>JAHWFO010014436.1:222174-288189 GCA_023313115.1 Rhysida immarginata
ATGGTTTCATAGGGCACCATTAGGGCACGTGCTAGTAAACCAATAACCATTATCATTATTTTCTCGTGATATTCACTCATGGCACCTTGTTACGAGTCGTTTGATATATTACATGCCATATCTTAGCATTGAAAGTTCCAATGGTTTCATAGGGCACCATTAGGGCACGTGCTACTAAACCAATAACAATTATCATTATTTTCTCATGATATTCACTCATTACCTGTTGTTACGAGTCGTTTGATATATTACATGCCATATCTTAGCATTGAAAGTTCCAAGGTTACCATATGGTATCATAGGGCACCATTAGGGCACGTGCTACTAAACCAATAACTATGATCATTATTTTCTCGTGATATTCACTCATGGCACGTTATTACGAGTGGTTTGATATATTAATGCCATATCCTAGCATTGAAAGTTCCAATGGTACCACTTGGTACCATTAAAACACGTACTACTAAACAATTCAGACATCACTATATACCGTTATATTCATTCATGAGACATCCTTGCACGTACACGTGCCATTAGACCGATACTTGCTATCACTAGTTACTCTTTTATATTCGTTCATGATATGTTGTGACAATTTGTTTGATATATTACTTGCCATATCTTGTTATAGGAAATGTTTAAGAGGGTATCATAATGGTACTATTTAAGCACGTGCTATTAGAGCACGTACTTATTCCTGCTATCTCACGTTCGTACTTCTGCGTACTCTGTCCCATTTTAATGGATTGGTGAAAACAGACTGTGAAAAAGTTAATTCGTTTTCAAGTTATCGTAATAAATGCTAAGCTCCCTAGGAATAAAAAAATTCTCTTGATTTAGGGAGCGAACTGCCCTTTTCATAATCGTCAAACACGTGCATCCTGCACGCACACCATCTCATTAATGTTTAGAGCACGCGCAGAACCGAACCCATGTTCTCAACACGCGTTTTACCATATGCGAGGATAATTCGTTTCTTCCAGCAATTCAAGACATGATTGAATGAATTGTGAGATTTGCAATACATGCAATTCAATACATGCAACGCAATGAATTGTGGGATTGTCTACAGACGGACGGACGGACAGCTGGACAAACCGATCACATAAGCACATTTCTATATATAGAAAATGTGCTAAAAAAGACTAAGATATCGAATACCAGCCAGTTTTTAAGGTACATTCGGTATACGTGATCGTAAGTATCTAATAAATTTTTCAAAACTTGATATAAACTTAGATCGCACATTACCTGAAACAGTACTTCTCCTATGCCTCTTTTGGAACTCAGGAGTTTTCCTTGAATCCTCATGAATCGTGAAGCAAGATTCCTAAAGAATAAATAAACATAAGTTGAAAAAATACCATCGATTTCAAAAGAAAAAACGAATGACACTAGATATCAGACTTAACTGTCACAATGAAGTCCGTAAAGAATTTTGGATTCCTTTGGGGTTCGATGGAGATGGACTCCACTGGCCTGTAGCAAAAAATTTAAACAATATATAATTTAAAATGAAGTGATAAATTTATGCTATTAACAAGAATTTTGCATAAGATTTCAACCTTTATCGAGAGAAATCAAAGGGTCCTTTGAAGAATTACTACATCGGATGACACCGTCATATCTGAAGAAATCGGTCTCAAATGACAAGTGGCTCTTTTTCTTTCCCAACCTCTTTGCCTGAAGCTTCTCGTCATCTCATACTAAACAATTTATAGAATTCTATTTTGAATTTTGAACACTTACGTTTTGAAATTTGAAAATACAGCATCCGTCCTCTCGTCCCCTGAAAAAAAAAATCAAAATTAGGATTATATGTCATTATCAAAGACGATTATAACAATGGCAATCAAGTCTCTATTTTACCCTTTGATATTCTGCCTTCGCTTAACATCCAAAAGCTGCCGGGAGGTTGACCGATAATGAATTCGCTAATTAAATCAAGAGAGAACTTTATAATCCTGATTTTTCAGCATAACTTATAATAAATTGATAAATCAACCGTCTGGTAAATATCAGACTTACCTCACTTCCGTAGTGTCTAGAAATCGCACTCTTCGATGAATTTTAGATACAGCTTGATCCTAAAAAAAAAAGAAGGAAAAGCCAATATAAGAGCTAATTATTCACGTGGAAGGTCATTTAATGTATTCATTAATATTGCCACAAAATTATTATTGCACAGTTAAAAAAAAAATGCAGTTTACACTTCGTAATCCTTCTTCCTTTTGCATTTTCAATTCTGGTTAGCGAATCTGTCAAACAAAATAGAAACGATTAATAATCTATATTTGTTCTAGATTTAAAACATCACCAATAAGGGTGTTATTGTCCGTGATTAGTTGCACTCGTCTGGTAACAGCAAATCAGAATTCAAGGGAAAGTGAGAATATAACTGGCCTATAAATTATTACATATCAACAACCAATCAAGTCATTTGAGAAACATTATAACATTATAGAATATTAAAAAAAAAGAATAAATCATGCTGGTATAATAGAGCCGTGCGATGTCAGAGAAACCACTAATCCGCATAAATGAATTTATAAAATTTATCTGTCTCCTTCTTTTCTTCTGTTGTTGTTAATAGCAAATAAAAGAAATGTCTTCACTTTGAATAGTTTTCTGTATTTATTTTTAATGACAAGTAAATGAAACAAAAATTCAAAAATTATACAATAAGTAAAGCATTTAACGCAAATCACTGAGCTCTTCAACTGTTATTGAACTTAAAGTCAAATATATTTCTATATTTTTTGGTTTTAGAGTGGAACGTTTAGCATTTATTAGATTTCCTGCTTTTGAAAAAAAGAAGTTCTGCAGGTACTGAAGTACACGGAACTGATAATGCCTTTATTGCTATCTGGCAAACATGATAATTGGAGTGTTGCATAATGTAGGTAATGAAGCAGGAATATCTATGTATGCCTTAGAGATAGGTTGCAAACTTGTGCTCTGAAATTGCATAGTACTTTTAACTACTACATCAGCATTCCTATATGACCACAAGTCATCTGCATCTTTATGCAGTATACAATATGCTGTTTACTAGTGTCGAGCGATAATCGATACCTTCGATAACCATGTGGGTATCGTCGATACCAATTAACTCTCCAACTTTACTAAATGCGCGTTCAGAAGTTGCACTAACACGTAAATATTTTAGTGCTAGCTGTGATGTAATATTTTTTCATGAAGCTGCCAATATTTTAAAAGGTTTTAACATATGCATCTGCAATGTAATTCTGAATAACATTTTCTATATTAATTTCGTTATCAATGCTTTTAATTGCCATTTCAATTTCTCTATCTAATTCAACCCAAATATTATTATCAGTCACAGGAAAATCATTTTCATTAAGACATTCGTTGTTGTTGGTGACTAAATTACTACGGCATTCGTCCTACTGCCCGACTCATTAATATTGCGAACCTGCTGCCCGACTCAACTGATCACTAGTTAAAAAGGGTTTTTCCCAAGTACAGTGGTACCTCGACATACGAGTGTTTTGAGATACGAGCCGCTGAGCGAGCGATATTTTGCTTTGAGATGCGAGCAAGATTTGAGATGCGAGGAACCTCACCTAACCTGGAAATCTAATCCTAACTCAATGGAACACAGGTTAAGGGAGCCAAAACCAAAATGGGCCATTAATGCTGGGCTGTTTTCATCAATCCTCACCAGATGGCGATAGCCAACATTGTCCATGTAGTGCCATTAATGTAATGACCGCCTCGTCTGCACACGACCCCAACAAGCGGGGCGCATGTTGGTGTCGTGTGCAGCGCGTCTAACAGTTTCTCCCGCCTCAGACGAAGCATTTTTGATAAGTTGGGTTCACGTTTTTTGCTTTTTGTACATTTACTTTTTCTTCAGCACTTCACTTTTTCTTTTATTATGTTTTTTATTATGTTCTTTTATTATGTTTTTATTTTGTATTTGTCATTTATAAATAAATGTTTCTTCTTGTAAATACATTTTTCTTATTCAAAAACACGTAACAAAAACAATTGAAGTGGTGTTTTGGGAGCTGGAACGGATTAATAGCATTTCAATTAATTTCAATGGGAAAAATTGCTTTGAGATACGAGCAATTTGACATACGAGCAAGGTTACGGAACGAATTAAGCTCGTATGTCGAGGTACCACTGTACTTGATACATCGAAACAATTCGATTTCACAGTGTCAACTTTCAATCCATTTCGTTTTTCGGTCCATTGAGCATTAATTATTATTCGAAAAAGAAAAAACCTTTTCGCGGAAAAAGAGGACACGCTAGCTGTTTTTGTAAAAAGATACCGGACGTAAAAAAAGTACAAAAAAAAGAGGACCTCTGGTCACCCTACATCGAGTACATCGCACGGATCTAATGCACAATAATTTTTTAACTTCTACTTCTAAATATGCCTATCGGAGGTTGGCGACCAAATAATTAATGGCGTACTAGGAATATTAATGCGGTGCTTTTCCGTTTCTTCCACATGTTTAGTCAGGGATAAACACAACATCCATCTCACAGCGAGATTCGAACCAGCCCTCTCGGCCACCGGGGCCGGCGTTTTTTTTTGTTTTCCTAACTGTTTTGAAGTAAATTAAACTCAAAAGGATTTTAAATTGCTAAGGCTTTAAAATTAAATTTATATAACTAACGGGGCAATGTAATTGACGCATTGTTTGATTTTTCTTTTGTTTTTAACATCTCATTTAAAATCAATACCTGTTACTTAAAGGTCAAAGAATTACCTTCATGAAAACTATAAAGTGGGCTTCATGAAATAAAAGTTGTCCCATTCAATCTCCTATAATTAAACTTCCACGTTAATTGGTGAAAGGTAAGAGTTACTAAAGAGTTTTCCATTAAGAACAATGAGCCAGAGCTGGAGTCAAGTTTTAATTTTCTCTCCCAGGCTTCTAAACAGGGTATTAGGGATAGTTGCTTTCGATAACATCATAATAATTTAACCCCTTCACTTCGCAGTCATGGTCAACTACAAGTCAGCCTTAAGTCAGCTTTTATCTGAAGTCTGGTAAAGGCAACTAGGTTTTTACATAAACTGATCAGATCTTTACACACAAAAGGTTAAATCATTTGCGGCAATGCTGTGCATCCAAGATGAATTTGGTATCAAGAAACCGGTTGCAGAGCGTCTTCAGTCTTCTTTGCATTTCTTTGTACTCTAACCTCTGCCGTTTCTTGGGCGGACGTCTGTAGGATCGCAGTAGCCGGTGCAGCTTGCTGCACCTGGAGACAGTTAATGCCTTTCCAAACTGTAGGATGACGGTGCTCAACCATATGAAAAAACTTAATGTTCCAGATTTCGGAGAAATTATTCGTCCCCAAAAAATTCATGTAGTAGCTGGATTTTTGGACTTGAGTCAATTCCACCGACTGATTCCACCTAAAAACCCCAGGAAAAATTATGTAACCCCAAAAATGTAATTGCGGTGGGAAACCGTTCGGTAGGAAATTGTCCTACTTTCAGACAATCCGTTCCGGCGGAAACAAAGGTGGAATCGATCTTAAAATCGCTGGGGGAATTATGCCGTCGGGGCGAGCTGGAGGCTGGGTCCAGCGATAGCCTTGCACGTAAGTAGTACGGACCCAAGGCTTGAGTGGCTACTGGGTGCGTCGGCAGGTGGCGGATACCGGAAATCCGATAAATCGATTGCAGACAATCGATTATTAATACAAAGTGTTCGATTACTGATTATTTTGTCGATGCTTCGGTATCCCTAAACATGATGGTTGGAGTGTTGCATTTCACTCCATAGCTTTAGTGGATCTGCTGTAGGTAGTGAAGCAGGAATATCTAAGTATGCTTTAAAGATAGGTTGCAAACTTGAGCTCTGAAATTGCATAGTACTTGTAACTACTACATCAGCATTCCTATATGACCACAAGTCATCTTCATCTGCATCCACAAATGCCATATCATTACCTTGATTGGATATAACATCACCATCAGGATGGTTGCTCTGCTTCCACATGTTTGAATCTAGCAGCCATGTTTTTTATGCACAGGTTATTCAGTCTCTGGCCCACCTAATGTGCTGGGGTGTATTTTTCACCACTTAAAGAATTAGTTACTGTGTAAAATGGCTTAAGGACAGACAAACAATCTTGTGAAATTATAAATTCTCCACATGAAATGGTTGTCAAGTTGTTATCAACATTTTGCATAACAATCAAAACTTCATCTTTGACTTCTAAAAATCGCTCGAGCATTAAATAAACTGAGTTCTATCTTGTTATAATGTGTTGCTTGACCTTTAGTATGGGCTTAGAGCGTGATATTTGCTCTTTTTCCAATGCAACAGATGCAAGATTGCTACGATGGCACCATGCTACTCTTGACTTTATCAACTAATGTTGAAAAAGTAGCTTCTTGGTTAATTGATTCAGTGACCAGTAAATTCAGAGAAAATTATATTAAAAAAACTCAGAGAGGTTATCGATGTTTTCAAACTAATCGATATACCTGAAGACATCGAATACATCGCACGGCTCTAGTGGATGGCACTTCGGATAAAGTGGCCCTCACGGAGCCTCCTGTCTACCTGGCGACATTCAGGAGTATTTTTCCTTATACCGGCATGCAGGCACTCCCGGGGTGGACCGTCAATCCTGCGTTCCTACTTTCTTTTATGGATAGTAAGCTTTTTACTCCACCTGAAGACCCTTCCGGGAAACCGGATACTACAGATGACACCACTGAGGTTGTACTGACCCCAGTCGAGTCATCTGACACAGATAAGTTTGCCACTCCAAAATCTGAGGCGCTACCTGAGACCTCGGGTGAGGGCAGTGGTAATCACTTTCTTGGGCGGCTAAACGCCGTAAGTCAAAAAGAAAAGGTTGGAGGGCACTAAGGCCACAACGCCTAAGGTTGGCCCTCAGCCATCTGTTAAGGAGGTGCACACCCCGACCAAAAGACCTAGGTGAGGGAGTAACACTCTTTCATCAGAGGGCCAGAAGCTTCGCAAAAGACCAAAAACTGGGGCGACAACCAAAATGGCAGTAGTTCTGGAAGGCTATCCAGACAAGCAACTCAATGAGCAGCAGTTGGAGGCCTTCTAAGAGCTGCTGATGAATCATATCGGGGACATGCCTTCTACAATCGAATCGACAATTGAACACTGAAGTGTACATTTCTTCAGATGGGACGAAAGCAGCGCTTTCACAAAGCTCATCGAGCCAGAATAAATTCCAAATGAAATACACTGAGATAGTCAAGATGCCTAACCAACCCAAGCGGTCTTCCATATTAAACAAAAAATAAAATAAGATTGACGATTGTCAGAAACAAAATACAAACGAAATAAAAAAAAAACAAGGAGAAAGAAGATTATCACACCTTCCAGTAGTCCGGGAAAGAAACGTTGCTGATATCTTCAAAGTTGATGTCAAGTATGTGCCTCGGTTTTCGATACTTCATATGCCACTTCATATCCATTGAATTCTTCAGTATTCCAGTCACTAGGTCATTGTCGTGAATCTTCATCTTTGCACCATAATCAAAGGGAGGTCCTGTATAAACTTTCCGATGTGGGCCATGTTTAAATCTGAATGGATGGATTGGTTCGTCACAGTCCTTCTGTCCACCTGGGCAATGGTACTCAGAGTTACATTCTGGAATGACTGTAGCTCGCTCCATCTGTTTCTACAGATCGTCGCCCACGCAGGCATGTCATAGAGGAATAATGGTCCGAATAATCGACTTGTACAGAAGTAACTTATTGTCGATGCTGAGGGTGCTGTTCCGGCCCAGGAGAGCTATGAGACTGTACTTAGCCCTCTTCGCTTTGTTCAGAGCGTAGGTCAGTGACGATTCCACGAGAGTCTGGAGTCGGTGATAACGCCAAGATATTCGTAGTCTGCTAAACGGGCCCATTCCAGTTATTATGGCGGGAGACTTGAATGCCAAACACCCACACTAAAATTCCAAACGTATGAACCATAACGGTTCTATTCTCCATGGCTACTTGATGAATGAAATTGATACCTTAGTCATCGGTCCTCTTGACGACACCTACTATTGCGACCACTCGCCCGTTAGTTATGTACTTGACATTGTCGTCCTCAAAGGGTTTTTCTAACCGTATAACATCTTTACGGTGAACGACTTATCCTCTGATCATCGCCCAGTCGCTCTCAACTTCGAGGGCTTAAGCCTTGACCTGAGGGTAAGTCTCCGCCGGAAGCAGGATTGGAAGCTATTTAGATATTTGCTCAAAGAGTGTAACATTTCATATACGGATCCTGCCAACAATGTTGACATTGATGGTAATGTCAGTGATATCACCCAATAGATTTAATCAGCCAGTGATGCTAGCGCTACTGCCGTTGACCGAAAGAGACCTGATCATCTCGATCTACCCCCATCCATCAGGCAACTCATATGTGAAAAGAACTCCTTCAGAAGATTGTGGCAACGTACTAGGTGCCTGCAGTTTAAGATTAAGTACAATAGGCTAGCACGAAAGGTCAGCGAACAGGTGAAGGAGCTACGAATCCAAAGATGGTGCAGCAAAATCAAGAGTCTGTCAGTCCAGGACAATTCACTCTGGTGTACAGTCAGGAACAAGAAGGCCACCGATCTACCTCCTCTGCTTACGGAAGATGGGAATTTTGTTAGCAGTCCCCAGGAAAAGGCTTAACTAATTGCAAACTCACTGAAGAGTCAATTCACCACCACCTTTGAAGATAAACTGGCTGGTATCAAGAGCACATGTCTAGTTAAAGATGTCTGCATAAAGTATAATCTCATCCATCGGGTACATAACCCTCCCCATGTCATTGACAACGCCGAGGAATCGAACATCATTGAGCGAGTAAAGAGTAAGAAGGCTCCTGGTCTAGACTCCATCACTAAAGGTGCTCTCAAGAATTTGCCTCCTAAGGTAATCTGCACTATTACTAAGATTTTAAATGAATGCTGGAACCACGGCTACTTCCCCGATGCCTGGAAAAACTCGGTCATCCTCTCTATACCTAAGCCTGGCCTTAATCCCGCTCTTCCTGTCAGCTACAGGCCCATCAGCTTATTGCCTACTTTTTCTAAGGTCTTCGAACGCATAATCCTGAAGAGGTTCAATGATTTTTGCGAGTCAAATAATCTACTTCGCAAGGAGCAATTTGGCTTTCGTTCGAACCACTCCTGCCAGCTCCAGATTTGGAGGCTGGTTGAAGACTTGAGCAGTCCTCTCAATTATTCTATGTACGGCGGAATAGTTTTTCTCAATTTCCATAAAGCCTTCGGCCACGTATGGAACGACGGTCTCATCTTTAAAATGATAAATTTTGGTTTCCCTGACGAGCTGATTGCCTTGGTTCGCTCCTTCTTGTCGCATAGATCCTATCGTGTCAGGGTTGGCAACTCCTCATCTGACCCCTGTGACGTCAACGCGGGTGTTCCTCAGGGTTCAGTCCTGGGCCCGGCGTTGTTCAATTTCTTCATTTACGACCTGCCGGAATTCGCAAAGTGTAATCTGTACTTGTTCGCTGATGATGCAGCCATCATGACTTGCGCGAGGAATCCCGCACACGTCATCAGTCGCTTACAAAAGGCTTTGCGACAGTGCGAAAAATGGTTCAACAAATGGAGGTTGAAGCTCAACGTTGACAAATATAAAGCTATGTTCATTACACGTAAACGCAGAAATTCTCCAGGGACCTTCGCCTTATATGGCAGAAATCTGGATTGGGTAAAGTGCTACAAATACCTGGGCATAAAGATTGACTCTAAGCTAAACTGGAATGACCATGTTCAATATGCTCTCAACAAGGCTAAAAAGGCGAAGTTCAGCCTGATTGCGCTCCTGGGGAGAAACACTGCCCTTGGATTGGACAATAAACTCTTGCTCTACAATGTGGTGATCCGCACCATCTTGCTCCATGGAATGCCTGCCTGGGCGTCTATCTGCAAATCGAGGTGGAGGGAACTACAGACCTTCCAAAATGTATCTCTCAGGGCCATTGCTCAGCTCGATAAAAGAGTTGCCAACAACTACTCTATTTATGAAGACCTCGGTATGGCCCACATGGGTAGCTACGTCCAGATGCTCCTTAAGAAATTGCTTCTTAAAATCGAGACACATGATAATTCCTTGGTTTCCAGTATATTGGATCACCCTCTAGCCTTTAGGGGTTCCAGTGCGAGAGCTGGTTCACTAAGTGGCGATTAAAGCTGAATGTCAAAAAGTGCAAGGTCATGTTTATCACTCGCAAATGCAAAAACCCTCCAAAGCCCCTCTTCTTATATGGCAAGAAACTTGAGTGGGTAAAAAGCTATAAATATCTTGGTGTCATGATCGACTCCAAACTAAACAGGAACGATCAAGTCCAATTCGCGCTCAACAAGGCAAAGAAAGCTAAGTTCAGTTTGATTGCACTTCTGGGGCGAAACAACGCTCTTGGTGTAGATAGCAAACTCTTGATATACAAGGTTGTGATTCGTACTATTTTGCTTCATGGAATGCCTGCGTGGGTTTCTATTTGCAAATCTAGGTGGAAGGATCTCCAGACCTTCCAAAATGTTGCTCTCCCATCCATTGCCCAACTTGACAGAAGAGTTGCCAACAACCACTCTATCTATGACGATTTGGGGATGACCCACGTAGGCACCGACAATCGAACAGTGCAGGTAAAACGAAACGAGTGGTCCGAAAGCAACGCTTTCACTGCCGTACTCGTCCAGAAAGTAACCACGGGAAGTACACTGAACTAGACGAGAAGCCAGATGAAACCTAGTTAAGTCATCCAGAGGATAAGATGGAGTCCTTTCCTATCAGGACGATAGTGTTGATTGTTTATTGACGAGGGACAAGAGACACGAGGAGCTAGGAGATCCAATATTCAGGAAATATCGCCTTTTGGATGTCGTCGAAATTGATGTCCAGGAGGTGACGCGGCCTGCGATGTCTAAGAAGGCTTCTGAAGGTAAGCGGGTGCTCAAGAATATCTGCAACCAGAGGATTGGGATGGTCCTTCATCTTCAGAAGCAGCTTTTTCATCAATTCCTGGACGTGATTCCCAATGGGAGGTATCCTAAAATCGTCGGCAATAGAAGTATTTGTTGCAACTCTCCTGTCAAGTTGAGCAATGGTCCTCAAGGTAACGTTTTGGAAAGTTTGGAGATCCTTCCATCTGGACTTACATATTGTAGCCCATGCGAGCATACCATAAAGCAAGATGATTCGGATTACCGTCCTATACAGCAACAGTTTGCAGTCCAATCCAAGCGCGCTACCAGTCTGCACTTTGCCTTCTTTGCCTTGTTGATGGCGTAGGAGACATGGTCTCCCCAATTTAGCTTGGCATCTATCACCACTCCGAGGTATTTGTAATGTTTTACCCATTCGAGCTCTCTACCAGAAAGGAAGAGAGGACTCGGGGGTTTCCGAAGTTTCTTTGTAATGAACATTGCCTTGCATTTGTCAACATTTAGATTCAGTCTCAATTTCTCGCACTTACGTAAGGCATTCTGCAATCGGGATATGACATGAGCGGGAACGCGAGCAGTGGTCATGATGGACGCGTCGTCAGCGAACAGATACAGCTTGCATTTTGTAAATGTTGGGAAGTCATGGATGAAAAATTTGAAGAGTGCAGGGCCAAGAACAGAACCCTGGGGAACAGCAGCTTTGACGTCACACGGGTTTGACAAGGAGCAGCAAACTTTTACACGAAATATCCTGTTCGACAGAAAGGATCTAATCAAGGCAATAAGATCGTCCGGAAATCCACAAGTAATCATTTTGTGTTTAGGCCTTCGTGCCAAACCTGATCAAAAGCTTTTCGGACATCCAAAAACACAAGACCACCATATTTAGCGCAGTTAAGAGGAGTGTTTAAATTTGCAAGAAGCCTCCAGATCTGGAGTTGGCAGGAGTGACCTGGTCGAAAGCCGAATTGCTCTTCACGAACAAGATTGTTAGCCACACAGAAGTCGTTAAATCTCTTAAGAATGTTGCGTTCAAACACTTTTGATAGCATAGGTAACAAGCTTATAGGCCTATAGCTGACAGGGAGAGCAGGGTTTAGACAGGCTTCGGTATGGTAACGATTACAGACTCTTTCCACTTGACAGGAAAGTAACCATGTCTCCAGCAGTCATTCATGGCCCTGGTAATAGTCGCAACAACATTAGGAGGTAAGTTCTTGAGAGTGCTATTAGTGATGGAATCGATACCTGCTGCTTTCCTGCTTTTAAGATGCTTGATGACATCGGAGATTTCCGGAACACCAATAGTGTCCTCACAGGTAGAAATACGATGAGTGAGCTCGTATGCGATACATCCATCGTTGACAAGACGAATATTTGGGAAATTATCCGGGTTGTTCTCACCAGGGGTGGTAAATTGTTTAACCAGGGATTCGGCGATCAGTTGAGCTTTATCTTGATCGCCCGTGACAGCATTGCCATTTGCGGTAAGCAGCGGTGGTAAGTTGATGGGTCTGTTTCCTTTTAGAGCCCTTACAGTACCCCACGTAGGTACCTTTGTCCAGACACTTATGAAGAACATGCTACCCAAGATGGAGAATCATGAAAACACCCTGTTTCTGGTATTCTGGACCATCCACTCGTTGTAAAGAATCCCCTCAGGTTTCGAAGACCGCGCCATATCCTGGATGTCTGCTTTGATGACGTTAACAAGGCCGCATTCCCCAACTATTGGATCCTGCTGATTTTGGGGAGTCTATTCGTCAATCTACAATCTGACTCTCGTCCCTTCTGGGAGCTTCTACTCTGGAGGACTTAAGAGGTTCATCAGGCTTCTCACCCAGTTCAGTGTACCTCCTCTGGTTTACTCTTTGGGCGAGCGTGCAAAGTGAGCTTGGCTTCTGGACCACTTGCGTCTTCCTTTTCACTTCACTGTTCGATTGTCGTTAAATTTTTCACCTTATGTATTTTCACCTGTCTATATGTTTCACTGAAAAAGGGTGGTTCATTTGTGACCCCTAGTTTATTGACAAAATATGTTCAAAATAAAGTACTCTCCCACACATAAATTTCTACACAGAGTTCGTAAACACCCTGTATAAGAAACGGTGGGAAGATAAGAGTCTGTGCTTAGGAGGTGATTCCTAACCAGAAAAGGAACAAAATTCTCGTACGAACATATGTCCGGAAATAGACAGTTTGTCTGTATCAGAACATTTAGTACAAAAACATAACATTTGTGTGTCAGTTACAAAAGATGTTCCAGGTGGCCTCATTGGGATGCTGTCTAACACTAAGGTGCCCTTCTCACACAAACGTTAATTGTGCAAGACGATGTTTTTTGCAACTTCTGATTGTTTCATACCTCCATCTATATCTTTGATTGCTGCCAACTTAGATTCTAAAGTTACCAATTTCCGTTGAACATTAACCATGTTTACGGCGACAGACTCAATCTGTATTCGTTCTTATTCGGTAAAGGTACGAAACTGAAAATAGTTTTTTTAATCATTCTTCTGCATTAAATAAAGATCTACAGAAATACATGATATCTTCTCTCTGTTATAGTGTCACTTTTTGGGCCTCTATAAATGCTATGAATTTTAATCGAATGCAGCTGTCTTATAATCGAGTGATAAGAACGCGTGTAAGTTGCAAAGGTCAGAGTCAGCCACTCGTTGTTGCATCCAATACGAATTATCTACATTAAATTCAAGAGGAAAAATATGTTTAGCAATTAAAATAGCGAGTGTCTTAAGATGTGCTGATCCCCGCTAATTTTATTATAAAATGGTTAACAGCAGGAAATTCCGTGTCTGCAAATTAATGGTACATTTTAAATTAACAAATTGGATGTCGTAACAGTTTCCTTATAACACAATACCAATTAGGAGTGAATAACTGTTACCTCTTGGTCAAACTGCAATTACGTGTACAGTTTAGTGCAAAAATGTTTACACTTAAGTCATAGTTGAGCACATGTATTTCTGTAGATCTTTATTTGATACAGAAGAATGATTAATAAAACTATTTTCAGTTTCGTACCTTTAACGAATAAGAACGAACATTACAGATTGAGTCTGTCGCCGTAAACATGGTTAATGTTCAACGGAAATTGGTAACTTTAAAATCTAAGTTGGCAGCAATCAAAGACATAGATGGAGGTATGAAACAATCGGAAGTTGCAAAAAACATCGACTTGCACAATCAATGTTGGCTACATTTCTTAAGAAAAGGAAAGCAATTGAGACCGGCTCGGTGTCCGAGTGCGTTAAGGCGCAGGTCTTGTCGTTCTCGAAACCAGCGAGTCGCCGGTTCGAATCCAGCCGATGGACGTTTGTGTTTATCCCTTTTCATTATCATCATTTCATAATCCACCCTGCACCTGGTTCTTGGGGCCCTAGTGCAGTATCAGCCCCAATGTAGGGGCTGATATACGATATATGCCTTATCCACCCTCAAAATGAGAAAGGCACCTCAACAGCAACGAAATTGAACAACATGTTGCGAGTGGATTTTTAATTGCTCCCGTTAAAATATGACACAAAAACTATTTCAAACATTTATAATTTATTAAAACATCTCTAACTTCAATCATCTTGTGTTATAGATGAAAATGTATCCCCTCAATTTAACAATAACCTTGTTAGAGCAATATCTCGCAAAAATGGAGAATGACATCTATATTATGTCAAAAGAAGAGGAAGATGATGTTAAGTAGCCTTCTCCTACACTGCAAAAAAAAAGGCAAGCAATCTAAACGTTGAAGAGAAACTTGTCCAAATAATCGGGAGTCTACTGTATTTAAATTAAATTCCTCGTCAAATGATTATTTGAAAAATTTTGTTCATTTTTTTTTTCAATCTGATATATTATACAGCTCGTAAAACTGGATATAAAAATAAACATGGGCAAATAAAGGTCTAAATCAAGAAAATTAGAAAAATAATGTGACGTAAACGTAGAATATTTTAAAAAATTGCTTTATTAAACAGGATTTAAAAACAAACAACAGATGAAGCGAATTTTAAGAACAAATAACGAAATCGTATAAATGAAGCTGTGCTGAAGTGCTCATCCTCCCCGACCAAAATTCAGTAGATGACTTCACCAGAGGACCTTCTTCTATTCAAAACTTCCGTGACTGTTCGGCGAAATATATCTGGAAAAAAAAAAAGAAATTAACAATCATCAGTGCTGACTAGGGAACCTCACGGATTGATAATAAAATTGCGAACCGAAACTAGTATAGAATTATAAAAATATTACATGTCAAGGTTCATATTCAAAGGTTTAATAGGCACTTTAAATACAGGTATACAGCGTCTTAAGGAAATTCACGAAACAGGCACTTTAAATACAGGTATACAGCTTTAGAACAAAAGGTCATAGCGTCCTTTGAGAGAATAATAGGATACATGTACTGATGCTAGTAATTAGAATGTATAGATTTGGAGAACAAATGGAAGAAATAAACGAACCCCCCCCCCCCTTTGCCCCATAGGTCATTTACCCCATCGGTCGTTTTTCCCACCTTTTCATTTACTCCAATTCTGTTATAGTCTGCAATCTAGTCCAAGAAAAGTACTATAAAGGTAAGATAACTACTTTACTTTTATTTTATCTTTTTAACTCCTTTTACTAGGTAACTACAAAAGTTCTTGCCGATTTTAATTCCGGAAAACAAAATGTATGTATTACTAGTCCCCAAAGAAATCCCCATTGGCGTCTAGCACCTTCTGCCAACGTGTCTCCAGTTGATCAATCCCCTGGCCGCTTTTGAACTCAAAGAAGTTCGTCAGAAATGGCAAATTCTCCCGACCTGAATTTCTGGAAGCAATGCCTTGCGGTGCGTTCATTCACAGCATCACCCCCAAACGTAAGACGCATTCGTCCGACTTGATGCTGCTGCTGACAAGCCCACCTTGAAGTCATAAACCAAACAACACCTATCCATCTCCTTCGATACCTCAATTTGTCTTCACTTCTGCACGAGATGTGAATGCCCAACGACCCTGTATTTATACAGGCTAACCTTCTTGCTCCTCCCTGACAGATTTTGGACCACACTGTACACTCATTTGCATATCTTCTATCACTTCCTTTTATTACAACATAAAAACGGCAAGAACCTTTGTGGTTACCTGATAATTTTTGTATTTTCGTTGTTTGTCTTTTTTTTTCCATTTGTAAAAACACCGTTTTTTCTGTTCAGGTGTACTACTGGAATTTGGATTCAATAAATTTCATTTTTCACTCACCAATACATTCTACTCGTAAATAGTCTGCAATCTAGTCCAACAAAAGTACTGTAAAGGTAAGAAATTTCTCAAGGAAGCTCGCGGCAAACCTCCAGAGAAACTAATTAAACGTGCTATTAAGGAGCATCAGAAGCGACTTAAGACCCTGTGCTTAGACTATGTGCAAAAGAAGAAGAAGTTGCCAGAATTTCTAAATGGTATAGGACATGCAATCAGACAAGACTGAATTGACAAAATTATCGTCCTATACTCTAATATTTATATATTCTTATTTAATTTTTAAAATTTTAATTAATTTAATTTAATTAATAAAAATTTAATTTCCTGTATGTGATCAAAGTTGTGCAGTACTTATATGTAGTTTTAATTTTTTGGTGAAAATGTGAAAAAGGATAATGAAGTTTTAGTATGAGCAGTCTGGGGCAAATAGACGGTGGGGCAATTGACCGTGAGGCAGATGACATACACTCAAAACAACCTCGTCTTTTCCGCACTCATAACTTGATGAAAATAAACGTTCCTATTTAAGCACGCAAGCCATTCCAGAGAAATTATTTGTCTTTGTACAATAAGAAACCAAATGCTAACCGTTAAAAAATTTAAAACATTGCTCTCAAAATCGCATTTGAAGCATTTGAGAAACTGAAGTATGCCCACAGAAATTCCACTTCTTATCGAAAATTGAATCTATTACTTGTAGGATGAAGTAACATTCACTCTTCCTCAGTTTCCAATGAAAGGCTCGATAAATCTTCATAGTTTGACCACCTTCGCTTAAGACTTGACGCCTATACAAAAAAAAACAAAAAAAAAACAACGAGATAGATGTAAGAAAGCAAAATGTAAAACAAATTTTGAAAATATAATCGTACGGAACATGGAAATGCTTAGAACCAATTTCATTTGTGGTCTTCGAAAAATGGTTTCGGTCTTTAATTTGTATATACACCGACGGAAACTGAAAGGATGAATTAAAGGGTCAGTCATTAAATTCCCGCACGCCTATGTCCCTGACAGTGCGTACACATACTTCATTTACTTACGGTTTTCTGGATTTATTTAATTGCTCTTGTATCCATGATATTATTCTATTTATCAGTGGCAAACGCTTCTCCTTACATTCTAATGAGATCTTGCTTAGATCTTCACAAGGAGACCATTTTCGTTTAAGCCTTGACTCCTACGTGATAAATTTGAAGAATTGCATAAAAGGTACAAGACACAAAAAGACTTATGCCAAAGATAATTCTACTAAACTGGAAAATGTAGAGCATCAAAGCCTTGAGTAACTACCAGGTCTCTTAGTGATTCTTTCTTTATTTCTTGTGCACGTTGATCGGAGCTGAAATAAATAGGAATTCGAATTTAAATCTAGGCCCACCAAAAAACCTTAAATCGAAGATAATATGTAGGGTCTTATTCGAAGACTTGAAAATATATTTTATTAACGCATACCCAGCTAAAAATCTAATTTGCATTATAAATTGTACAGCTTTTTTTTTTAATAATTTAAAAAACTACATTGTATTGAAATTTACCTGAAGGCTCTGAAATAAGCATCTGGTATTTCATCATTGCCTAGGATATGAATATATTTCAGTATTAACGTTTAACTTTTACACACACAATAGTAACAGAAATAATTAAAGGATTTTTGCCCCTTTTTTTCTCTTTTACCCTGTGATGTTCTGATTTCACTCAATATCCAAAAGCTTGCAATCGGCTGATCAGTAAAATATTCGCTAATTTAAACGAAAGCAAAAAGACATAAAAATGATACAATTAACTCAGCAGGGTAATATTACATCTGGCAAACTTACTTGAGCTCAGTTGTATCCAAAAAGCGAACCTGTTTGTTGGACTTCGATAGTTGCAAAGTTTTAGGCCGATTCTAACATGTTTTTAAGCATTCAAGATATTATGCTTAAGTTTGTCATTTTTTAAATATATTAATTGCAAACTGTATATAAAAATAATACATAAATGTAACTTCATTACCGTATTTAATTCTAGTCCTTCCATTGAAATTTTATGTTCCCACATGTGTACAGCCCTTATTATTATTATTTTTTTCTTTTTGTAAATAAGGATGATTAATGGAGTAGCTTTTTTCGCTATTCTGAACTTTGAAATATTATGTGACTTGTAGAACTAATTCTTAAGTCTTCTCTAAGCTGCTAATTGCAATATATCAATACATACCCCAACGTTTTTCTGTTGTTTTCAATGAGGAATGTAGAAATGTATAAAATCTTGAGTCCTAGAAAGTGGAAAAAAGGACACTCTTAATTTGTTTTTAAATTATTTATTCTAACAATTTCGTATATTTAAAATGATTTTTTTTAGATTCTTATGTGAATAATGATAATTCTATACCGTAAATAGGCATTTTTATTTTAATGATTCACTTTCTTTTAGATTGCAAGTATTTTGTAGACGATGTTCCCACATGTGTACAGCCCTTGAATAATTAAGAATAATAATGAATAATTAAGAATTCACGATGTTTTGTAGACGATGTAATCAGACAGAGAAATACATGTATATGACCTTGTAAAAACGTTCCAAGCTGTTATTATTAATTTGGATATTATAAAAATATTTGAATCTATTTAAAGCAGTTTTCAATCTGCTAGTGAAAATTTTGTATCCAAATCATCTAAATTAGTCCGCAATTCAAATACTGTACAAGTTTATTAAGTCGCACTTTATAGAACACTATTTTTCACAGAGTATACAGTGTCCCATTTAACCGGACAAATTAAAATAACTCAAAAAATACGCATTATACAAAAAATAAAAAATACGTGTTTAACATTTTTTAATATAATCCATTTTTTAATTCAGATTCGGATTCTACGCTGAAAAATACATTTTTTTTTATTTATGAAAGATGGCGCTGTAATCGTACAAAATAAGTTTTTTCATAATTTGTTGGTGGCATCCCTCCATGGTCGGCGTCTTCAGAGACGATCCGATAATTATTAGACACTTAACTTACCTTTCTAATTAGGAGAGTTGCTTGATCAATTTTTGAAAGGTGTTCCGAGCCACTGTCATTCTCTTTTAACTGTACATCATGAATTATGTAATTGTGCAAGGAAAATTTGAAATTATTATTTATGGCGAAGATTGACGATTGTCAGAAACAAAAAACAAACGAAATAAAAAATACAAGGAGAAAGAAGATTATCACATCTTCCAGTAGTCTGGGAAAGAGACGTTGCTAATATCTTCAAAATTGATGTCAAGAACGTGCCTCGGTTTACGATACTTCGTATGCCAGTTCATATTCGTTGAGTTCTTCAGTATCCCTTTCACAAGCTTATTGTCGTGAGTCTTCATCTTCTGTATCATAATCAAAGGGAGATCCTGTATAAACTTTCCGATATGGGCCATGTTTAAATCCAAGTGGATGGATTGGTTTTTCACCGTCCTTCTGTCCAGATGGGCAATGGTCCTCAGGGTAGCATTCTGGAATGACTGTAGTTCACTCCATCTGGTTTTACAGATAGTCGCCCACGCAGGCATGCCATAGAGGAGTATGGTCCGGATAATCGATTTCTACAGAAGTAGCTTGTTGTCAATGCTGAGGGCGCTATTGCGACCAATGAGAGCTATGATACTGTACTTAGCCCTCTTCGCTTTATTCAGAGCATAGGACATATGTTGGTTCGATCCATTACTACTTTCATAACATATTTTCAGTCATATTTCGTGGAAGTGCTCGATATTTCGTGGATGTGCTCATATTTCGTGGATGTGCTACTTCTCGGACTTCCGGTCGTGAATTTGAGGCCAAGTGCTACTCGCTAATCCTGGTACTAGTGAAAGTGCCAGTGAATCTCCAACAGGACTTAAAAGGTAGGACTTTTTATTAAGTCTTTAACTGACTCGTTCTGAGTAGGTGCGTCCTTCTAAGGACGGCAAAACCCAGCACCACACCTGCTTCATGGCGACGTCAGGCGATGTGTCGAAATCTGCTACCATTATAGTTAAGTACACGGATGGTAAAGAGTCGCCTTGTAATCAAGCTTATAAAGATGCGTGCAAGGATGCTAGATTCTATGCTTTCGATATTGTAATCAACGAACAACTAGAGGCTTTACGTGCGGTTTTCAACAACAAATATGTAGACCTTGAACGCAAGGTAGAAACGCTGGCCAAGAATATTAGTAATTTGGATACTAAAATTGATGGACTTAAGTCGGAGATTACGAGTGCCCGTAATGAAGCAGCAAGTGGGCTTACTAGGCTTGAACATACTATCAGAGAAATGATGAACTCCCTCAATACATGTTATTCAAATGCGTCCATGATTGTGGACGACACTGAACCCTCGGATGTCATTGACGACCCAATGCTTAAATGTGCAGAATCTCTGCAAATGGAGAAAATTAGGAATAAGCGAAAGCTAAATGACGATCTAATTAAGGAAGTCAGCGACTGGAAACCTGTTCTAAACAAAAAATCTAGAAAAGGCATGCGTGTGGATAATATCTCCAGTGAAGCGCCCATCAGTGATGTAGCTGCTGTTATTTTTCGTGAAAAAAACAAGAAATCTGTCCACGCTAATCATAGTGAAGGAAACGTATATGTTCCTCCGATAATAATTCGTCACCATGGGAAGCCAATCAAGGAGATTCTGGAAGAGGTCAAAAAGCATGTGTCCCTAGACAAAATCACCGCGCACACTGGTAGAAAAGACACAATTAAAATTAAGTGCCACGACGAAGAGACTCATAAGATTCTGGTGTCTGGAGTCAAAAACAATGATATTCTGAAAATTCAGCATCACCAATTAAAGTCTGAAAAAATGCTGAAATACGTTGTCCGAAATGTCGATATAACGTATGATCTGGAAGACTTTGGCGACGACCTCAGGAAGGCTAACTATTTTCCGGAAAAAACAATCAGACTTAAAAAAGCTAATGGTGCAGTTCAAATGCCAATGGTTTTGGTTATCTTACAGAATAATGAACATAACAAGTCCTTCTTAGGATTAAAACGTATCGGTCCTCTAGCAATTATTGTGGAACTATTTAAAGGTAACAAAAGGCCCTTGCAGTGCTACAACTGTTTGCGTTTTGGTCACGTCTCTCAAGGTTGTACCGAAGCACCTCGATGCAATAAGTGCGCTGGCAACCACCAGTCGAGGGACTGTACCAATGTTAAGGGTAAAGACCCTCCTAAATGTGTCCGATGTGATGGTCAGCACACATCAAGTTATACCAAGTGCCCTAAATATCCCCAAGCAAGAAGGCTCAAAAGCACAAAAGTGGTAGAGGGCAAAACCTATGCTTCGGTCGCATCCAACTCTGCTGATACAAGTGTCATTGATAATAACCAGTTGCGCAGTATATATAGGTGTCTAGGGAACTTGCTAAATATCTACAAAGACAGTGGCAAAGTAGTGCCACAGGTTGCATCCCACGAAAACAAAAACTGACTATGGACAGACGCCCTTACAGAAAGATCACCCACGGGAAACTTCGTTGCAACATATGGAATGCAAGAGGAATCCATCGAAAGCGCATCGAATTTTACAACTTCCTTATAAAATGGGATGTCGACATCGCCTTCGTGTGCGAGACACACTTGAAGTCATCTCAAATTTTCTCTTTGCCTGGTTTTCATGTCTATCGCAAGGATCGGCCTCTGGGTAATAATGCTAGTAAAGCGTTTGGTGGAGCAGCGATCATTGTCAAGGACGGCATTGACCATCGCGAGATAGCCACCCCAAATTACGCAGGGATGGAAGCAATTTCCCTAATCATAAACGATGCTGACGCAGGCGAAATTAAGTTCACCTCCTTATATAATTCGCCTAAGCACAAGCTTAGTTTGTGCGAGCTTGATGAGCTGCTGTCTGGGCCCATTCCAGTTATTATGGCGGGTGACTTGAACGCCAAGCACCCTGCATGGAATTCTAAATGCTCTAACCAAAACGGCAATATCTTGCATGGATACACTGTGAACGAGAGTGATACCTTCGTTGCTGGTCCTCTTGATGACACATATTATTGTGACCACTCGCCGGTTAGTGACGTGCTGGACATTGCTCTTCTTAAGGGTTTCCTCAAGCCGTATAATATTTTTACAGTAGACGATTTAACCTCTGACCACCGACCGGTCATGCTTATCTTCGAGGGCCTAAACATCGATGTGAAGCTAGGGCTGCGCTCCAAGCAAGACTGGAAGCTGTTTAAGGATATTCTTCGAGAAAATAGCATTCCATACAGGGAAGTTATTGATAACGGGGACATCAACGAAAATATCAGAGCTATCACTCGTGCTATAAATGATGCTACTACTTCAAGTACCTCAACTACTGATAGGAAGCGCCCCGAGCACCTCGACCTCCCTCCCCACATCAGACGACTCATTCTTGAAAGGAATTCCTATAGAAGACGATGGCAGCGCAAGCGACTACTCTTTTTCAAGAAGAAGTACAACAGGCTTTCTCGCAAGGTCCAGGAAGAGGTTAAACTTCTACGAGCACAAAGGTGGAGTGGAAAACTGAAATCTTTGTCTGTCCAGGACAACTCACTCTGGGGTACTGTAAGGGCCTTGAAGGGTAACAGGCCCATCCAATTGCCGCCGCTGCTTGCAGACAATGGCAACTTCGTCACCAGTGATGGGGAAAAGGCTCAACTGATTGCGGATTCCCTGAAGATCCAATTTACCACGCCTACTGGGACCAACCTGGACAGTCTCTCAAACACTCAGCTTGTGAACAATGGCTGTATCGCTTACCAGTGCATCCATCGTGTTCCTACCCCTGAGGATGTCATTAGTATTCATGAAATCTCCGATATCATAAAGCGACTTAAAATCAAAAAAGCAGCAGGTATTGATTCCATCACCAATAGTGCTCTGAAGAACTTGCCTCCTAATATTGTCTCAACTATTACCAAAGCCATAAATGACTGCTGGAAACTTGGTTACTTCCCCGACCAGTGGAAAGAATCCGTCATCGTTACCATTCAAAAGCCAGGTCTTAACCCTGCTCTTGCTGCCAGTTACAGACCCATAAGTTTACTACCTATGTTGTCCAAAGTCTTTGAACGCGTCATCCTAAGGAGATTTAATGCTTTCTGTGTGGCCAAAAATCTTGTTCGTGAGGAGCAATTTGGTTTTCGACCTGGACACTCCTGCCAACTTCAGATCTGGAGGCTTGTTGCAGATCTAAACACTCCTCTAAATTGTGCAAAGTACGGTGGTCTTGTCTTCTTGGATGTCCGGAAAGCTTTTGATCAAGTTTGGCATAACGGACTCATATTCAAGATGATTACTTGTGGTTTCCCTGACGATCTGATTGCTTTGATCAGTTCCTTTCTGACGAACAGGAAATTTCGTGTTAAGGTTGGCTACTCGATGTCAAGCCCTTGTGACGTCAATGCTGGTGTTCCCCAAGGCTCTGTCCTGGGACCTGCATTGTTTAATTTCTTCATCCACGACTTCCCAATCTTTACTAAGTGTGAGCTATATCTGTTTGCTGACGACGCAGCCATCATGACTACCGACCGCAATCCCGCTCACGTCACATCTCGGTTACAAAATGCCTTACATCAGTGCGAGAAATGGTTTGCTAAGTGGAGACTCAAACTAAACGTCGACAAGTGCAAAGCTATGTTTGTTACCAAGAAACTTCGGAAACCCCCGAAGCCTCTCCTTCTGTCGGGTAGAGAGCTCGAATGGGTGAAGAATTACAAATACCTCGGAGTGGTGATAGATGCCAAGCTAAATTGGGGTGACCACGTCTCCTATGCTATCAATAAGGCTAAGAAGGCAAAGTTCAGCCTGATCGCCCTCCTGGGGCGAAATAGTGCTCTTGGATTAGATAGCAAAGGCAGGTGGGAACTGTAGTTGGGAACAACTAATCAGATCTTACCCACCTTACAGTCCGGACCTCGCGTCCAGTGGCTACCATCTGTTCCGGGATCTGAAGGAGATCATCGGCAGCCTGCATTTCAGCGACGATGAACAAGTGAAAACTTTTGCTATATAAAATGGTAATCCGGACCATTCTGTTATATGGTATGCCTGCCTGGGCCACAATATGCAAGTCCAGATGGAAGAACCTGCAAACTTTCCAAAACATTACCCTGAGGACCATCGCCCAACTTGACAGGAGAGTCGCAACAAATATTTCCATTGCCGAAGATTTTGATATTCCTCCTATTGGAAACTACGTACAGGAGTCGTTGAAGAAGCTTCTTCCGAAGATCAAGGACCACCCAAATCCTCTGGTTGCAGATATTCTGAATCACCCGCTCACTTTTCGAAGTTTACTCAGGCATCGCAGGCCTCGTCATCTCCTGGACGTCAACTTCGAAGACATCCACAAGGCTATTTTTCCAGACTACTGGATCTCCTAGCTCCTTCGTGTCCCTCGTCAATCAACAATCTGCTTCACTGTCCTAATAGGAAAGGACTCCTCTTTATGCTCTGGATGACTTAACAAGGTTCATCTGGCTTATTTCCTAATTCAGCGTACTTCCCTTGGATACTACTTGGACGAGTATGGTAGTGAAAGCATTGCTTCCGGACCACTCGTTTGTTTTTTCCCTGCGCTGTTCGATTGTCGATTGTCGATATGTTGGTTCCATGAGAGTCTTGAGTCAATGATAACTCCCAGATACATGTAGTTGTCCACCCAGTCCAGTTTCTTATTGGACAGAACAAGAGAATCTGGGGGACGCTTGAGCTTCCTATTGAGGTACAAAGCTTCCAGCAGTTAAACCAGTCTTCGAACTGCTTCAAGGCGCACTGCAGCCGAGTGATAACGTGAGCCGGCTGGTGTGCCCATGTCATAATGCAGTGTCATCCGCGTAAAAATACAGATTACAATTATCGGGTTTCGGGAAATCATGTACAGAGTAATTAAATAGCACAGGCCCGAGGACAGAACCCTGAGGGACACCGGCCTTTACAACACGGGGTGTGGAAAGATTTTCTCCAACTTTGGCTTGATAGGATCTGCCGTCAAGAAAGGATTTCACCATCAAAATCAAATCGGCAGGGAACCGTCATAGGTACAGGGGGGTGCTCAGGTCTTCAACGAGCCTCCATATCTGCATCGGACAAGAGTGGGCAGCACGAAAGCCAAACTGCTCTTCCCGAAAAAGGTCATTTGCTAGACAGTGATCTCGGAATCTGACGAGGATCGTTCTCTCCAACACCTTGGACATCGAGGGTAGCAAGCTAATAGGTCGGTAGCTCGCGGGAATTGCAGGATTTTGCCCCTGCTTGGGGATACTCAACACAATAGATTTCTTCCAAGCCACAGGGAAGTAAGAAAATTTCCAGCAGTCGCTAATGATATTGGTGAGAAAGTCAATAAAGTTCTTTGGGAGATTCATAAGGGCGTTATTACTCACCTTATCTTTTCCTGGAGCCTTCTTCTTTTTCAGTTTACTTATGATGTTGGCGATCTCTCCAGCCTCGATGTTGTACTTCGTTAAATGCTGCGGGACTTCATCAAAGTTGACAATACCTTCTTCCACACGCTGAGACATGATTTGGCTCTCGGGCTTATCGTTGGTAGGAGTAACAAACTGCATTTCCAGTGAATCTGCAATGACTTGGGCCTTGTCCTGATCAGTTTGCACAGTCACCTTGTGGAGTACGTAGTGGAGGAAGCGTATCATTCTTCCTCTTCTGTAAAGCTCTGACCATACTCCAAATGGAATTGTCGCGAGCCGACAAGCTGTTGAGTATTTCATTCCATCTAGCGTCGCGAAGCTCTTTTATATCCTCTTGGACTCTTCGCACTAGCCTGTTATACTTGGTTTTGAGCCAAGGTTCACGATAGCGTTGCCATAGTCTACGGGTCCTGTTTCTTTCAGTAATTAGGCGTTGGATTCAAGGAGTGAGTTGGATTCGATGAGGAGGTTTATTCTCTGATGGATACTTCCTAGCTTCTATGGCACTGTTAATACATCTGGTGATGTCTTCAACACGTTGATTGATGTCCTCTGTACAGTAGGCAACGTCGGGATGGCAGCCATATTCCTTAAGAATATCTTTGTAGAGCTTCCAGTCTTGATGATGTATCAGTTCCTCTCGGAAATTTATGTCGACATTGTCAAAGTTCAACGCCACAGGCTTGTGGTCAGAAGAAAGGTCATCAATCGTGAAGATATTGTACGGTTTGAAGAAACCCTTCAAGATCGAGATGTCCAAAACGTCACTACTAGGGGAGTGGTCGCAGTAGTAGGTATGATATCATCTCTACCTTGTATGTACCTATAGAGAATCATGCCGTTGTAATTCAGCGTTCTGGAGTTCCAGCTTGGGTGTTTGGCATTTAGGTCACCAGCTAGGACGACTGGAGTGTCACCACTGAAGAGTTCATCAAGCTCACTAATGTCAAGATGATGTTTAGGTGAAATGTAGAGCACCACGAACTTCACTTCACCACAGGAGACGTCATTGATAATGATGGAGGCCGATTCCATACCTGCATAAGACTTGGAGACTAATTCTTGGTGTTGAATTCCCTTCTTAATGATGATCGCAGCGCCCCCAGAAGCACATCTTGCAGCATTTGAAGCCATTCGATCCTTACGGTACACACAATAGCCAGGTAGCTTGAAGTCTTGTCTTGGTTTGAGGTGAGTTTCACAGAGGAAAGCCACGTCAATTTCGTGATTTATCAGAAAGTTGTGAAACTCGATACGCTTTCGGGGAATTCCTCTAGCGTCCCATATGACGCACCGAAGTTCACCTTTGTTGATTACAGTATAACGTTGTGCAGCCATACTAAAATTAGTTGGTCGTAAGGAGCCCACTCCTGGATGAGTATGGCAGTGAAAGCGTTGCTTTCGGACCGCTCGTTTCGTTTTCCCTGCGCTGTTCGATTGTCGATTGTCAATAGACTCACTTACTTCGAAAACAAACCAGAGTTGCTCTACTTTAATGAGCTCTAAATGAATTGATACATTAACGAAAACTCATAGCTAAAAATCATCATAGCTGCTAAAGTGACTCAATGCTGATAGGAAATATGTAAATAGTCAAGAACAATTAGGACTCTAACGTCAGAAGGCTTAGAATTACGTCATAATAGCCAAACATTGATAACGATTTCAAGCATTTTTTTTTGAGAATTTTGAAAAATGTAAGGAAAATTATGCTTAAAATTACGTCATAATGCTTAGAATTTTGCGGAGAACAACTCTAGGTACTTTATGACCATCGAACCTGATTCACCCTGTATATAAAAGGAGCAAATATGAGCATTCATTTTTTTTTGTAATAATTAATATGAAAATAAACTATATAAAAAACGAAATCTTGGTCCCGGGCTATTATGTCGGGCACTTTTTAAAACTTTAGGAGTACAATTCAACAAAAATCGCCAATGTATCATTTTGAGGATAAGCCATCTCAAAAAATTACCGATAAAAAAAAAACTTTTAACTGTTTAAATAATACTTACATATGGAAATATAACTGTAGAAAAATAGTGACTTTCTGTTGTTTCTTATTCGAATGGTTGTTCTTTGAGTTATTCTTTGTTTATTTACAGGCTCGCACTTCTCTATATAGCTTTGCAAGCGATCGGTTTCAAACAAAGGGCTCTTTGTTAAACTCAGCGCTGAATCTATAGCTTGACCATGGTCTACAACAATAGAAGAATTGTTGTAGGCTATGCTTCAAATTGTTGTAGGCAATACCATGAATGAAAATGCCCGCTAGAGAGGCGCTGCACCTGTAGCTAATGTCTGGTTCGAGATTACAATTTGAAGCAGACTTTTCCGTTGCTCGATTAGTAGCTACATCCTCAGGAGGGGGGGGGGGTCTAGGTTAGCGATGGGGGGGAGGGAGTGGAATACAAAGAAAGAAAGGATTGAATTCTCTATCTCTATCAAATTTATTCTGTTTGTGTAAGTGGTACACAAATTGAAATTTTTATTAACAACTATAGTGGCTTCACTGTTTTTTTAAGTTAAAATATATTCTGCAATATATTTTAAGATTAAAGAAACAATATGGGAAACAGCTATTTATTTTATTTTTTTTATTTCCCGTTCACTACAACAGCGGTTTGTTTTTTGTTGTTTTTTTCATGTGCAGTTTCTTTCTGTTCTACACTATTAATATTTTCTGAATGAATTTGCTTGTGTTTTCTATAATGTTGATTAATTATTTTAGTGGAATAATTTAATAGGCACGATTTACAATATTTTTCAAAATGAGATAAGATGTATTCCTCACATTATTGCTTTTACATGAAAATAATGTTTTCTTTTTCTCTGCTCCGTGGCCGAGATTGCAGGTCTTATTGCTCTCGGATTTTCGTTATAACGAACTAATATTTTTAGTCCCTAGCTATTCGTTATAACAAGAGTGCACCTGTATCTTCAAACCTAAGAAAGATTTTCCTTACATTTTTTTCACATTCTTTAATATACAGTATAAGACATAATTTAAAGTAGAAATTTTGCTGTAAGTGAAATAGAACTTTTGTTATAAATTTTTGAGCTTAAGAATTATGTGCGTTACCGCATATTTAATTTTAAAAAATCATATCCCTGCATCAGAACTATATATTAAAAATCTTTTAGTTCAGCCCATTCTTGAATTCATTCTTTACCAGAAAAAAAAAATTAAGGGACATATTCTATGGATAAAAAAATTTGATAGCGGTTCTAGGAACAAGTACCCTTTTTTCAAAAATAATTATAATTTAAAGAAAAAATATCAAGCATAGCTTAATCAAACTTGGCAGTTATGTTTTTTAATACATCTGAAATACGTGTGCAAAATTTCATAACGTTCTGACTAGTAAATTTTATGATAACGTTAATGTATAGTAGCCCCTCAATGCAATAACACAAGGTCTATAAAAGAAGGTGAGGACACGAAAATGGAGCCGCCATTTTGGTTATAAATGTGGCGTTTCCTACACAATTTTCATGTTAAATATAGGCGAGTCTCGTACCAAAAAAAATAATTAAACAACCAAAATGAGACGGCGAAGTGGAAGTTGCTATAAATATTAGTAAAATATAGCATGTAAAAACCTCAACGTAAGAAAACCGGAAAAACTAAAATATTTTCAAATTATTAAAAGTTTATTACAGTGATACTTTGAAGTGAATTAATTGAATAATTTCATGAATTTTAAAAACTTCAAAAAATTAATTAATAAAAAAAAAACTAAAACAAGAAAATTCAGAAAATGATCGATTAATAAGATTTCAAAATGAATCCATCCATAATTTTTAAATTTTGGCTTAATACAATTTTAGCATTAATGGCCTAATAACAATTTTGACATATAGTCTTCAATAATAATAATTAAGCCTGTATAACATAACGTGTCATAATAGATATTGATAAATTAAGCCTGGACATTTTTTAAGTTATGATACATTATGTTTTCAACCCAAAACTGAAACTTGTAAATTTAGTCTTTTCAAAATTATGTCTGAATAATTATCAGGCTATATGTCAAAAATTGTCATTAGGCCATTAATGTTAAAACCGTTATTAAGCCAAAATTTAAAATTTATTGGTGTATTAAGAAATTTTTTTTAATTAATTGAATTCTTGAATTTTTAAAAATTCTTGAAATCATTTTAAGATTTTATGAAGTATCGAAAAATAAGGTTTTACAGACGATTTTTAATCTTTTTAATTAAATACACGGGAACTTTTAAAACTACATGTAGTTTTAATTAGGTCTCTAGTCATATTTTCATCTCGCATTAAAAAAATTTTCACATAAACATAAGTTTTGCAATAAATTAAATATATAGAAAATTTTACAATAAATATAAAAAGAAAATTTTGCAATAAATAATAAAACAACAATTTTACAATACATTATATAAATAAAATAAAATTTAGAAAATAGTGAAATTTTAGAATTGAAAATTTATGCGTTTATTCTTCTGTATCTGCAGAGATTGTCTTGAAGGAACTCTTACTTTCATACATTGTTTTGCATGCATGTTTTTCATTGAAATACTCTGGAAAAATGTATAATCAGAATGACAGATTCAGTAATATGTTTGCATGCAAATATCAACGTTTAAGAGTCCAATATTATTTTTAAAAATATCCCTTTTTCATTCTTTTTTTTATTTAAGAGATGTGCACTGTAATAAGTTTGGAATCATTAATTTCATTAGAGGTTATTCGACTGTGTGACAGCATTGGTAGCATGATCTGTATATTTTACATATACAGATCATGGTTGGTAGGTTTTTACAGGCAAACCTGCAGAAGCGTAAGTCAAAAATAGCCCAAATCCCGCACCAGCAGCCGAAAGTGGCGGCACCTATAAGCACAACCTCCCTCATCTATTCATTTTAAGTTTAAAAGGTCTTGAACAAACTGAAGTCCAAAGGCAAAATGTAGGTGTAACGTCAAATATTTTAACAAAACTTTTATTTTTACAACTGTTCCAAATTTTTTTTTAAATCTTCATCATTTTCAGTTTGCGCATTATATATACCAGATGTAAAATGCTTTAGCATTTTTTCATTTGGCTTAAAGCTGTTACAACACAAAGATTCACTTTTTTGTTCGTATAAAAAAGATAGCCTCAAGGGTTTTATGTTATAACCTATTGCTTAGTTTGGTTTTAAAAATAATTATTTGTGAAAAAACTCTTGCGGCAGCAGCATTGTGTGTGACAACGTGAGATAGTCAAATGCAAAAGATGCCAAATATGCAAAAGAGTGCTCATTTGCAGAGTCTGTATACAAATATACAGGGTATTGCAAAAATATACAAGACAGTACTGCTGGGTAGCCTATCCTCTCGCTTCAGGGGCGCTTCATAAAATGATAATTGGGAAATTTTATTTCGTTAACCCATTTACGCAGAAATTGATAAAAATGGAAATTGAGTCTTCATATCTTAAATTTATATTCTGTAGCATGAAAAGACAAAAAATAATTTACAAAGACATAAATAAATTATATCTGTGGATGACAGCATGTAATCTTATCTTATGTATATATAAAATTCATTTTCTGTTTGTTGTTTGCCCACTGACAGTTTTTGCCATCGGATGGCGCCAACATCGCACGCCGATTCTTCTTCGACCATGATTCTTATTTCGTTTAGGGCCGGTTCTGCCAACCTAGAATAAGTACTGGAAAAAAGCTCAGATAAAGTCCCAGTCTCAGATAGGATAAATCCTCATATAAACACCAGAATAAACCAAAGATATCCTGATAAAATTATACGGTCCTCTAAAATTCGCATAGCCACTTATTCCAGGAATAGTATTTTGTATAGTGAATCGTTTCGCTCAAATTTACGATCGTTAATGGCGGTACTTCCGGTCCGCTTCGCTTTAAAAATGCCTTCAAAAGCATAGTATTTCGTGTTATATAATTACCATTTTAAACTACGACGGTATGAATAAGTCTTAGGGTGCAAGTGAAGAGCAGATTAAATCTAGATTACTTGTCTGTATTTCATTTTCAATGATCGACAACATAGCCCCCAAAAGGAGAAACGAAACGGAAGTTTTTGCGTCTCTGAGGTCTCCACACGTCTTATTCTTACACCGTGGTTCATAATGTGTTCCCGAACATAGCCACAAAAATTGAGGACCGACAGTTGCTTTGAGAACGTACGATTCTTGCACCAAAGAATGAGAATGTAAATAAAAAACGACATTTTGCAAGAGTGGCCAAGATCTTGCATTACATATAAATCTATTGACACTATTATGGACCAGGAGCAAGCTGAAAACTAACCCACAGAATTTTTAAATTCATTGGAACCCACCTGGAAAGCCACCACCTTAAGTTCAATGTGAAAATAGGGCCAGTAATAATATTGAGAAATTTGAATTCCCCCAAATTATACAATGGTACTAGACTGTCATTAATTTTATGCCCACTATCAACCAGATAACAATTATCTAGGTTACAATCTCCTCTGGGATTAGTTTTCGCAACGACGATTAACAAGGGCAATCTCTTTATGATCCTAATGGCCTGACAAAAAATAGTGTACCCAAAGGTATTCGAGTAACACATTCTATGTCACAATAATGGTCTTTTATGCATAACTAACATTTATTAATTATTTGTAAATAACTTAGAATAAATATTAACTTATGGTGCCAATTACAATATTTGAACAATTTTGGATTTAATATATTCTGTTATTATATAATGTTTTAATTTTCTTAAAACAATTTTGCTGATTTTTTGTGAAATTTTGTATGTAATCGTATTATTTTTACTATTTAATAGCACGGTTTTTTATCTTTCAATCATAGCGGGAGAAGCCGCGGGTAATCAGCTAGCTTTAAATAAAATCTAAGTTTGGAATCGCTAGGCAACGGGCCAGGAACTGACGTCAGTACTTAGTTTTCTTGTTAAGTGAATTAAAAGTAAAAATTAAAAATTTTAACTAATTACTTTTAATTTTAATTTTTAAGTTATCATAAGGCATGTTTAACTTTTAAGTATCATGAAATAATTGGCTATTTGTTGGACTGCATTTTCATTTCATCAAATTTTTTATTGTGAACTTTTCGGACCTTAATTTCAAAATTCAAATTCTTCAAGACCTTCAAAATTCAAATTTTTTCATCGTTATCATTTCATATTGTCATATTTTAAACAAGTGCAGAGTCAACAATGAAGTCCGTTTCTACGAGGTGTGAAAATTATTGCCATGACAGTGGACTTGAGATTGCTTGGCCTGTTAGAAGCTTTGTAAATTATTTTTTAGGTATTTACATGAGTCAGAATATAAATTTAAGATATGAAATCTCAATTACCATTTTTACCAATTCCGGTGTAAATGGGTTAACAAAATAAAATTTCCCAATTATCATTTTATGAAGCAGACCCTGAAGTGAGAGGATAGGCTACCCAGCAGTACTGTCCTGTATATTTTTGCAACACCCTGTTCAGTTCATTTCAAAAGCGTTTTCACTTGTTTGGCAGAAGTTGAGGTAAGCGAAGTTGATCGGTTATAAGTCAAGTAGTTTGAACGAATATCGTAGAAGTTTAAAATGGACTTGGCCGTCCGGAGTGGAGATAGGGATAAGGTCTATGACTGGTGTGGGCGAATGACAGTAGTTTTAACTGAAAAGGTTAATCGCTGTTTTTTATTTCAGTAAGATAGGTTTTGCAGATGAAATATTTAACACACTTATTAAAAACAAAGCAATAAATATTTAAGAATATCTCAAGAAGGTTCGATGAAGGTTTATCCTATGTAAAACTTCAGATCTTTAAAATATTGATGAAAATAGGAACAGACTGAATTCGAACCGGGAACTTTCGAAGAGCTGAAGTTTCCCGGTTCGAATCAAAGCTTTGGAATTTTCTTTCCTATTTTCATCAATAAATATTTAGTTTATTTAATTTTTTTTCTGTATTTCGAACATTGATACTTTTACTTCTTACTTTTTAAATTCTCTAATATTTTGACACCGAACTTGTTCATGCCGCCATATATTATGCTTATATATTATAAGAAAACAAAAGGCATTTACCGTATAGTAAACAGTAGTGTTGAGCGATACGTAAGTTTGAAGCATCGAGTATCACGTGATGTTTCTCAGATTCCTTAATACACGAGACAGAAATTTTTGAATGCAGAAGACAACAATATTTTGGCAATTTCAACTATCATTGATCCAAGATTTAAAATCTCTGGATTTAAAACAAAACAAAGCAGCGATAGAGCTAGAAATATGTTCAAAATGAGTTATCATATTTACTTCCTAGTAGTAATTAAGTCACCAACAACAACGAATGTCTTAATGAAAATGATTTTCCTGTGAATGACAATAATATTTGGGTTGAATTAGATAGAGAGATTGAAATGGCAATTAAAAGCATTGATAACGAAATTAATATAGAAAATGTTATTCAGAATTACATTGCAGATGCATATGTTAAAAGATCTGAAAATTCTTTAAAATATTGGCAGCTTCATGAAGAAAATATAATATCACAGCTAGCACTAAAATATTTACGTGTTAGTGCAACTTTTGTGCCTTCTGAAGGCGCATTTAGTAAAGCTGGAGAGTTAATCTCAAAAAAGCGGTCAAGATTAAACCCAAAAAGTGTAGATAAATTTCTATTCATAAATTCAATGTATAAAATGAATGAGGATAAATAAAAATATAATGTAAAAGTAATGTCTTTTTTCTTTTGGTAATGAGTATCGGTAATTGGTATCGACGATACCCACATGGGTATCGAATACTTAAATTGAGTATCGCTACAGTGGCTAGAAGAAATAGTGTGGCAATTGAATACTAAATGCAAGCATGAGATTGTAATGATGACTGTGACACCGCCAGATGGCATGACAATCTAATGCGCCGACAATTACTCTATAATGCATGGCATTCAATGTAAGTTTAACAGCACGAACGCTTTAAAAATACTTGTTTAATAAAATAAAATAAGATTGTAAACTTGAAATAATATCCAGATAAACTAATTAAATGAATTTCAAAGCAGTATTCGTTTTATTTATTATGTAATCGAATAGCCATTTTTCTCATTTCTTGGTTGGTTTACATTTGTTTTACGGTTTCGTTATGTGTCTCTAAATTAAAATTTAAAATATAATAATATTACCCTACAGTAACAAATAGCATTATCAAGTTCTACGTTCTTACGCGCTTGCACTTTCTAGTAAAAACACTAAACGAACAAAGAAGTGCAAAATGTGAGAAAAGTAAACTTTTAAAGCTCAGACGTACACAATAACATGTAATAAATTATAAATTATGAAATTTGTAAAATATAAAAAGAATATTTCAATTTAAAAACAATTACACTTTTCCATATAATTATCTTCTGCGCTTAACTTTTTATAACAACAGCTATTCGATTAAATAATAAATAAAACGAATACTGCTTTGAAATTCATTTAATTAGTTTATCTGCACATTATTTCAAGTTTACAATCTTATTTTATTTTATTAAACAAGTATTTTTAAAGCGTTCGTGCTGTTAAACTTACATTGAATCCCATGCATTATAGAGTAATTGTCGGCACATTAGATTGTCGTGCCTTCTGGCGGTGTCATCAGTCATGATGACGCGAAAACAGCGGCAATGGACACACTATTTCTTCTAGCCACTGTAGTATCGCTCAACACTAGTAAGCAGCATATTGTATACTACATAAATATATGCTTTCTTCATATATAAGATTGTATCGTTATACGTTATTTTTCCCGTCATGGATAAGAATACGGTATTTTTTTAAGCATGTGTGACAATACTGCACCGTTGATATATTAATTTCTACATTTTTGGCGCCATTGTGACACCCTACCATATCTTACCACATTTTACGGCTAGCTCAACATCAACCAGGTTCCAAATAAATAATCATCTTCCAAATAATAAATAATGTGTCGGGTTCAAAAATAAAATAAATTATCAAAATGATCTGTAGTGATGACTCAAAAAGAAAATAAACAGGCAACGTGTTAGAATCATAACAAAATAAATCTTTATTTCAAGATAAATACTGATTGGAGAAAAAGAATAAATGTAAATAAACTTAACTTTTATAAGTAACTAACGAATCAAAATAACTATATTAAGATATTAGAAAAATGCAGCTGCTTAATCAAGTTAACTCATTAAAGGCTTACTCTATCTTAACCAAATATAAATCTCTATATTCTCCTACTCAAATTAAACGTGTGCTCAAATGATAACTCTAAAAGGGGTCTCACCAAATCTTAATATTAACTACTACTTATCTTATAATTCAAGAAACAATTCTATTTTCAACATACATCTAACAAGTTCAATTAAATTTCATCACTTACAAAACAGCCGACACTCTGAAGATTTATATCCACAATAGTAATATCACAACACAAAAAACTCCTATTTATATCCAAAGGCACTATGACACTGCACTTAACTTTCACATAAAGAACACACACAAATTTCACTTGAAGATCGATCGCTGTGCTTTGAGAGAGGAATCCGGATCTATCGCCTTATGAGTCCGTTACTTCTCAAAATGTCTAAAGTGAGTTCAACAGATTCCTACACTGAATCCAGTGTAGTTGATACGTAGCCTGAAGAATCTCGGTTGCCTTCCCAAATCATGTAGAATCACGAGGAATCCTCCTCCTCGCTTGCAAAATCGTGTTGCTCCACTAGAAAATCGTCTCGCTTTCATAAACTGTAGAATCGCTACTACATATAATTCACTATAATTATTAATTCTCTTATTTCTTCTATGTTAGGGGAGTTTCGCATAACATCTCTCTTAAATCAGGATCCATTTAACATTCTCAACACGCAGTTGATATTCACATAATTCTTTCTTACTTAATGGTGTGGTGAGTTTTCATTACTTCTATACACATTAGTGGGGGGCTTTTCCATAATATTTCTATACACGGGAGAAGTTCTCTTAAAACGCCACTTATGCCAAGTCTTGTTATATCTCATTACTCAGTTGATGTTTCAATAAAATAAAAGAAAAGCGTAAAAACTGAAAAGAAGGAATCTATCAAAGGTTAGATATAGATTTATGTAGGTATCTGCTCTTACGAACTTTTTGAATTTACAGTTTGCAAATTTGTAATCGGTCCGATATGAATTCGCAGCACACCTTCTTTCACACAGCTTTACCCGCTTTATTTGGTGGTGAGACTCCATTGTTGAACAAATGAGAGGAGAAGAAGCTTTCCATAATCTTTTGACACCCATATGAATGTAGTTTTCTTTCACTGAATAACAAAACTGGAACAATCTCCTTCAACATTAGTTCGCCAACTCATTGTTCCACCTGCATGAACAGAAGTTAGAAACTTGTCTCACACCATCCTCCCTCATCGTTACTTCCTCTTATAGACTCTCTATTTCCGGCCTCACTTTCGCATTTCTCCAAGAACAACATTTACCTAACTAATAATCTTCTACTCTCCACTTCATGAAAGACGCTCTCCATCTTTTAATAAATAGTACCACCTCATTAATTATGCAAAAGACCAAAATTATCTTAAGTCACATAAAAATCACATAGTTCATCATATCCGCTCTACACTGACATCCTCTCCACACAATGATTCATTGACAAAACCTTATTTATCCATTTTTATAAAATATTCATAACTCTATTGTAGATCCTACTGCAAAGAAAATACAAAAGACTATCTTGTCTACAGACTAGTTACTAGAAGGTAACCTTCACTTCAAAAGACCACCTCAATATCTATTATCTAAAATTCACAAAATTCACTTCTATAGACCTGTAAAATTAAATACTTATAATAAACACGTGAAACGTCACACATGAACCAGAAAATACTGTATTTCATTTCGAAAGACTGGTAGCTATTCCCTATGAAATAACCATAATAGATTTATACATTATATATTATTATTTTGTTAAATGTGCAGCAAACCTAAAGTTAATTTTCTACTGCTGATTATTTCATGAAAAACCGATCTTATGATTTAATTCGTGTATTCGCCATTATATTGTTGAGCGTGCTTTGCCAACTTATCGCTTACTTAGTCGTGTAGTTTTCACGTTATTATACTGCATTTGTGCTAAAATAATGAAAATATACATTGATATATTCATAGTAAATAAAAACTTTCTTAATAAAGGCTCAAAATCAGATTTCACTTATTATGCCTATCTATCCCTGTTGCTAAGAAACAATAAATGGCATCGTCCAAATCGTCGAAACGCGATTCGACTTCGACTTCTAAGCCTGGAACGATTATTCTCACTGGTTTAATGTATTGCCATGAAGCCGAACACCATTCATGAACGAAACGCTTTTGGCATGAACTGTACATACTTCCAGAAATTAAATATTCCCTCACTGGTCTCCCGGTTATGCTGTCGAACAAGCCTCCACTGTAATTCCATAGTTCAACATTATACCGGTAAGCAATGGGGAAAGATTTTAAATCTACATAATCATTGGAAACAAATACTTTCGTGCAACCTGACTCGAAAGCCTTGCAAAATAGCCCAAACCGCAACGCTAAATTTCTCCCGCATTTTCTAAAAAGAAATAGCCCAAAGTCGCGGGAAAATCGCGAAATTACCAACCCTGCTTTGGTAGTTTTAAAACCAAAATGGCCGATGGCGCAAAGAATTGTGGGATCGTGTCCTGACCTTTTATAGACCTTGCAATAATAGACCTTACCTAACCATTCACACTACGAAAAAACTAAGCAACTCTCCTTATGAATTTGTCGACACGGCTGAAAAACCGATGGATTGCTTTCTTCTATTGTTGTAGGCCATGGTCAAGCGATAGATTCAGCGCTGAGTTTAACAAAAAGTAACAATGGAATAATCATCTTTGGATATTTATTAACGTAAAACAAAATTTCCAAATTCGATTTTCATTTTTGAAAAATCATGTTTTGGCCACGTTTTAGGCCATTCTGGTCCACTGTGTTCCGCAATGTAACGTAATACATTGTTACATCATCATAGTTAAGGAAAATATCCACCTTTTTACTTTCGATTTCACGGGCGCGGCCATGTTTTAAGTTTCGAATGCGTCCGCCATTACAACATGCCCCCGAGCGTAGCCATCTACACGATGGCTACGTTCTGAGCTCTCGGGTCTTCCGATTCCTCTCATACACTCTTAGATTTTAGCATTACTGCCTATAATGTTAATTAAAGATATCTAAAGATCGGATGTTGTGTACACCACTCCTGCTCTAATTTTAATATTTAACGGCAAGTGATGAACATGAGTTGCATGTTTATGTTGAGTTGCGATTGCGTTTTTTGTCTATTTTCAACGCGATTATATAGACAGCATGACGGTGAAAAAAAAAATTAGACAGCATTTGTAAAAATGTCTTTATTTGCTTACTTTAAAAAACCTGTTTATAATTATATTTCAGATTATGAACATAAATTAATTGTTCAGAAAGTACGATGTGACGTGGCCACCTGTTTTATATTTCGACATTTACAATTATTTTATTGAATCAAAAGCGTTTATCTGCCTCGGTGGCTCAGTGGTTGCGTGATCACCTCTGATGCCTGAGGACGCGGGTTCGATCCTGGCCGAGGACGACGAGGATTTTTCAGGGAGAAATCCTGAGATCACGCACTTACTACCAACATACTGCTTCGCTGCTGAATTACATTATTTCTCTTTCCATTTTCTAAGGATTTTTTGAGCGTTTGAATAGACAACATTCGCATAGTAAAAAACCCATGCTGAATTAAATATCAAATTATAAAGCAAATACAAAGAAGAACCAAGCCAAGGCACTGAGCTATGGCATGGTCTTCATTCATCCATGGCTGTGGGCATGTTATAATGGCGGACGCACAGTGAGACATCTGGTGGATTCAGATGACAACATCAGACTTGCAAAAGGTGGATAGGGCTTATAACTGGTAGAAATACGAAATGACAATGCCCGATCTATGATGATGTAACAATATATTACGTTTCATTGCAGAGATCTTCTCTTTCGGTGGTTACGGATAAACCCTCATCGACCATTCTTGAGATATTCTTTATTTTTTATTTCTGTTCCTATCTCAGTTATCGTTCAAATTCGGACCCATGTTCATGTGAATCTTTTGCTTAGGATCACCCATACCATTACCATTTACCAAATTTTTGTTCACTCATTACGGGACACCCTATATATCAATAAAGAAATTTAATTTAATATTTTTAACATCACCTTTTTTATTATTTCAGAACAAAAAATTGCAGTTTTTTCCCATAGGTTAACATTAAAAGTGGTTGCCTTAGGATGCATAGCGAAATCTGGTGTATAGAATCTTCCCCATTAAAAACACTCGTCAAATTTAAATTACTTTTTAGTGTGCAATTGTTGACATTCCGCGATTCACAGTATCAAGGGTGTACAAAGAGCTAGGGTGACCAGACGTCCCGAATTGGCCGGGACAGTCCCGATTTTTGAGTCTTTGTCCCGGTTTTGAATAAAATGACCCGGGTTGTCCCGTTTTTCTTCTTCATCTTATTTTATTATTTTATTAGCAGTTTATGTGCTCTTTATTACTCACCCTCTTTTCTGATTGGCCTTTCTCCTGTCTTTTTCTTGTCCAATGATCGTCGGCTTCTTTATTCCGTAACGATCTTTTTGTTCCGGCCCCCCATTTCTTAGACGTTTAGAGGAAGAAATATCTGATGTTGAAGTTGAAAATTTTAATAATACTGCACCTTCCTTCTACAAAACCGCTTTATGGATATTTGGATTTATGGGCTGAAAGTAGTTTTAAAGATTTGGAGATACACAGCTGGATAGGATTAAAAGCATTACAAGAATGAGGAGATGTAGAACGGACTGCAGCGTTCATTACCAAGACTACAGCCAGCGTTCAGTTCGATGTAGGGGTTGGCGATCTTGGATCGATGGGATCGAGCCGAACCGATCTTTGGCTAGGATCGAGCTTAGCGATGCCAGGCGATCTTAAAATCGGTTCGATAGTTGAATTTTTGCTTTTGATGAAGAGGTAACATTACAGAATCTCCGCACGTTTTATACTTAATGTGTTTACAGATTCACATTTTAATGTTTATTTTGAACTTAATGTGTTTGCAGATTAAAAGACAAGGTGTTTTACGAAATGATTATAACAGAGGGGTGGAACTCGAAATAAATGGCTACTTTGCTTTGAAAAATATTCCTAGACAAGAGTGCCCATTAACCCATATACACCTACCGTCCTTTTAAAAGGACACTCTGCACTTATGGTTTCATTTTCGTTGTTCAACATTTTAAATCACTGCCAAGAGAAGGCAGCCCTATAAATATCATTAAAAACGTGTGTATTAACGATTCCTTAGTGGTGTTACATCATCCAAGAGTTAGTTTCACTTTTATTAGCCATTTCTGAGAGACACGTCATTGCGAAACAGAAAATGAGTGACAATAGTAGCTTTAGGTTTGTCTTATTTTCTTAGATTTCATTTGATTTAAAAGTTAATCTGGATATAGACAGTACATAAATTACAGATCACTTACACGTAAAAAGATGCCATTTTTGTTGACTGTATTTACTATTGTATGTCGTAATATTCTGCCGTCCTTTTAAAAGGACGGTAGGAGTATTCACTACTATTTTACTCGAGAGAAGCTATGCTGGTTAATTTTTGTTTTAGTTCTCGGAAAAACCTGTCACGCTTCATGAACTGCTGGAAGAACTGGAAAACAGTGTTGATAATGTAGCTGATGGAATTGTCATCCCCCCCCCCCCATTATTTCAAATAATCCAAACACTGATGAATATTCTGGTGAAGAAGACAATGATGTCGTAAGTAATTTACTGGGTGCACATTTACTCAGTGAGGCCGAAGTTCTTGTGGATCAAACAGAAGGTGAATGGGATAGTGATGATGAGGTGCCTCTGTCATCCATTGTTACAAGAAGGGTAAGAAAAGTTAATAGTTTCCAGTTCAAAGTTGAAGATATTCATCCAAATTTTCCTCAGTGGGATGCAGTTTATTTTACCTAAAACAACCTTTCTCCAAGAGAAAATTTTAAGTTTTTTATTGATTACGATGTTGTTGATGAGATCGTCCATTTCAGCAAATTCTATGCCCAACAAAATAATCGCCCTGGTGAAATACTTCAAGATGAGGTATATGCTTTTACAGAAACTTTGATCCTCAACGGATATTCATCAGTATCCAGGAAACATATGTATTGGCAAAACTCTGATGACACTCATAACAAAACTAATTTCGGCAGCAATATCAAGAGATCATAATGTCAAATTTACACTGCAACGATAACAATAAACTGGATAAAAATGATAAATTTTCAAAAGTGAGACCGCTGTTTCAGAAGTTTCTTGTATATGCACCACTGGAGGAGAACCATAGTGTTGATAAAGCTATGGTACCATACTTTGGGTGCCATGAATGCAAGCATTACTATCCGTGGGTAAAAATGGTATTTTCCATTGTTTAGTCACTGCATTGACATGGCTATCCAAAATTCTTGGCATCTCCACAAGAATAATGGAGGGAAAATAGACCAGCTGACTTTTAGAAGATCAGTTGCGACAGAACTCTTAGAAACACACAAACGGGTGACTAAGAGAGGACCTTCAAAACATCCTACTAATCTGCATGACCACTCAAAATATGATAGACTAGATCACCTAGTTGAATACCAAGAAAAACAAACACGTTGTGGTATGTGCCATATAAAAGTAAACTTCAAATGTCAAAAGTGCCAAATTGGACTTCATCCAAAAGCATGTTTTTTAGATTATCATACAAAATAAGTCCATGATTTTTTAATAATTACCAAGTGCTTCTTATGTTTGATCATTATATTTTCATTATTGTGCATTTTTTATGAATCATTTCCAATAGAAAAGTGTCTATTCAAATTTTTGAATTTTCTCATTTGATAGCAGTCTATACTCCTACCGTCCTTTTAAAAGGACACCTTATAAATCATCTATAAATGATATAGGGGAGAAATTTTCTGCATTTTCCTATTTAATAACAACCAAGCAACAAATTAAACATAAAAAAAAGATTTAAATTAGAAAAAAAAGTTTCAGGGTTAAATGGGTTAATATTTTGGAGAGAAAATTCTTCCAGATTCCCCACACTTGCTCTACTGGCTAGGAAATACTTGTGTGCACAAGGCACTTCGGTACCTTCAGAAAGAATATTTTCAAAAAGTGGTGAACTCATTTCATCTAAACGATCAAGATAAAAGGAGAGCAATGTCCGCTTATGCATGATGTTAAATAAGAATCTTTCTAAATAAATAATATTTTCTTTGATTTGTGATCAATGCAATATTTATTGGAAATCATAATTTAAATTACCATCCTATTATTAGGACCGATAGGTACTTATGTTTTCACAATGTGCGTCCGTCTGTCTGTTGGTGCTCATAGCGCTTTCGAACGCTTCCGAATTTTCGACTTCCGTTTTCACAATTCGACAACTTAGGGAAATCGGAAGATTGAGTTCGTTGGTGGAAAAAATCGGTCAACTATTTCCGGTTCTAAAGGTCAAAAATAATATAGGGGACCACGTTTTTCACTATACAATTCCATGTATAAATAGCCTGTGCATTGTCAAATGCTGTTCTTCTTTTAAGATTCTATAACTAAAGCAGAGAAAAGACTTGTGAATTAAGTGAAGACACGTGATCGTATTCCTTGATGGTCTATATCAGTCAGAACTGGTTCAAGGGTATGTGGTTTAGTGGTACAATTATGGTTCAATGGAAAATTTCAATGCTAAGATATGGCATGTATTATATCAAACAGCTTGAAATAACATGTCATGATTGAATATTAACGTAAAATTAATGATAGTCGACATAGGTTCAATGGTATGTGGTTTCATGGAACCAGTAAAGTTCAGGGAAAACTTTCAAAGCTCAGATTTGGCATATAATGAAATGATGTGTCATGCACGAATATCACGTATAATGAATGGTAGTCGAAATTGGTTCAAAGGTACCTGCTTTTCATTGACCCATAATGGTTCATTGGGACGTTCTATGCTAAAATATGGCATGTAACATATCAAACGACTTGGAATGATGTGCCATGAATGAATATTACATAAATTTATTAATAGTCGAAATCGGGTAAAAGATACCTGCCTTTCGTGGACCCATTATGGTTCATTGGAACTTTCAATGCTAAAATATGGCATGTAATATATCAAACGACTTGGAATGATGTGTCACGAATGAATACAACGTAAAATTAATGATAGTCGAAATTGGTTCCAAGGAACCTGGTTTTTGTGGAACCATTATGGTTCATTAGAACTTTCAATGATAAAATATGGCATGTAATATACATCAAACAACTTGCAACCTGTCATGAATGAATATAACGTAAAGTTAATGATAATTGAAATTGGTTCCATGATTCGTGGTTTAATGATACCATTATGAAACTATCGGAAACTTTCACTACTAAGATATGGCATGTAACTACTTCCACCTTATATTATCAATAGTTGGTTTGTGTTAAGCAAATTTTAACAATAGCTAGTAGCTACTCATCCCTTCAATGATACATGCTTACGCAGAAATGCGTTGGCAATTGTTTTTGAAGAAATATTATTCAGTAGGAATGCTAATAAATTAAAGGATTCGTATATGTTCTAATCTATAGAGAAATGCTACTTTCTCCAATTTAACTTTTCAGATAGTTTTATTCCGCCTGAACTATACGTTTCCCATAGAAGTACGCCTTGCTTAGTAACCTCATCCAATTCATAACAATGAAAGGCTTCTTTAGAAATCAAATGCTTTCCTTTTCGTTCTCGATTTCTTTAAAATCCTATCGGTCCTGTGCATTTCGGTTGCCAGACTTGTTTGTACTCTGGTTGCTGCTATTGTCCCAAAATGACAAAAAGGTTTGAGATCGGTTCGAGCCCGAGATCGATCGATCTTATGGCCAAGATCGAAGATCGAGATCGATCCTGAAATATCCAGGATCGCCCACCCCTAGTTTGATGATAACGCATTATTTGACGACTATACTTACGTGAAGCAATATGTAACTGCGGATAAAATTTCTGAATGGACTGCTAATAAAAGATTGCCAGCAGACAAGTGGATTGAGATCTTTTTACATTTTGAAAGAACCACGTTCCTTATCCTAACTTTTTTAAAATGGCGGAATATTTTTTTTGTTTACCTGAAACTATTGCATCCACAGAAAGAGTATTTTCTCACATGAACAATATCTGGAGAAGTGAAAAATCCCAGCTGGATTTTTACATGGCAGGGTTTGAATCCTCTGATCAAATTGGACCTACCATTGACTGGAAATTGCTTTGTTCAGTTGTTTGGTGTCCATTTGCAGCTCTTCATGCACTCTAACAACGATGGGAAGTCCCAGAATAATGCGCCAAGTAATTTGGGTCACATTGCATGATATAGCCGATCGGACAACTGCTCAAAATTTAATCGCCCATGGACTAAATTCAGCCCTGCGTTTAACTCATGTACACTTGAACCCGTATATAAGAGTTCCCGATAATCGACAATCGAACGGAGTGGGAGTGGAACCTGGAGCATAGATTCCAAAATCTTAACCTTCAAACATACTCCGAAGGAAATACACTGAACTAAGAAAAGAAGTCTGATGATCTCAGAAGTCATCCACCCTATTGGAGGGAAATACGATTGATGATTGTCTGAGCTAGGAATATATCACCTAATAAAGCTACATAAACGAAAACTTATAAAACCCAATAATCTGGGAAGATGACATTACCAATTTTATCAAAATTAACACCAAGGACATTTCTTGGGTTAAAGAGCCGTCCGGATAAAAGTCATCTTCGCTTGATAAGAATGCTTTTCGTTTATAAGAACCCAAATTTGGCACGTTTTTATCCAATTTGGTTCCGGATATAAGAGCCAATCATAACTCTTCATGCTCTAAGTTTTTTGTGGAATAGTGTTTCCGAAACACGTTCGTTTTTCTCCTTCAATTATTGCTATTTCAATAATTGAGAAATTTTTAGAACAGAATTTTACGGAATTCGAATCTTACCAGGCACGTATGTATAGATTTTACCTGGGGTTTCGGCGACAGGTAACTGTTGATGTATGGGGAGGATGAGGGTTTGAAACCACCCCCCTTACCTACGTGCCTGAAGTAAAGGACACTATTCTTACAAAAAGCTATTTGCAAAACAAGAGAAACAATTAAAGATAACGGGTTTTGTTTAAAATATTGACTATTGAAATAACTGTCTTGGTTTATTTTAACTCCGCCTGTGAGAGCCCTTTACAATTCTCCGAGTGGGCTCTCATAAGCGAAGTCGACTTGTACATACAAGCGCAGGAAGCCTAAAAGACATTTAATGTGCATACAAAATGTTTACAGGTAAGGAAATTTCGCAGTAAAATGTAAACCAGTCATGATAAATATCAGTAATATCTACGAATACTGCAATTACAGTACATGCCAGAATATAAACAGAAAGCGTGATTTGCATCTCTTACAAATGAATTTAATGTGTTCCTGAGCAGTTATACAATGTGTTTAATAAATAAACAGAAAATATCCAAGAGGTGATTTTTTTGGTTATTTTAAGAATCTTTTGTCTTTTGATGATTTCCGAAATGCCACTTTGTTTCGACAAAAACAAAACTGATATCGCTTAACAACTTTTGATTACTAAAAATGTCTATTTTTTGCACTCACACCAGGTTTGTGCAAATATTTAAAACACTATCAGTTCACCCGTTAGTATACAGTACTATACTATAAACTATAGGATATATAACAACCCTGATGTTTTTGAACGAGTTCGGCATTCAATGAGAAGATTCGAATCATGCATTCTAGCTGGTGGATGCAATCATGCATCAGTCAATTTCAGCAGTCATTATAGACTAAGACGCTTTACACGTAATAATAGAAAATGAAAGATTGTTTTTGTCCAAAAACCTTTATCGCCCTTATCTTCGAAACAAAGCAGCATTCCGAAAATCATCAAAAAACAATCGCCTCTTGAATTTTAGCCGTATGTTCGGTAAAGACCCTGTATAATTAATAAGCGAAATGGGAATTATGATATTTTTACTGAAGCTGAATAAGGAGCTAAATTAGAGGATAGCTACAGCAGCTTAATTGATTTTAAGGACATTAACACTGAATAAACCACATTATTTATTAAAACTCTAAAGATAAAGATTTTCATCCCGCATTTGCAAATTATAATCTCAACTACATTTTCTTGAGAAAATGATTAATTCTAATTTTGGTTTACCAATGTCTTACTTAATTATAGGAGTTTCTCAACCCATTAATGAAGTTTAATGAAATGAATTAATTCTTCAAAATCTTATATGGAAAAACAGAAATTAAATATTTATACAAAATATTACTTAATTGGATTCTGCATCATCCTTAAGTACTTTCAAGGAAAATTATCTCACTGAATCATAGAATGAACTCGTAAAATGAAAAAGAGAAATAAATTACTTGTTCAGACGTTTTCCTAATTAGTAGAGGAAGATTATTTCCTTCCTATTACAGGAACGCATACTGCTAAGAAGGAATGAACCACGTCTATCATTAACGACAAGGAACTACGCAGTTATCGTAAAATTTAACATTAAAAATACTCCATAAAAAGCTTACTGAATGCTAAAGGTTTTATCTACTAATTACCTGTATTTTCCTCCATGTCCCGAAATAAGAATAGAAAATCTTTTTGACCAGCTCTCAAATAAAATTTACGACTTACACGAGTAGAAAAACATCTTAACGCATGTTAATATCGTTATTAACGATTTTTACAAACTCGCATGTTACAAGGATTTTTTTGAAGAAAGAAAATGTTCCATTTAAAAATAAAGAACAAGACTAAAATGAGAACGCATAAGGACAAAATTAAAACTCCCCATCATGGTTTAGTCCATTGTTCGTGTAATTATCGAAATTTTGGATCAGTCTATTTGAAGCTCAGAGGAAACTGGAAGTTACTTATTAAGAGAAAGGTGAAAAAATTTTATCTAGCTAACAAGCAAGTTCAAAACACGCAGGTCGGACTAGTGATCCCATTAGCTAATGAAAGCAATCCCCATCGAACTGATAATTTTTTTGTTAGGAGGTAGCAAACATAAAATATAATTAAAAGTCCTTTTTGAATAATCACTCAACCCTTGATTGTTTTTTAATCATAGTTAATACACCAGTTGTACAATATATTCAACAGTTTAGATACTTGGCTAAATAGTTAAACAAAAGAGAACACGTAGTATCAACAAAAACAGGAGGTTATTTGTTTTGTGACGTTCAGTGAAGGAAATGGACGCTTTGCAATACATTTAGGCAAGTTTTATTGCAAATTGGGAAAAAAACAATCGGATGCATGAATATTTTGTATAGCTTCCATGTCTTTCACTGTCTTATTTTGCTCAAACTTTAATTTGAAAAGTACTCGTCTATCTTTCATCTGATAATTTTGCTGATGTCTTGTTTTTCGCTGTGGTTGCGTAAACGGTGATCGGGTCCCTATTCTTGTACACGCAAGGCCGAACTATAAATTCCATCTTGTATTTATAGTTCGCCCTTGTTGTACACGACTATGACGTTTCTGGAAGTGACCCACAGCGCGATATAAATTGTTTGCTTTTTTTTTTCGGGAAGCGTAGCACGTGGAGTGCTCACCTCACATGTCTGTGCTAAAATACCCGACCATATGACCGAGTATGATAATGAACGCATGAACGAAGGACTGAAAATTAAATCTCGTGACGAACTGAAATTTTTGTTATGATATACGAAGAACAGTTTATTGAACCAGCGAGAATTGACTCAATAACTACTTTCGTCACCAGACAACGTAGGATAAATAGATTCATTAACCCTGACCTGAAATACTACGAAATCACCGTAGTAAAATTGCCGTATAAAAATTGGGCCTTGGGCAAAATGTGATCCCTTCCATATTCTGTGTCCCCACCCACCTCACTACATCAAATAAATATAGCAGTGTACGTCAAAATAGTTCAACAGGTAAACGGATTAGTCAAATATTTAAGAGTACGTAGAGAACATCAAAAGGGGAATGGGAGGAGTAAAAAAGCGTTAAATGTTCACCATGACCTTGACCTCGAATCAATTTGACCTGCCTAAAACTAGTGTTGAGCGATATTCAATTGAAGTACTCGATACCAATTACCGATACTCGACACCAATTAAAAAAAGAAAGAAAGAAAGAAAAGAGGCATTACTTTTACATTGCATTTTAATTTATCCTCATTCATTTTATACATTGAATTTATGAATAGAAATTTATCTACATTTTTTGGGTTTAATCTTGACCTCTATTTTTGAGATTAACTCTCCAGCTTTACTAAATGCGCGTTCAGAAGGCACAGACGTTGCACTGAGACAAATATTTCAGTGCTAGCTGTGATATAATATTTTCTTCATGAACCTGCCAATATTTTAAAGGAGTTTCAAGTGAACTAAAAAAATAAGGAATCTGAGAAACATCACGTGATATTCGATATTTCAAACGAAGAATCGACGATATCGCAAGTACATGTATTGATGATACTAAACTATCGAGTATCGGGTATCGCTCAACACTACTTAAAACCTTCCCAGGGTGAACCTGAATTACAATGCAAAATTTCTTCAAGATTGTTCCAGACATTTTGGAATGCATAGCGAATAGACAGACAGAGATTGCATAGGAACCCATCACCAGAAACGTCACCGTACCTCGGTGGGCACTCAACATTTTAGATAACCTGGAGGGAAACTACCTGAGATTTCTGCATTCGACTGTAGTAATCGCCGTAGGTAGAGCATGCAACGTTATACTACATACAGGGAGCTGGGAGACATGCACTTTGTGTATGGATTGGCTGAACGAGCTGAACTGACTGTATTGAGAACAGTCCGACCGAGACATATACCGGGCCACCGTCTGTTTTCGCATGTTTATCACAATTTGTACGAATATGGGTTTCTAAGACGTAACAGGAATAGTGAGGGCGGTCACGAGTGACTCGTACGCTCGCAGTGGAACAAAATGTGTTGGATGTCATAGGGAGAAATCCGAGTACTAGCATACGTGCCGTCTCCGTTGCTATAGGAGGGTCTCAGTCTAGTATACGAAGGTGGTTCAAGAAAATTTGCCTCCTGGTCCGTAACTCTTTGAAGTGAAACTTCTTATGCGGCGACAACGACTTGGAGAATAATAAGTTGTTATGTACATTATACAGAGTACACCTTATAAGTTCATAATGAAAGAAATAGAGAGCCAAAGATACTAGACTTCAAAAACCGGTGGCAACGTTATCGCAGATGAACAGTGCTTTGGAAAAGACTACCTTTGGAAAGAGGAAAAAGACTGGTGGAGACATATATGGTGAATAGGAAGGGTGATGAAGCTCCACAATTCCGCTACAGGCTAAGAAGTCCTTGACAAGCATCACTCAGCGATCTGGCACTATCGTGCACAAAGAAAGAACCAACTTCCATTTACATGAAATCATTGCCATACTTGATGGATTCTCTGCAAAACCTCCCTGTAATACTCCTTGTTGACTGTCCAGGCGGAACCATCCCCTTAAGGATAATGCTAGTGCTGTCAAAGAATGTGATAACCATTAGATTCGTTCGTAACTTTTGGAACCGGAACTTCTGTTTTTCCACCATTTTTGTCATACTGATATAGCACCAGGTCTCGTCCCCTGTCACAATTGAATCAAGAATGTTCGGGTTGGCATCTGCGGCCGCGTTGAATTCCTTTTTGCGCATCTATTAAGAAATGTGGCATAAATCGAAATCCTCTGTCAATTTTAGGCGAATTGTGTCTCGATTAAGACATCTTCCGTCATTTTCAGGTTCATTCGCCGATCACTTAACAAAACTTCCCTCACCTTCTCGGTCGTTTCCTGTGTAGAACAATTTCCATCCCGTGTGTTCGTCGTCTTTCAGTTCATCCCGGATATCAAGAAATCTAGCGAACCATTCAAAAACACGTACACGAGATACTGCGTCATCACCATACACTTGCTTTATCACAGGTTTCCATAGCGGTATTTTAAAGTGTAAAATATAATGTTTGCTCTCTGTTCCATGTTTAACATTGCAACGTCAACTAATGATTGCGTGCAGTTGAAAGACGAGAATATACAGGCGCGCGCAACTTTACTGTTGCCACTTGTACACAAGGCAAAAAGAACAGTTTATAACTCGAAAGTACGCATCGTCGAGTCAAAGTCGCGTCAGTCTCTTTTATTAATTGTCGCACCTTGTATATTCAATTTAATCAATAATATCACCATTCGTAAAGTCACAGATATCTTGACACCATCAACAATTCTATCAAATATAATATATGCACTTCAATATGTTCTTATAACATGTCAAATGATGATTCCCCACATCTTAAACTCACCTACGGTAATCTTGATATTGTGTTGGCATAAGATTACAAGGAAATTCCTCGCGAGATTAACGAGGAAAAATCATGTGTTCTTCCTATTAAAAAACCCAATTCAAATCAAACGTAGTAATTCTTGATACGCAGCCAAAATAGGTTATCTAGCAAAATGATTTTGTAAAATTCCCTGGATTTTCCCGGTCGCTAGTCAACCTCCAAAACTCCCCAGAATAAAACCCAGATCAAGAATGTTTTACTCAAAATTTCCTTAAAATGTTTCAGTTATCCACAATCTTTATACATACTAGGAAAATTCAATTCAATCATTACTAATATCTATTTCTCCTATTATAATTAAATTATTTCCCTCCATACTTCCCTGTCAATTGGATCCGGACCATGCTCAGTAATTAAAAAAAGAATAATGTCATAGAATTAAGATGTTTTCACAAAAATTCAAAAATATCATAAGTTAATTTGAACCTTAGAAAAAAAGAATTGTTGACGTTGGGTATAATATCCCGTCACTTTATTGTGCGCAAATTCGCTTAAGCCAGCCAGATAAATAGCACAGAAACCCGGATAAATATAAAAACAAGCATTTTATTCAAGCAACACCAATAAAATAAACACAATAACAAGCGGAGGACACAATTCGAACGCAGAATAAAAAACGCATCTAACTCATTCTAAGAAAAGTGCATCCATTGGGGTCCCGTAAGTTTTACCTAAAGTATTAGGGACAGAAGAGTAATAAGTTTAAACCCAGTGCCTACTACTATACTTTTAATCAAACTCCAGAAAGAAGACACAAATCCTAAAAGAAAGTATGTCTAAACACTCATTTGTGGCATACGAGTTAAATTACCTGAATGGATTTGCCGCAATTGTTCATCCCAAATCTCCAGCATACTCTTACTAAAATCATCACAAACAGACCATGACCGCTTAAGGATTTTCTCCTGTAGAATTAAAAATTAACCAGAACTTGACATTTGCGAAGACCCCTGTATTAATTAAAAAATTTAATAAGCGAAAGTGAACGCACCTTAGAAAGCTGCTCCACGAAATCTTCAGTCTTGCCTTCCTTTTCATCTGAAATACATCCTTCCTTTGACTCGCTTTCACGATGAGAACTACAAAAATGTATAAAAAAATTGATCATCTTCACGAAACATCAATTTCTACAATGTGTTCTATTACACATTATTGCGTAAATACAAACAATATTTACGTTTTACATGAATTTATGTGAATACGCTTTTGTATCCAACTCATCATCCTTTTCATCGACGGCGACCGCTTCTTCTTACTTGGCAAAGAACCTTTATTTAAATCTTCATAGTTGGACCATCTTCGCTTCAGATTCGATGAATGAGACAAACATGCATATTTATCCTCAAAATTTTGAATGACCTTCGTCTCCTTTCGTAGTTGGTCTGGTTCAACTGAATCATACTCGTCAGAACTAATGCACAAACACGATAAATGAGTCAAGATTACGTCTATAATGAATATGGTTTTCACAAAATGTCGTTTTATATTTTAATAAAAATGACTTCAGGGCGCTCTTAATCTTGCAATATGCCAAAAAGTTCCACTACTTACCAATTGGAGTTTGAAATAAGGTCCGAGGTCTCGACATCGCCTATAAAATAGGAAAATGCTATTAATACTCGTCATTTACAATATTAAGAAAAAAAATATTGTCATAAAGCAATTACTTTTTCGTTACCTTGTAGCTTTGTGCTCTTAGTCAATATCCAAGAAACAGCAATGGGCTGATCGGTCAAAAATTCACTAATTCCAATAGAAGAGAAAAAAACAATGAAATCAATCCTCACAATGCACCCACTGTATGACAAGGGAGACATATTAACTAGCTTTTGCTGCACTTACTTTACTTCTGCGATATCCAAAAAGCGTACTCGGCGAATAACCTTTGGTGGCTGCAATTTTTCAGCTGAGTCCTTAAGTAAAAACAAATTTTCATATAAATAATGGCTGAATCATTATATAGTATTTGTATAAAAGTTGTCAGTTACGTAAATAGCAATGCACACTTACCGTATTTGATACTGCTCCTTCCATCTATGAAGATGCCTTAAATCTTCTGCTTAAAAAATAAAATGATCAATAAGTAAGCAATAAGTGTTGTAAACTATCTATATACAGACAGTTAACTCCAGTGAGTATCCTTGAGGCTCAAGGCTTGAGCTTTTTTAAATTCCTGGCCATCACAAGCGCTTTTATAGAGAATGATGAATGCGTGATTGGTTGTCCTCTAATCTTTGAACAGCCAGTTGTCATGCAGTTGACCAGTATCTTAGGCATCGCCAATGAACAACTTCTCACGTGACGTAACGAAGGAAAACCAAGACGGAAAATCATGAAAATATTCTGGTTTCTGGACCATCCAATTGTTATTAAGGGTCCCCTCAGGTTTCGAAGACCCCTGAGATTTCTGGCATTTGACATTATTATTAACGGACAACTTGAGGCATTACGTACTGAACTGAACAGCAAACATTTAGAGTTAGAATCAAGAGTGGAAGCGCTGTCTAAGGAACTTGGTAGCAAAATTGATAGTTTAAAAAGTGATATTCAGAGTGCTAGTTTAGAGACTACCAATGGCTTTGCTAACCTTGGCAATATTATCAAGGAGTTTATGGGTTTTTCCATTACTTCTGATTCGCCCATGATAGTGGTAAATCCTGATGCAACACATAATAATGAAAATGTTTCTATTTGCCTGGAAGCAGTCGACGAAGGAAACTCCTCACTACGAACTAGCGTCAAAAGAAGGCACGAAAATGATTCTGCTGACAGTGATAGAGGTAACTGGCGTATTGCGCAGAATAAAAGAAACAAAGGTTGTGTTAGGATAGACAACATTCAGTCTACTGTCGATATCAAAAATGGTGTTTCTGTAGCCATACGAGTTAACAAAGCCAAGCTTGGTTATTCCCAAAGCAATGCCACCCATGGAAAGGGAGTTATTTACATTCCTCCGATTATTATTCGTCATCACGGAAAACCAATCAAGGAAATTCTAGAGGAAATAACAAAACATGTGTCTTTAGATAAAATCATCTGCCACACTGGTCGTAAGGACACCATTAAAATTAAGTGTCTTGATGAGGACACGCACAAAATTCTAATATCTGGATTAAAGAATAACGATGTGCTAAAAATCCAGCATCATCAGCTCAAATCAGAAAAGCTGCTGAAATATGTTGTCCGAAATGTTGACACAACGTATGACCTAGAAGACTTTTGTGATGACCTCAGGAAGGCAAATTATTACCCAGAAAAGGCAAATGGTTCCGTTGAAATGCCACTGGTGTTGGTTTTACTCCAAAACACTGAGCATAATAAGTCCTTTTTGAGTTTAAAGCGTGTCGGTCCTCTTGCTGTTACTGTAGAATTATTTAGAGGCAACAAAAGGCCCTTACAGTGTTACAACTGTTTACGTTTTGGGCACGTCTCCCAAGGTTGCACCGAATCGCCTAGATGCAACAAGTGCGCAGGTGACCATCAGTCGAAAGACTGTGCTAATGTAAAGGGTAAAGACCCCCCTAAATGCATTCGTAAAGACCCCCCTAAAAGCTTCAAGTTACACCAAATGTCCGATAACAATCGGACATATTTGTATATAATCGATATACAGGGTAATTCAGTCAATTACGCACGATTCTAATGATTTATTTATTACTCAAGAACTAATAAACATAGGACAATCGACAATCGAGCAGTGTAGTGGAACATTATTCGAGTGGCACTTGAAGCTAAGCTTCCATAATCTCACCCTTCCTAAATAAACGCCAAGGGAATTACACTGAACAAGTAAAGAAGCGTGAAGTACCCATATAGGACATCCATAATATGAAAGGAGAAGATACCTCCTCTTGGTTGGACGTGTTTTTGATTGACGACTGTCTAGACTAGAAGCAGACAACTAGTAATAGATAAACAGGACCTATGAAGTCCAGTAATCTGGAAATAAGACATTATCAATGTCATCAAAATTAACTTCAAATATATGTCTTGGTTCACGATATCTCTTTCATGATGATTTAAAATGCCCGAGACTAGCTCGTTGCTATGATTTTCAATATTGGGCAGCATGGATTCCATGAGCCCTTGAACGTATTTGCCAATATGAGTCATGTTGAAGTCTTAGAAATGGAGGAATTGCGAACATTTCTCCGGTATTTTTTTGCACAATAGATGTTTTGGAACGTTTGCAGTTCCTTCCACCTAGTCTTACATATTGTGGCCTAGACGGGCATACCATAAGTCAAGATGGTCTGAACAGTGACCTTATAGAGCAGGAGTTTATTAACAATATTTAGTGCACTCTTCCGGCCCAGCAGAGCTCATGGTGAATGGTCAGAATCGTTAATGGTCAAAATAGTTAATAAACATTATGCCCAAAAACAAAAATCGGCTCCTATTCCCCACATGCGGATATGACCTCCGCATAAGATTACCCCCCAGGAAAGGCTAATAAGATAAAAAAAAACACACATGCAAAATATTTGTGAAAATAATATTGAAATTTAATCAAATAAATCCAAAACATCTTGTACAATTGTTTCTTCAGTGGGATTTGCTGTGTTGTAATCGTACATATTATTATTAAACAATCTTAACATTTCCTCAGACGGCTCAAAATTGGTGCATCTGGTGGTGGCATCGTTGATTGCGACCGCGGAAATTGCACCTGTGAACGCACGCAGGTGCAATTGACACAGGCTATAACTCGACAATCGAACAGTGAAGTGTACATTCGTTAGGATGGGACGAAAGCAGCGCTTTCACAAAGCTCATCTAACCAGAATAAACTCCAAAAGAAATACACTGTGGTAGTCAAGAAGCCTAACCAACCCAAGCGGTCTTCCATATTATACAAAAAAGAAAATAAGATTGACGATTGTCAGAAACAAAAAAAAACAAAAAACAAACGAAATAAAAAATAAAAAATACAAGGAAAAATAAGATTATCACATCTTCCAGTAGTCTGGGAAAGAGACGTTGCTAATATCTTCAAAATTGATGTCAAGAACGTGCCTCAGTTTGCGATACTTCGTTTGCCAGTTCATATTCATTGAGTTCTCCAGTATCCCTTTCACAAGCTTATTGTCGTGAGTTTTCATCTTCTGTATCATAATCAAAAGGAGATCCTGTATAAAGTTACCGATATGGGCCATGTTTAAATCGAGGTGGATGGATTGGTTTTTCACCGTCCTTCTGTCCAGTTGGGCAATGGTCCTCAGGGTAACATTCTGGAATGACTGTAGTTCACTCCATCTGCTTTTACAGATAGTCGTCCACGCAGGCATGCCATAGAGGAGTATGGTCCGGATAATCGATTTGTACAGAAGTAGCTTGTTGTCAATGCTGAGAGCGCTGTTGCGACCCATAAGAGCTATGATACTGTACTTAGCCCTCTTCGCTTTGTTCAGAGCATAGGACATATGCTGGTTCCATGAGAGTCTTGAGTCAATGATAACTCCCAGGTACTTGTAGTTGTCCACCCAGTCCAGTTTCTTATTGAACAGAACAAGAGAATCTGGGGGATGCTTGAGCTTCCTATTGAGGTTCAAAGCCTTGCACTTTCCGACGTTAAGGTTCAACTTCCAGCAGTTAAACCAGTCTTCGAAGTGCTTCAAGGCGCACTGCAGCCGAGTGATAACGTGAGCCGGCTGGTGAGCCCATGTCATAATGGCAGTGTCATCCGCATAAAAATACAGATTACAATTATCGGGTTTTGGGAAATCATGTACAAAGTAATTAAATAGCATAGGCCCGAGGACAGAACCCTGAGGGACACCGGCCTTTACAAGACGGGGTGTGAAAAGATTTTCTCCAACTTTGGCTTGATAGGATCTGCCGTCAAGAAAGGATCTCACCATCAAAATCAAATCGGCAGGGAACCCGTCTCTGATCATTTTGTAGACAAGGCCCTCATGCCACACTTGGTCAAAAGCTTTACTGACATCGAGAAATGCCACCCCACAGTACCTGGATAGGTACAGGGGGGTGCTCAGGTCTTCAACGAGCCTCCATATCTGCATCGGACAAGAGTGGGCAGCACGAAAGCCAAACTGCTCTTCCCGTAAAAGGTCATTTGCTAGACAGTGATCTTGGAATCTGACAAGGATCGTTCTCTCCAACACCTTGGACATCGAGGGTAGCAAGCCAATAGGTCGGTAGCTCGCGGGAATTGCAGGATTTTGCCCCTGCTTTGGGATACTCAACACAATAGATTTCTTCCAAGCCAAAGGGAAGTAAGAAAATTTCCAGCAGTCGCTAATGATATTGGTGAGAAATTCAATAAAGTTCTTTGGGAAATTCATAAGGGCGTTATTACTCAACCTTGTCTTTTCCTGGTGCCTTCTTCTTTTTCAGTTTACTTATGATGTTGGCGATCTCTCCAGCCTCGATGTTGTACTTCGTAAAATGCTGCGGGACTTCATCAAAGTTGACAATACCTTCTTCCACACGCTCAGACATGATTTGGCTCTCGGGCTTATCGTTGGTAGGAGTAACAAACTACATTTCCAGTGAATCTGCAATGACTTGGGCCTTGTCCTGATCAGTTTGCACATAGTTACGGAGTACGGAGTGGAGGAAGCATAACATTCTTCTTCTTCTGTAAAGCTCTAACCATACTCCAAATGGAATTGTCGCGAGCCGACAAGCTTTTGAGTTTTTCATTCCATCTAGCGTCGCGAAGCTCTTTTATCTCCTCTTGAACTCTTCGCACTAACCTATTATACTTGGTTTTGAGCCAAGGTTCACGATAGCGTTGCCAAAGTCTACGGGTCCTGTTTCTTTCAGCAATTAGCTGTTGGATTCCAGGAGAGAGTTGGATTCGATGAGAAGGTTTATTCTCTGATGGATACTTACTAGCTTCTATGGCACTGTTAATACATCTGGTGATCTGGCTATAACTCAACTGTCAACTAAATATATAATTTGTAAAATTCCCTGATTTTTCCAGGTTACAGAAAATTCAGGTATTTATTGCTACTTTGGGAAAACTGTCTATAAAATACTAATTACTAAAAAGCCACTTTTGGAAAAAAAAGTTACTAAATCTAGTGACAAAGTCACTGACCTATTGTAACCCCTCGTTGGGTGTACTCTCGACCCTTGGGTTGTGCGGAAAAATTGCAGGGTGTTGGCTACGTCTGATATTGAGCCACCCATCCGTCTGGTACCAACAATCACCCCCCGTTCAAATGCGGATAGCTCCCATTTCTGCAGCTAGTTTTGCTTACAATGATTGTGTGAGATCAAGGAATCCTGTGCAGTGCACACAGTGTATATTATTGCAACAGAAAAACAATTGCAATATTTTAAAACAGAAGGTTTCGTGTTAAAATTACTGTCCGGCACAACATCGATTGTTATTAGATAAATTGATGTCTTGTATTAACCAAAGATACAAACATCGATGTATTTATCGATGATTTTGGCTGTTAATAATGCATTCTCTACCCATGAATTTTCTTTTAAGCCTTTGATAAAATACATTGGGTCCAAAATAAAACTCCAAAATTAAGTCGGTGGAAGGATGGATCATAATACTGTTCCTATTAACTAAACAGGTGGTGGCCTTACAGTATAACAGAGGGACATCAGGAGTTCCAACTAGTTTCGCCATTTATTCCCAGCTTTGTCAAGGATATACAGCAATCGACAATCGAACATTGGAGTGAAAAGAAAGACGCGAGTGGTCCAGGAGCCAAGCTCACTTTGCACGCTCGCCCAAAGAGTAAACCAGAAGAGGTACACTGAACTGGGTGAGAAGCCTGATGAACCTCTTAAGTCTTCCAGAGAAGAAGTCCCCAGAAAGGACGAGAGTCAGATTGTAGATTGACGAATAGAGTCCCCAAAAAACAGCAGGATCTAAAAGATCCAATAGTTGGGGAAAGCGGCCTTGTTAACGTTATCAAAGCAGACATCCAGGATATGGCGCGGTCTTCGAAACCTGAGGGGATTCTTTACAACGAGTGGATGGTCCAGAATACCAGAAACTAGGGTGTTTTTATGATTCTCCATCTTGGGTAGCATATTCTTCATAAGTGTCTGGACAAAGGTGCCTATGTGGGTCAGAATGGTTGTTGGCAACTCTTCTGTCCAGTTGGGCAATGGATCGGAGAGCAACATTTTGGAAGGTCTGGAGATCCTGCCACCTAGATTTGCAAATAGAATCCCAAGCAGGCATTCCATGAAGCAAAATAGTACGAATCACAACCTTGTATAGCAAGAGTTTGTTATCTACACCAAGAGCGCTGTTTCGCCCCAGAAGTGCAATCAAACTGAACTTTGTCTTGTTGAGCGCATATTGGACTTGGTCGTTCCAGTTTAGTTTGGAGTCGATCATGACACCAAGATATTTACAGCTTTTTACCCACTCAAGTTTCTTGCCAAATAAGAAGAGGGGCTTTGGAGGGTTTTTGCATTTGCGAGTGATAAACATGTCCTTGCACTTTTTGACATTCAGCTTTAATCGCCACTTAGTGAACCAGCAGTACTCATTGGGTTTCGTGCCCAAGTCATGATGGAACCATCGTCAGCAAACATGTAAAGATTACACTTTGAAAACTGTGGGAAGTCATGGATAAAGAAGTTGAATAAGGCTGGCCCCAAGACAGAGCCTTGGGGTACACCAGCATTAACATCGCAGGGTTCAGACAAGGAGTCCCCAACCTTAACACGAAAAGTCCTCTTTGAGAGGAAGGAGCGAACCAGAGCAATTAGATCGTCAGTGAACCCGTAGGTAATCATTTTGTAAATGAGCCCATAATGCCAGACTTGGTCAAAGGCCTTTTGGATATCGAGGAAAACGAGACCACCAAACATACAGAGGTTGAGAGGACCGTTTAAATCAGCAACGAGCTTCCATAACTGAAGCTGACAAGAGTGGCCTGGACGGAAGCCAAATTGCTCACTACGAATAAGGTTGTTTGCCTCGCAGTACTCATTGAACCTCAGGGGGAATGTAAATAGTTTTCTTTTCACTTACCTTAATCTGGGAATTTTCCGTCCTAGTCCCCCCTCATGGGTTTTTTGCTACGAACAACTGGCCAGGCACTGTCTTCCACTTCTCCATCACTTCCGTCGGAATGGCTTCTTTTGTTGCCACAAACAGTCACGATCATCGCCTATTTCCATGGACTCCAGTCCATGCACTTTGTTAGCAAGCAAGATACGTCGAAAATTTTCTTCCTTGGAGTTTCCTGCCTTTGGAGTCCCGGAACATTTCTCAAAGGCTTTTCTAAATTCATTTATCTTCTTGATGACGTCTGTACGAGAGTTTTGAATTTCCGTGTTGAGATAGACAGCAAGAGGCATGCAAGCCTTTATACATAGGATAAATATAAAGAACAGTGGTACAAGTTAAGCAATGAGCGTAAATAAATATAAGAACCAATGCAAGGGGGCCAATGAGTTCAAAAAGGATGTAATGGCCATTAGAATAAAATAAAATAAATACAAAATTTTTTTTTTGAAAAATACAAAAAAGAAATTGTACATAGATGGTGCGCGTTTAACGCGGACCGAAAAGAGAACATATCCGGTTGTCCGAAGACAATAGGATTTACATAAAAACAACAAAATAAAATAAAAGGGTAAGAAAATTTACAAAATGCAGAAGAAACATAAAATAAAGAAAACGAGAGAAAATCATAGTAGATCAAATAAAGAACTAAGTATTACATACGCATTAAAGTCCGTCTGGCAATTGAGAAGCAAGTGGGGAGTGGACCTCTCGGCCTTGAATATTTCGATCGCTTGGAGGGTGGCAACCTCTTCTTGTGTCTTCAAAGTGTGTCCGGAATCTGCGAGATGGTTGGCATAGTGAGAGACACGGTCCCGTTTCTTATACGAGTCAAGGTGTTCTTTGAAACGCAATGCAAGATTGCGGGTCGATAATCCCACATAGAACATATCGCAAAACGCACAATTCAGGCGATAAACTCCGGACTGGGAATATTTGTCGGAGGTGGGCGGGTTCAGGGTGCGAGCAGCTGGGGTGGGAGTACGAAATGATATTCGGAGGCCGAGGGACGATAAGAAATCGGAAGGCTGGGAAAAATTAGGTCCCATAATAGTAAGGACGTCCATTTTTTAGTATGGGACCAATCAGGAGGGGGGGGGAGAGGAGGGTCCGTCTGCGGCGGTGAAGGATGCGGGAGAACGTGGAGGTGAGCGAGGTGTCGGATTATGCGGAGTTCTAAAGATCTGGATAGGGGGCAGAGGGGGAGCTTCAGGGCATGGTCGATTATGAATTTTAGTGAGGCTTGTTTGTGGGTGGGGGTGTGTGAAGAGGAATGGTGTATTAAGTTGGAGGATGTAGTCGGTTTACGGAAGACAGAAAAGGAGAAGCGGTTAATGTGGGGGTTGTTGGCGATGAGGATATCAAGGAAAGGGATGGACCGGTTAGTTTCTAGTTCAAAAGTGAATTGGATATGTGGAGAAAAGGAGTTGAAGGTGTTAACAATATTAGTGGGGGTAGTGGATCGGGAGTCAAAAAGGATAAGGATGTCATCGACATATCGGAAATATGCGATGACATAGGAATTATTGAGGAGGGGGGTGACGTGTGTTAATTCCAGGTGCTGTAGGAAAACCTCAGACAGAAAACTGTTGAGTGGGAATCCCATTCCTGGCCCTGTGGGTTGGGAATAGTAAGAGTTGTTAAGGAGAAGTAGTTCTGTGAGGAATGAAAAGAGAGGATAGCTAGAAGGTCAATAGAATCGTTTTTAGTTAAAGACTTAGTATGTAACAGACACTCAAGGATAGAAAGGGTGGGGGTGACGGGGACGTTAGTGTATAAGTTGATGATGCCAAGGGACATAAGGGAGAGGTTGCTCATCAGTGTGGAGGGAAGAAAGGGGCTCAGTAAGGGTGAGGGAGTTGCGTACGTTGTAAGTATTAGGAAGGATTTTCAGGTTAAAGAGGAAGGTGGAAAGGCTTTTGGCGACGAGGTGGGCAGAAACAGGGGAATAGTTCACGACGGGACGTATAGGCATGTTAGGTTTATGGATCTTGACTAGGGCGTTAAGGTTGGATGGGCGAGGGTTAGGGGGGATGAGGCGTCGGAGGTATTTGAAGCGTGGGGATATCTTGATGACGGAAACAATAGATTTGTTGTATTTAGAGGTGGGGTCGGATGAGAGGGTGACAAAATTGTTGGCGGTGATGAAATCGTTAACTTTACCAATGAACGTAGAACGGTAAATGATAACCGACCCGTTACCTTTATCGGCCTTGACGACGAGGGCATCAGAATCTTGTAACTTCGTCTTCAAGGTTGCCAGACGGACTTTAATATGTATGCAATACTTAGTTCTTGATCTGATCTACTATGATTTTCTCTCGTTTTCTTTTTTTTTATTTTATGTTTCTTCTGCATTTGTAAATTTTCTTTTATTTTATTATGTTGTTTTTATGTAAATCCTCTTGTTTTCGGACAACCGGATATGTTCTCTTTTCGGTCCGCGTTAAACGCGCACCATTTCTGTACAATTTCTTTTTTGTATTTTTCAAAAAAAAAAGAAAATTTATTTATTTTATTCTATTCTAACGGCCATTACATCCTTTTTGGACTCATTGCTTTATATCCTATTGGTTCTTATTTATTTACGCTCATTGCTTAACTTGTACCACTGTTCTGTATATATAAATGCTTGAAGCAGTTCGATGACCTCGATGACTTCCAAGAAGACCTAAAAAGAGCCAACTACTTCCCGGAAAAATTAATCTGCCGATGGTTTTGGTTCTGCTCCCGAACTCCGAACACAACCAGTCATTGAAAACCATAACACGTATTGGGCCACTTGCAGTAACAGTGGAGGCCTTTCGAGGGAACAAGAAGCCACTACAGTGCTACAACTACCTGCGCTTCGGACACGTATCCATGGGCTGCACGGAAGATCCTCGTTGTAATAAATGTGCTGAGGGGCACCAGTCAAGAGACTGCCCCAAGATCAAAGGACAAGACCCCCCAAAGTGCATCAGATGTGGTGGACAGCACACTTCAAGTTACACGAAATGTCCAAAATACCCCCAGGTTCAAAGGATGCCTAGTTCTAAAGTGACAGTAGGCAAATCCTATGCTGCTGCTGTGTCTACGCCGGAAGATAAAGGCCTCAACATCAACGACCTACCAGGTATGTATAAGCAATTAGGACGTATCTTTCATCTGTTTTCTAATCTAGGCAAAAGTTACCCACAGTTGAGTGGGCTCCTTACGACCAACTAATTTTAGTATGACTGCACAATGTTATACTGTAATCAACAAAGGTGAACTTCGGTGCGTGATATGGAACGCTAGGGGCATTCCCCGAAAGCGTATCGAGTTTCACAATTTTCTGTTAAAGCAAGACATCGACGTTGCTTTCCTTTGTGAAACTCATCTCAAACCAAGCCAAGACTTCAAGCTACCTGGCTATTGTGTGTACCGTAAGGATCGAATGGCTTCAAATACTGCAAGATGTGCTTCTGGGGGCGCTGCGATCATTATTAAGAAGGGAATTCAACACCACGAATTAGTCTCCAAGTTTTATGCAGGTATGGAATCGGCCTCCATCATTATCAATGACGTCTCCTGTGGTGCAGTGAAGTTTTCGTGGTGCTCTACAATTCACCAAACATTCAGCAAACGTTGTCTTTTATTTGCTATTCGGATTCAAAATAAAATCTTGCAAGCATTCCAAGAAAGAGATTTGGCTGTGACGTAGATGTAATATTAAATTCGAGAATTTAAAGTTTAACTAATAAAGCTGCTAATAAACGGAAATTCATTTAATTCATTCCAAATATTCATCTATGATATTGCTCAACGCAGTACAATTATTCACTGATTGAGTTATTGAACCTCGACAAAGCGCGTGCCCATGTCAACAATGATTTTTGTTTTCAGAAATATGACCATCAAGGTCTTAGCTCGGCTGTATCATCCAATTACTAAAACTAACTTTGTGGGAATACAAGGCGTGTTCAAATGAAACCCATTCGAATCATGTAGGTGTTGTAAGAAGAATGCAGAGAATAGGAATCACAAGCAAATAGTAGTGGTGTTTAATGAACAGTATCCAGGGCTTTAGCCAGGACGTTATCTTGGGGGGGGGGGGTCGATTTTCAAAAATTCCACTGATTCGGAGCTTTTTCCATAAGGGCTGGATTTTTGAAATTCTGACTTCGGATTCTTAAAGGCCATTAAAAAATAGGGATGCCTGTAAGACCCACTCTCTATCTTTGTCTACATCTAAAAAGCTGGGTTCCAAGAAAGTCCCACACTTTCAATTTCCTCCTAAACAGTTGGATCAATTGAAAGAGCACCAAAAATAAATTCTCGAATACTGTATACAAACTATTTAAGATTTCATAGTTAAATTCAAATACCATTAAAAATAGGGGCGCCCTCAACCTGTATAATTCTACATCAAAGCATTAACATCCAAAGAAACACAAGGTAAGATATCAAAGTATTTATTGATGCAATAAAGAACGAAGAATACATTAACAACACCAAAGATTCAAGAAAAATAAATAGCAAATGATCCACATGGTATTCAAATCAAAGTAGACAGAACGAAGGCTCATCCATCCAGCAAGTGTTTCCTAAACCAATAGAAACGAATAAGTGTTATTAATCTTGATGAATAACAAAAACTGATACATGTCTCAGACAAAGCTAAAAAACTTCCATCGTTAACATAAATTAATAAGTTACCATACCTGTATGGATATGACGCAAACGTTCATCCCAAATCTCTAGTAAACTCTTACTAAAATCATCACATTCCGACCAGGACCGTTCCTGCGGAATATAAATACCATAAGAACATCAGACATCGACTGAAGGTAATATAGTTGACTCTACTAAAAGACAGAAGACCAGCGAAAATAAACGTACCTTTAGAAATGGTTCTGCAAAATTTTCAAGGGCAATCGTATCTTGTGTTTCGCTGGAAACTGAGTCTGCATATAATTCCCTTTCACGCTGAACAGAACTAAAACAAAGAAAACAGCAATGGTTATCCACATGAAATCTCAATTCAAGCTCCCACATTTAGTCGCTGTTATCGATAACTCTTAGCCTAAACATAACATTATAAAACTACTCACGGTTTATGTGACTTATTTATGCGCTTTTTAACCCATTTCAACATCCCTCTCATCGATGGCGATCGTTTCCTCTTAGTTAGCAAAGAACTTCCACTTAAGTCTTCATAAGTGGACCATTTTTGCTTTAGTTTTGACTCCTACAAAGCGATCAAAAATTAGGTAATGGTTAGGCTTGTAACCTTCAATATGATTATAGAATGAATGTGACGAACATACATAAGTATCCTCAAAATCTTGAATGGCCATCGACTCTTGTCGTAGTTGGTCTTGTTCAGAAGCAGGCCCATCAGAGATGGAACAAAAAGAAAACCCGATAGGGTTTGCAACAACTTTCAAAGACTCCTCATCCCCTATAAAAATAGAAAAGAAAATATTATAGATAACCATCACTTTATTTCAGAGAGAAAAAAAAATGAATAAATAAAAATGGAATAACGCTTTTTCATTACCTAGTAGTGTTCTGCTTTCACTCAATATCCAAAAAACTGCAATGGGCTGATCCGTTAAAAATTCACTAATTTAAATGAGAGAGGAAAAAACGATTAAAAATTACTCTTTATGTGAATATACAATAATGTAGTTTTCGTTTCACTTACTTTACTTCTGTTGTATCCATAAAGCGAACTCGACGAATAACCTTAGGTGGTTGCAATATTTCAGCTGGATCCTAAAAATTAGGTATCAAAACATTTCGAGTTGCACTCGTGACTGAATTTTTTTATAATATTCAAATAAATATTTGAAAAATATACATATTACATAGATAAGGATGGTAC
>JAHWFO010014436.1:288199-309465 GCA_023313115.1 Rhysida immarginata
ATGAGGACTATTTCGTCATATCATATACCTATGTGATTGGTTGCATTTTGGTCCTCTAATCTTTAAATAGCCAGTTGTCATGAGAGCCAGTTATCATATACAGATCTAGGGTTGCCAGATTGGGCTAGAAACCGGCCAATTGGGCTACATTTTTCTTCTTTGGGCGAGGAAATTTTCATGGGGCAGAAATGGGCTATTTATTATTCGCGAATAAAATTTTGGAGAATATTATTGATTTAAAAAAACACCAAATTATAAATTTAAAAACATCGGATAACAATCGATGTTTATAAAAAATAATTATAAAACACGCAAAAACTCCAGAGTAAATAATTCAAACTAATTTTATTCTAAAAATTAATTTTCAAAACTTAACATTCATGTATTAAAATTTATCATTTAATTTTTTAAAGTAAACAAAAATGTGGAAAAGTTTATACTTGGTCCTGGCATATAATTTACCTGGTGGTATGAAATTCATTACTGCAGATTAATTTAAATGACCTGGGGTTAATGAAGTTCTTAAACTATTTAATGCAAGAGTACAACGAGAAAAAAGTCTTTCAGAAGGAACAGACGTGGCTGGAAGTGTTAGATTTTTAACAGCTATTTTGGACAGATGATAAGTCACTCTCTCCAAATTGCAAAGCGGTCATCTTTCATATCATTCAGTGGAGCATCATAATGCATTTTAAAATTTGGATTTAATATTCATTTAAAATACACTGCTTTACAATGAAATTGCCCCACCCACAAGGAGTTATCCAAATGATCCCAAAGTAGGTATACAGCAAGAGATACATATGAACACCTTTATTACGTTATGGAGCCAAGATGTGCACTGGTTTGTACAAGGTGTCCCAACGGAAAGCGGCATCAGTAGGTTATGGCACCATCTCTAGCGGCGATACATTGTTCCATCCGCAGGTGTAAGTGATCATACAGGTGGCCAATGTCATCTTGGGTTACGTCTGCCCAGGCCTGGTGAACCTGCTGTGTCATTTCATGGAGAATCCGGGGTGATCGTAAACGACGTCCCACCATGTCCCACACGTGCTCAATTAGCGATAGGTCTGGGGACCTCGCGGGCCATGGCAGGCAGTTGACATCATGCAGACATGTCATGCTTATGTTTGCCGTGCGCGGTCTGCCGTTATCCTGATGAAAGACTGCGCCGGGTATGGTGTGCAGAAAGGGCAGTAATACGGGCTGCAGAATCTCTGCGACGTACCGTGCTGCTATCAGGGTGCCTTGGATGGTGACGAAAGGCGTTCTGGCAAAACGATCCGCCGCTCACTCTTGTCAGTTGCAGATATGGGGGCTCGTTGAATATCTGATAACCCCGCTGATCCTTTCCAAGTACTGTGGCGTGGTTTTTTCTCGATGTGTGATAAAACTTTCGACAATGTACAGCACGAGGGGCTAGTCTACAAGATGATTAGAGACGCGTTTCCGCCTGATTTGATTTCGATGGTGAAATCCTCTGTTACCAACAGGTATTTTCAAGCTAAATTTGGCGAAAATCGTTCCACACCCCGTAAGGTAAAGGCCGGTGTTCCACAAGGTTTTATCCTTGGGCCCGTTCTGTTTAATTATTTTGTGCATAATTTAAATCCAAAACCCGAAAAGCGTAATTTATATTTCTATGCTGATGACACTGCCATCATAACATGGGCGCACTAGCCATCTCACGTTATCACGCCTTGAAGAAATTTGAAGATTGATTTAATTCTGGAAGTTGAATCTCAACGTCGGAAAAAGCAAAGCCATGTACTTCAACAAAAAGCTAAAGCGTCCCCCAGATTCTCTTGTTCTATTCAATAAGAAAGTCGAATGGGTTGGCATTTACAAGTACCTTCGCGTTATCATCAACTCAAGACTCATCTGGAACTGTCACGTAACTTACGCTCTGAAAAACAGCGTAGAGGGCTAAGTACACTCTCATAGCTCTCCTGGGTCGAAACAGCGCCCTCAGCATCGACAATAAGTTACTACCGTACAAGTCATTCGGACCATTCTCCTCTATGGTATGCCTGCGTGGGTAAAAGTAGATGGAGGAGCTCCAGTCATTCCAGAATGTTATCCTGAGGACCACTGCCCAGCTTGGAAAAAGGACCGTGAAAAATCAATACATCCACTCAGATTTGAACATGACTCACATCGAAAGTTCAATCAAGATCTGTTGTTGAGTATGGTGCAGATAATGAAGAGCCATGACAACGGCCTGGTGGCTGGAATACTGAGAAAACTCGATGGAAATGAAGTGGCATACGTTGTATAAAAAGCCGAGGCTTCAGCTTGACATCAACTTGAAGACACTGGCAACGTTTCATTCCCGGATTATTAGAAAATGTCATACCCCCTCCCTCCCCCCAATCTTCTCACAACCGTCAGTCTTATTATTTTTTTTTCTTTCATGTTTTTGAAAGACCTCCTGGGTAGTCAAGTTTCTTGACTACCAAGTGACTGCCACCCCAACAAATTCGACACTTTTGGGACAATTTGGCTAAAGTAGATCTTGTCTAGATGAATCTGCATACCTAAATTATAAAGGGAACTGACAGACATTTTAAAACCAATAAGTAGCTCCATTCTTTCATAACATGATGGAAATAAAGAGGTTCTTGACCACAATAAAAGAGTTTAATGTGCACATATACGTGTAATATAGGTTCTTTCTTTCCATCATTGTGTAAATTTTGATTAATTTTAAACCGCCGTAATTCGCCATGTCGATATAGTCACTGATAGTAATGAAATAAGCGGGGTGAGCGATATTCTAATTGAGTTAGTATGGTTTAGATTACCCCAGGAAATCGCTAATTTGCCAATATTAGGTCTGAAACGTTATTTATTACATTATTCTATGGCAAATCTCCATAATTTCATTCCAAAATTGTTATTTATTTATTTATTTATTTATTTATTTATTTATTTATTTATTTATTTATTTATTCCCCAATGGGATACAACCTTAGGAGAAAACTCGAAATTGTGCTTAACGAGTTGATTTGTTTATTTAATAAATATTGTTTAACAGAAAACAGGCATATTTTTATGTGGCACACAAGTCGAATGTTTACACATTAATAAGAGGGTTGGTCATAAAATTATTATTAGTGCTAAGACAAAATAATGTAATGAAAGCAAAAGTTGGTCGTGAGCTTAGTCCTTTTCTATATATCCTCCATCTAAGGCAACACAATAGCAGAGCTGATGGAGACGGTCTTTGAAGAGGCTTTTTTTTTTGGCTCTTGAGGAAGAATTCCACTTCAGTAATCACCTGGTGCAAGAAATTTCAACAAAGGAATCCACGAAAGAGAGTCGCATTGCAGCATCGAATGAAAATCTGAGACCACTGAAGATTGCTTTACGCGGCAATAAGTGCATAAGGAACCATTTGAAATGTTGAGCATCAATGTAGATTCAATATAGACGCTAACGAGAGTTTGCTGTCACGCTGTGGCTCCGCCAACGACCTTAAGAATTTTACCAGATGGGGATCAATAGATTAGTGCACCAATGGAACGCAAGTTCATGGAGATTTATTTCTAATTATTTGAATAAAAATTGTTTCCCAGCCTCTAAACACGCTTATAATAAACAATCCTTGTATTAATAGTAAATATATTTTTAAATTTAAAATTCCCAATTAGAATGAAGTATTTATTTACAAAAAAGATTAATGACAACGATTTGAAAAATAGGTTGCTAAAAAATTACAACACAACAAAATCAACAGACAACAAATTAAACAGATAAAAATTACTGATATATACATGAAATTCCTAAGATTGTTCGTCTTCCAATAAATGTAGTTCTCTTAATGGCATTCGGCGTTCCATGACTGAGAAGACAAAAAAAGAAAAATGTAATTGAGAAACTGATTCGTTTATATATTATAATGACTAAAATTTACTGAATAGTTTACGAGTACACTTTCGACAAGGAAATTACAATAAACAAACGAGACTAACGTGCGATCAGATAAGCTGCAATCAGAATATCCATGGATAACTATTATGCAAGACTCAAATGTCCAGGGCGTTAAATTATTAAAAAAATTACTTATTTTTATTGATTTCCATCACTCTCTTCGGGCACTGTTTGCTGAGCGATTCCAGGATTCTATGATTCCAATCATCTCTGAAGTCTTTAAGTGCGTTCAGCACAACCCGCGATTCAGTCTTTATCTCTTCGATTGCGTTCTCTCAGCTAGAGTTTTATATTGGAAAGGAGAGGGGTTCACAGGAAGCGATCTTGGATGAAAGAATATACACACCGCTGTTCGATAATCGAATGGCTGTGTGTATATTCCTTCGGGTGGGATGGAAGTAGTGCTTCCATAATATTCACCTTAAGTTAATACCTGGAAGCCAGGAACTAGTACCCAATCGTTGCTTCTCCACTTTTTCAGCCTTAAAGCTCCTTCTGCATAACAATAAGACTTCTCTTGACCGTTGGCCGGTGATATGAATCCACTTATTTTGGTTTGTGAAAAGATAAATCAAAACAAACCCCAACATTACTTCTTTTGATTCTGGAATGAAGCACGCTGCTCGCCCCTAACGACGTTACTCTGTAATACAATCGGTTTACGCGCTCCATTCAAATTCTCCTATTTTTTTCTTCTCTGACATGCAAAAGTAGGGCAACATTGTGATGTCTTGTTCCTTCTTAATTTTATCGCAGCTGTTTTTATTAACATCCGTCAGAAATAATATTTCGTTGTCGAGCAGTGCAGTCAAAAAAGATGCAGTTACCTAAGAGAGTCCGTAATGAATGTTTCTCGCAGGTCGCCGATGAACTTTCACTAAAATCTTCATAAATAGACCACTGTGGCTGTAAGCTTGAATTCTGCAGAATTAACAAAGTTAAGAGCAAGAATGTTATAGTGTATACATGCGGTATTATAGTGTGCACCAATAATTACTATAAAAATGACTAAACTGTTGAGATGGGGTCTACAAAGAACCTCGGATTTCTTGATGGTTGGTTATAAACTGATTCAATATGGAATCCGTGCGTATATTGATGGGATCTGTAGTTAAAGTGAATGAAAAAAAAAATTCAATTTCTATCATTAATCGAAATAAACGATCTTATCTAATTGAGTAAAATGCGTTAATAAGGTCAGGAACAATTTAAGCCAGGACTTAACCTAACCAACTTTTTTCTATAACGGAATCGCTATAAATCGTGAAATTTTAACGGATCACTTTAAATTATTAATTTATTTCAATGAAAATTTTCTACGGGGCACTCATTGAATTTCCTTGAAACACTGGTGTTCACCGTAACATCGTTTGAGAAACGCTGTCAGTGTAGTCTACGGTCTTGCCAAGTAGGTAAACAATTAATCACTCTGCATGTTGCCAATTGTAAATGGCTTTTTTTAAATGGCAAGTAAATATTTAATCCAATAAACAAAACAAAAAATATTTACTTTATAAAAGACGCAATAAAAAACTTTTTTTTAAAGTCATATGATTGAACCAGTGATTCAACGCTGTCTCTGTACTCTACATTATACACTGACTGCTCTTTTGAAAGTGGACATCTGCCGTAGTGGAACAACCTATGCAAATTCGGGCAATAATTTGAATGCACTTCTTTCAAATTTAGACGTTTTGTCGTGGAGATTTTCGATTTTTTTTTTTCTTTTTTTTTAATTTATTGATTGTAATCCAGTACGACGAGTTGGGTCCCTGGATGAACCTGGATTAACGACTGCTGTATAATGGTCCCAGCAGCCGGGAGGGGGGGGGGGGGGAGGTTGTTAATTGGGGGATGGTCACCCACCCTATGACTAGCCGTGCCTGATGTTGCTTGATTTTAGACGTTTTGTCGAATATCTAGAAAAATACTTGATGAATTATCCTGAAACTTCAGGGTTGTAAAGAGCATGTTAACCAACGGAGGTCTTCTCCCGAAGGCAAATAGAGGACCAGCAACATATTGAACAAAAAATAATGTTTGCGGTCACCCTGTAAAAAATAATGCTTGAAATGCGTTGTAGCGGTAGAATTTAATTATGAGGCTTCTTTAACTTATCTCTGTTCATTTGGATGAGAATAGTACGCACATTCAGGGAGATATAAAGGTTTCTTTAAAAAAAAAAAAATCGAAATTTTTTTGTTTATAACATGCAGAGTTTTCAACCCAATGTAATGCAATTTTCAGGAATCCTGACAAACTGCAGTAGAGAGAACACGCTGCAAACAGAATATAAAAACAGCATTTTACTAAATGTTTAATTGCAAAAGCGTTACCAAAATGTCTTTTGCATAATTTATTAGCCAAATGTATAGAGTTACTCTTAAGCCCAAGCAAATGTCGTGAAAATTCATTTTTCTCCAAATTTTTATTTTTGGACCGGACACCAGTATCAACTTCTCGTTATGCTGGCATAGGCTACAGATTTCATATCAGCGACAAGTATTTTTCTAGATATTCGACAAATCGTCTAACATCGAAAGTGTCAGTGCATTCTTTAAGACCAGGGTTGCCAGGTTGGGCGATTTATCGCAAATTGGGCTACTCTTTTGTTCAAATTACGACTACAATTTCATATTTGCGATTGCGACTGAATTGGGCTACTAAAATTTCAAATTTGCGATTTTTGGGCGATTTTTTTTTGTGCGAAAAATTACAAATTTTTATGAATGGTCTTGACATTTCCTTAAAAAATTTACTAGCAATAGGAGAAGATGGTGCAAACAATACGTGTGGGAAACACCATTCCCTATTCACAAAGCTGAGAGAAATAAGTCCTAATTTAGTACTTATAAAATGTGTATGTCATTCCCTCAACGTATGTGCTGAAGCAGCTTGCCGAAAGCTTTCTTCAAGCATAGATTTTTTACTAAAAGAATCTTTTAATTGGTTTAACCATTCTTAAACAAGACGAGATGCTTACAGGCAAGTGTATACACTCATTAATGCCATCTCAACAGAGCCAACTCAACTTGTTCAGGTGGCTCTCCAGATTAAATGCCATCACATTAAACTTACAACTCATTTTGCCATAGCTAAAGATAAAGAGCACTGCTACATGGCACGAATATTATATGAAATGTATGCTGACGAATCAAATTTGTTGTATTTTCTTTTTTTAAAGCCAGTTTTACAGGAGCTCAATAACGTTAACTTAATGTTTCAACGAGAAAATGCTGACCATTTTTTTATTGTTTCAGAATTGAAAGGCTTGGCATTATCGTTATTAAAAAGGATTGTACATCCAAATCATGTCTCGTTAGAAACAAACGTTTCAAATTTTGGATCAATCTTTTTGCCATTAAACAAAGTAGATTTAGGATTTGAATTTTTGCAAGAGTTGCATAAATGTGGAAAAGGTGTTAATAAAGATGTTTTTGAAAAATAAAACTTTGTAATTTACGAATATTTTTATTGTATGGTTTATTTGGAATTTGATAATGTTTGGAATAATGTTTGGAAGCTTACATCATAGACATAATGTAGATTTGCGGAGTTCCCATATTTTGTAAAGTCAGGGAAATGAAAAGTGGTCAGGGAAAAAGGGCTATTTTCATGCATTGGGCGATTTTGGGCTACTAAAGTTCCCCAATTGGGCGACCGAATTCTTATGAAACAGCAGGATCATGTGCAGTTGGAGTCATTTGGTGTCTTGCCACGTGCTGAGGTAAAATGCCACCATCAAAGCAACTGAGCGATTTTCAACGTGGAGTAATCATCGACTACCACATCATTGCGAGTGTGTGGGAGCCATAGGAGCGACATTGAACTTGACAAGTCAACCGTGGGTGCTGTTATCACGAAGTGGAAACACTCCGTCATTGGAGCTAGCCGAGCCTGCATGCTGACCGATAGAGACCGGAGGGCCCTGAAGCGGTTAGTACGGCAGAACAGGGCTGTTCCAGCGAAACAACGACGGCAGGACTTCTAGCAGGCAACGGGAACAACCGTCAGCCATTGCTTCCTGCAAATTTTAATGGCATTGCAATAAATTGCATACAGAAATTTATATCCGCCACTCAGAATCAGCTGACGTGAAGTGAAAGCAATAGTAAAATTATCAGTTTGGTTTGACTTTTACAAACAAAAATGATATCCTATCGGAATTCAGTGAAAGAAAAAAACGTCATGAATAAATGATATATCAAAACAGATTCTAAATTGAATACGTATACAGTCAAACCGTAAGATCGAGAGCCTCGAAGTGGAATGATCGATTAACAAAAAAGGGGAGCACGGTTGATAATCCTGACTATCCTGACTTACCGTAAGCTTTTCCTTAATCCATAGTCCATAGAGTAAGTAAGAATGCTTCAGCCTATCAGTGTACAGTCTGAACATCACTATGGTGTATTCCTTGTATTACATATGTGATATCTGATAGCATTTTGACAATATGGAAGGAACATTTTATAACTTCACTATGTAGAATTGGTTAATGCGCATGTACAGGGTGATTATAATTAAAGTTACGATTTAAAAAATCGATAATTTGAAAACTACTCGTCAGAATGACCTGATATTTTAGCAGAACAATCGTGAGGCAATGGAATTTTGTTCGGCGATGGAAAAGTTGCGAAAGTTATCTATTGGAAACTCTGCCAGAAATCTAGATTCGAATGCAGCAAAAATCATTGGGAACATCAAGAAAGTTCTGAAAAATAAAGTGGTTAAGATTTTGTGGGACTTCAGAGTCCAAACCTACAGACATCTGCTACAACACGTCTGACCTAACTGCTGCTGAGAAAAAGAATGTCTGGCTCATTGATATCAACATACCAGGTGATTCACAGATTGAAGACAGGCATTCACATTTAACTTTGACGGTTTCAGCTCTGCCCGTATGAACGGTGATCTTTTCCACTGGAACATGCTTCTCGAGCTCAGTTAAAATCGTCTTAAATGGGACGCCATGAGTCCGCACGATAATCGGCGGTACATACCTCTTCGTGATTCTATGGTGTTCATTAGCCGAGCGATCTTGTCCATTCTTCAGATTTCTCATTCTAGACGCGCTGACGACTTCTTCGTTTACTCTGGAGACGGTCTTTAGGTTATCGATCCTCGTGCCTTTTCTGAATTTTTTATTAGTGACACCAATCCAGGGACTGTCACCCACTTCTTCATTAGTTCCGTCAGATTGACTTCTCTTACAGCCACCGTTTGTCGAACAGTCACTATTTTCTATTATATCCATAGACTCCATACTATTAGAAGAGGAAATAGTTTTTAAGACATCACTTACCTTGCTGTTATCAACTGGATTATCTTCCGTGGAGTTTCTTGCCATCGGAGTCCCGGAGCATTTCCCAAAGGCTTCCTTAAGTTCGCTTATCTTGTCAATAACATCTCTACGAGAGTTCTTAATTTCCTTATTGATATCTTCGAACTTCTCCTCAAAACTTTTGTGTAGGGATTCGACTTTTTCCTCCAGTGCACTATACTTAGCGTTTATTTCATCCCGGAGGGCTTCTAACATTTCGTTGAACACTAGGTCAAATGCAGCAAACCTAGCATCCAAGCAGGCATCCCGGTAGGCCTTTTCGCAGGACACAGTTTTACCATCCGCCACTAGCAAATGCTCTTTAGCCGACTTCAAATTGGTTAATTTGGACGAAGCCATCATATATAAATGTATAAAACCGGGGGGGGGGGGGAGTAACCTCGCAGCTAGGTGTGTGCTAAAGAAGCCGTCCTAAGAAGGACGCACCTAGCTCTAAGAAAAAAGAACAAGTCAGGTTTGCGAGGAAATTAATCCCAACGCCAGGGACCCAGAAGGATAATGAGCGTCTTGATGTACTGGTTTACGGGAATATTAATTCCAACGCCAGGGACCAGCACATAAGACGTAACAGAAGGTGAATATCGCCCTGAAAAGGGCGCACCGTGAAATGAGAATAATGAAATGATACCTGAAAAGAGAGTAGAGTGAAACCTTGAAGAGCTAGTCCGTTATGATTGTCCTCAGCCTAGGTTCCGTCCTGATGATGATGATCACAGTCCCTATCATATCAATATGATGGTATGTATATCGTTCCTGTCAGAACTCTATCTTAATACAGTATTTATAGCTCCAAAGGCGACGCGAAACGGAAGCAAAGTAAGCGTCGCGTGGAGGGGGGGGGGGAGGCATTGTACCTTTACGATGTTGAGTCTCTGGACTATTCCGTTGTGTGCAAATGGTGTAAAATGTTTCAGGAAGGAAGAATTAACCTTGCCGATAAACAGCGTTCTGGGTAGCCTGCATCAGCAGCAACACCAGTCATTATCGAGGACATTTACAACACAATCAGAGAAAACCGTCCGATTTCTTGAAAGGAGTGAGTGAAACGTTTCACATATCCTATAGTGTTGGGCACTTCTTGAAAAATAAAGCGATTCATCGATGTTTGGTGTTAACGATTTTTAGGTTAAATATTTTGCGAAACTTTCAATGTGAAAAATTACTTCCAATTTGATCTTTTACATGGTAATTAAGATTAAAATATGGAATATAAAAATGAATTATTGTAGTTTTTGATATGAAAAAAATTTTGGTAAAATAATTCATCCATTCAAAACAAAATAATTTTTGCTACCTTTATTAATTGCATAGGTTAATTACAAATCATAGCCACATACTATCTGGAATGCATGACAAAAATACAGCCATAGACATTTTCTGGTTTAATTCTATTTCTCTTCTCAGTAATAATTTGGCCAGTTTTGGAGAACAGACGCTCACACGGAACTGAGGTACCAACAACACATAAATATTTCTATGCCAATTGAAATAATTCTGGAATTACCAACCCTCTGATGGGGGTTCAGTAGTATTTGTTGGTGTAAGAGATTTCAGCTCTGTATCAATATGTGACAGAGCCCTAGCAAAATTTCCTGGTCCTGTGAATGGTAATTTTTTGAATCTAGGATCCAATATTGTGACCATTGCAAATATGTGCTGCTTCTCAATATTACCAAATCTCTGATTAATATTTTGTATCAGATTGGCTCTTAATTGAGTTCCAATTGTGGTTGCCAATTTCATCTTCTCAAGGTTTGATTTCAAACAAAAATTTAATGTTGGTGAATCGAAATCGAGAAAAAATCGGTTCACTGAAATCGCGATTTATAGATAAAAAAAATCGTCAAATTTACATCGATTAATCGATTTCTGCCCAACACTACTCCTCGTAGATAAACTATTAGAACAGTTGGGCCAGCGAATCTGCATAACCTGCTGCGCGTAATGCACAAAAGGTAGCTAATTAATCGATTTTATGAACTTACCTAAAGATTATCTAAAATTCAAAACTAGAAGAAAACCATGAAATAACACGCAAAAAAGTCATGAATTAATTAAGGAACTCAGAACCAGAGGGGCGTCAGTGACAAAAAGTACATTTTGAGAAAATAATCCTTAAAGTTTTGATCCAACGATTCAAAAGACGAAGTTGAGATCTTATTAAAACATGTATAGTAATAGATTTTTTTTTTTTGCCAAGGCACTCAGAGAGAAAAAGAATGGCTCTACAATTTCAAATAATAAAAGCAAAGTTGTCAACCCCTCTGGTTCTGAGCTCCTCAACAAGGTATCACGGTAAGGCTCATTGTTACGGACTTCGTGTTATCTTGAAATTCGCTTCTAATGACCAAGGAGCTTGGGCTCCGTGGCTTATCTATTATAGAAAATAAGGATTAAAAAGACATTCCGCTTACGTGTTAAAATTTGTAAAAGACATGGAAGTTTCATTATCGCCTGAAAAATAGAAAGAAGTTGCATTTCAATATCTACACTTAGAGAGACATAATCACAAATAAAATAAATATTTTTGAAGTGAGAAATTTTTCCCTGTTTTACCTTCTGACGTTTTGCCTTCGCTTAATATCCAAAAGCTTCCAAGTGGTTCGCCGATAAAGAATTCGCTGATTTAACCGGAAGAAAAAAAATTTACATTCTTAATGCACAAATAAAGCAATGTATTTGTGAAAGAAGAAATCAGCTTCTTGCTTACTTTACTTCAGTTGTGTTAAGGAAACTAACTCGTCGATGGGTTTTAGTTTGTTGTGAGACTTCGACATGATCCTAAAGAACAGATGTCAAAATTATCATGCACAATTAATCAAGAAAGTTTTTAGAAAATATTATCAACAATAATATTCATCAACGACAGTTAAGATCAGTTGTAATAAAACGGCAAAATTAAATTCTGTGTGGCTAATAATTTATTCATAATACTAAAGTGAGTGGCCAAATGTCAGAAGAAGGCACTGGATGTGATGTCATTATCGAGTCGTTCTCCGCGAACTCTCAAAACTGCAGTAACACGTCGTGGCATGAACTCTACGAGGTGTTGGAGTCATTCTAGAGAGATATTGACCCACGCATATCTGAGCCACAAGTTGTGGCTCGCAACCTTGTTGACACGCAGGATCTATAGCATCATGGAGCATGTGCCACACACTCACTCGTCCATCAGCTCGATACAACTGAAACCGAGATCCATCTGACCATGCTACACGCCGCCACTGTTTCATGCTCCAGTGACGATGTTCGCCGGCCCATGCCAGTCGTTGAGCTTTGTGTCGTTTGAGCAAAGGGACACGAGTCGGTCGTCGGCCGCTGAAACCTATGCGGTGCATTTGTCTCCATACAGTCCTGGTAGAAATGGGTTCCTGACGCCCCACATTCAAATCGGCGGTGATCTGATTCACAGTAGCCCGTCGATCGCCCGGTATGGTTCTGCTGAGGTGACGTGATGTCCGTTCTTCAAAAACTTGTGGCCGTCCCGTGCGGCGGTTTACGCGTGTGGAAACATTGTCTCTGGATATTGAAGATCCACCCTAGACACTGATGACCTCGGAAACGCGAATTCTTGTGTAATCCCCGATATGCTATGAGCCACGTGCTATAACAGACTGCTCAGATATCGTGTCTACACCCGAGCCATACGCCGCAACATTCGGGAGTCATACACAGTACATCTTCAAATGGGACAAACCTTCCCGTGACTTTTGGCCACTCAGTCTATATAACAAATGCATATGATTATTAAAGAGAGATAATAATCTTCTTAATTTCATGAAATAACGTAACCTTATACAGGGCGATCCAAAAGTCAGGAAAAACTTTAAAGCTCAATAAATCGCGAACGAACGGTATAAAAAGAGCCTTGTTGCTGAATAATGGACGACACATTGAATGTTTATAATCTGGCATCTTACAGTCTGAAAATGTTCATAAACTGATGTCTGTAACCTGTTAACCCCATCTGTTGGTCAAAAACTGAACAATTCTACCATTATTTTTCCTTTTCCTGGAAAAACATCCGACTTCATTTCAATCGTTGCTGTGCGGACAATCTTTTTTTAATCTTCATTCGTATGCAACTTGAATTTTAACGTTTTTCCTGACTTTTGGATCACCCGGTGTATGTTAATCGATAAGTATTCTATTTGTCGCTTTTATTTAGTAATAATTCATATTCAAAGTCTCAGTGGCTTGTATTATTACAATAAATATGAACGAGGACGTCTAAATTAATATTCTAAATAAATAATAATAAATAAATATTACGATGATTGGAGTAATAAACAACATCCCAATTCCTATCATAGGATACGGATGCAATGTCCGATAGCTCTAATAAACAAAGGCAGGTCCCTGATGCCTGGTCAGAACTCTTCGGATAATCTGGCTTGTTTTTCCAGTGAGTGAGAAAAGCAGACATGCTTTCTGAATTCTGACCACAGTGTAGTCACAGCAGAGAGCACTGCTTGTTAGAAATCCGTCATCGCAACACGTGGATTTAAGTAAAATCAGAGTTCTAGGCATCTTGCGTTGATTGCGCGAGGCATTTCCTCATACAGAAAATACTATAACCCTCTCGCGAGCCTGAGGCGTTGTCATAAATCAGAAATGGCCTACATTATTCTCCTTGTTAGCCAGGGTTGCCAATGACAGGAATAATGCCTATTTACTAAAGAATGTCCCAAAATGAGATTACATATCTTTTTAATAAAAGCATATTTTTCATTGGAAAATTTATAGTATTTTTGCTTTATTAGAAAGTAAAATCATGGAGATTATATGCGATACAAAACATCTGAAAAATGGCCTTGGCAGTACAAATTCACTCTTTTGAGGAAATTTTCCATAACATGTTGAATTGCCGGGAAATTTCGTCAATGTTATGTCGAATGTCATCTTTGAGGTCCTGAATAGTGGTGGATTATTGATATACACTTTATCCTTAATATAACACCAGAGAAAGAAGTCTAACGGTATCAATTCACATTATCTTGGCGGCCATCATTTCGCTGCGAACAGTTTTCGTTTCGTAAAATTTTCACCATTTTTAAAGTGAAGTTTTACAATTTCTACTCGTTTTTCGGTTGTGTAGTTTTACATAATTTAACCTCAATGTTTAATAATGACAACATATAAAAATGTCTACTCTGGTTGTACCACGAAAAAAATGGCGTAAAATTCAAAATGTCAGTTCATTTTGGGACCCCTTTATATACTATTTATTGTACTAGTAATATTATCTCGTGTTAAATAGAATCATAAACGAAATAAAATTCTCAAAATGTAGACATGCCTCATTCATATTTATTGATTTTATTTTAGACCCTGAGGCTTTGTTGCGTTTCGTCCTTTTCATTTTGTCCTGTGGCATTTTATCCGATTCCCCAGTCGATGTGACCAAAAAATATTGTCCGATTTCGCTTGGCAAATCTGTGTTTTTCTCTTTAATCTGTGCCTACCACTATAAAATTTAGATAAAATTAAAAAAAGCATTTTCAAGAATCATGACATCACTTCCCTTTTTCAGATACAAATTGTCCTTTCATGTTTTTCTGCTTTACAAATTATCATTTTTGAAAACTAGTATTTAATTGAAACTTGAAAGTTTTTAGCGTTTAGCTTGAATAATATATAGAAATTTTTAATAAATAGTTATTATGACATAAATAATAAAATAAAATACTGATGGTTTTGCAGGATTATTTTAAAATTAAATAAATAAATATTTGGTCTCATAACTGAATGATCACACAATAGAATTTTTTTGTTATTGCCTACCTCAAGATTCTATTAAAAATTATGATTCTACCACAAATCATTTAATAAAGTTCATCGTTCAAAATTAAAATTAATACTCTGCATACGGTTCATTGAAACGATTTAACAAGTCCTCCTTTAAAATTAACTGACTCCCCTTTCTCACGACTGGACCAGTCTGAATGTTGTATTCGTCTGTGAAGTTTTATATCCAAAATAAACATAAGATATGTATAATAATCGATTGCAAGTATAAAATACGGAACTAACTGACTTCAAAAATAAGCATCTTTGTATGTTAGTGCTATTTCATTGAGCCATACTTAAGACATGTGATAAACGAACTATTTGATATATAAAATAAAGATTGCCTTTCTTAGCAAATTTGAAAGCGTTTGAAAATACCTTCAGTTTATGGTTGCGTCTTCTTCTCTTACGTCCTTTCCAAAGGAAAGCGTGCGCCCTCCGAAAAACATTCTCGAGAAACATTTCAAATTCCACTCGGACGATTTTGAACTTGTTTGTGGATAAGTTAGCCTAATGAGACTTCTGTGACGTCATCGGACGACTGCTTAAACGGTAAGATTCCGTTTTGAAATGTTAAATGAGGAGAGTCTTTGTTTGAACTTTAATAAGACTTAAAATAATAATGTGAAAATTTAAAACTTAATAATCGTCACTATTTTATATATCTTTAAAAATATGAACTTTATTAATACTTTCTATGCTGCATTTCACTAAAGTCATTGTCTTTATTGCGAGGATTAAAATGGGAACAAATTTCTAAATTCTATGAGAGTAAAATTAAACATTTTTATATAAAACATTATAGTTTCAAATGGGGACGGTTCATTTTATATGCGGTACATCGTGCTTCTACAATCCGCGGCAAAATTTCAATCGCTAAAGGGTGAAGTAATTTGCCACAAGAAGAAAATAAACACCTTATTTATCAGTTAGAATACAAATTGCATCGGAAAATTGAAAAATACAATTGAAGAGCTTATTTATCTCCATATTCGTTCGTTTTCTAGATTTTTCTGCCAACATAATGTTGAAAGACCTCGCCATCATACAGCAAAATATTGTGTTCCATAACTGTGTTTCTCCCGTATTAAACGGTATCCGAAAATAAAGTTATCTGTTGGCTTGAATAAGATCGAATTTTAACAATCGCTGTTTCTGAGGAATTGTTTTTCTGGGAGATAAGTCACTTTGGAAATAAAGCTCTTCAATTGTTAAGTAATGTTAGTCACAAAGAAATAACAATAAAGTATTTGAACACAGTTTAGGTTGAAAATAAATTGTTTGAACATATGATAATAAGGCAAATTAAATGGAAAAATATTAAATAAAAGAAATAAAAAAACCCTTTCACTACAACAAAAAGAGGTGACCATATTTTTGTTGTGGTGAAAGAGTTTTTTTATTTATTTATTTTTTATTTCTTTTATTTAGCCTACTATTATCCACATAATTATTTTTTCCGTTTTCTGATTTTTTTGTCATATTGGTACACATTTTGTTTACTTTTGTGCCTTTCTTCAGGAAAATTATTCGGAAAAATATTAATTTTTAATAAGGACCTCCTTTGTGCTTTATGATTGCTGCATTGCGTTTGGACATTGTTTCAATGAGAGTTCTAAACGTTTTATCGTCAGTTTGATTCCAGCTGTCTATGGTTATAATTTTCAGATGTCCTTCTTTGTTGATTGTTTTTTGTCAATCATTGCCTCTAATTTGCGATCTAAATCTTCGATAGGATTGTTATCCGGACTGTTGGCTGGTCGGTGCAATGATTTTATTCGTTTTAATTTAAAAATAAAACAACTCATTTATCCTATTTGCCCCAGGGCATGAAGCATCATGAAGATAACGTTAGCATCACCAAATTGCATTCAGAAACGTGCCCGAATGCAAGATGATGTATTCGATTTCAATCATTGGTCTCGCTTATTGTGGTCACTTCTAAGGAGATTTTTTGTGATTCCTTTTTCTAGGTATCTCCTGTGTGATCAGGTTTTTAAACTCGAAATTACTGCGGCACAAGGCCTCCCATTACTGCATATAACTACGTTAAGTGTCCTAAAATACTACCTTATTACTACAGTAAGGGGGCGTTTTACTAATTATTAGGCTAATTATAGATCAGTGCTTTTGAAGTGCTATACAACGCAAGGCAAGAAGTTAACTTTAAACGAGTCGACAGTGAGAGGGAGGGCGGCATACTTCATCGCATTTATTTGCGTTTGCAAAAACATAACTTTAGTCACGTGTTTCTCTACCGACATAGAGAGGCGGAGTAATTATAATTGTAGTTTTGCTACATTGAATTCATGATAATTGAAATATAACACGTAATGAATAAAGAAAATGATTTCGTATCGAAGTGTACAGAGGGTCATTTCTCCCTAACTTAGCCGATTTTGGAAGATTGTCACTTCACGTGAACCCCCTTTTCCACCAACGATTATGTTCAATGTGTGTCCCCAGATTCCTGGCAACAGCCCGGCAGCGTAATTTCCATGCTGGCAGACTTCTTTGGAGGACTGCGAGAGGAATTTCGTTCTATACTTCCTTGCACACTTTCCATAGTTCAGAGATGATTTTGGGGCGACGCCTTCCGATACCTATTTTGAGAAGGCCAAAGCCACAAAAGTCCACCGGAGGAGGTTGTCAGCTGACTTGACAGGGATAACAGAGAACGGGATACTGGTCTCTTCTTCCATTTGTGAAATAAAATTTTGTGTTGCGCGCATGGTGTGGCTGGACACAAACTTTGTCGCTCTCCTCTCCGTAAAACGTCGGGATCTCCTCCGTGTAGAGAGATTTTAAAATATTCTCCTGGTAGTAATTTGCATTCACCTTAGCGTTTTTCTCCATCCGACGAAGTTGCAACCGTCGTTTTGAGCCGTACTCCGCCACCACCATGAAGACTTTCGGAAAACTTTCATGACATTTGCGCACCCAATTAGTCCGGCCTCTCGATGCGACGGTAGGCAATTGCGCGAACCTTACCACAATCTGTGAGGTAAATCCACGCTTCATCCAATGTGACAACAAACTGCCATTTCTTGCCCGCAAGGCAGCCTTCGTAGAGTTTTTTTCATGGGTGAACTTGTCGGGAACGCCCGAATTAAGTATGTACCCAGAATGGAGTTAACAGCAGCCTTCGATAACAAATTCCTTCCATCCTGCACGGTTGCAAGATGCGTACGACACTAAATCCTGCCTTGGTTTGGTTTGTTTGCTATTAACATCCTTTTCAACTGCCATGGTCATTTCAGGACGGCGTTATAGGGGCCGCAAATTTTGCCTCGCAAGGGTTCTTTAACGTGCAGCCGGCAAACGACTATACGGACCAACGACTTTACTTTCCTTCCGAAGAAAGTGCGTGATCTCAGGATTTTCCCCCTGAAAAAATCCTCGTCGTCCTCGGCCGGGGTCGAACCCGCGTACTCGGGCATCAGAGGCGATCACGCAACCCCTCAGCCACCGAGGCCGATAATCCTGCCTTGGAAAACGCTCATACGTACCCTCTCTAATAATGATTAATTTTTCTAGTTATGCCGTGAATTTTCTAGTTATGCCCACTTGATTTACATAGGCTCGAGCGTTTTCCATTGCCGGGAGGGGTGTTCAAAATCGGTTAAGTTAAGGAGAAAAGACCCTCCGTAATTGTAATAAAAATATTAAAACGTGACTTGAAGCAGTCCGAAGCATTGAATAATGATAATTTTTTTAAATACAACAAACAATAATTATTTTACACAGTACATAAACCTGTATTTATTTATCAACTAGAAGAGCCACTCGGCATTGCCCGGGATAATTACAGTTTTAGGTTAACTAACAACTCAACAACCTCAAGATGTTAAATAATAACTCAAATTGGTTTTCAGTAAATCTACAATTTTCTGCTGTAGACGAAGCTCCTGTTCAGATCAAAAAGATAAATAACAATAAAAGATAAATTGTCTTTCTTAAATTGTCTATTTTTTGTCTTTCTCTGATGTTACGAAACTCGGATATTACGAAAAGATTTTTTGTTCCTTATGATTTCGTATTAAACGGATTATGGTGTATTATACACTTTTTGGACAGACTGTACAGGGTGTATCTAAACCTCTGTCACAAACTTCTGGTAGTAATTCTCACAGCGAGATGAAAACAAAATTTCATATAAACATGGTTCGGATAATGAACAATTTATGAGATTTCCGCAGTTAAAAGTGAAGTTTCAGCAGCTTGGTTTGTACTCTGTGGACGGCAGGTGTGGCTTCTCCGCATGTCACCTGCCATCCACACAATAGAAAAACCAACGGCTGAAACTTCAATTTTAACTGCGGAAATCTCATAAACGGTTCGTTATCCGAACCATGTTTATATGAAGTTTTTTTTTTTACGAATTTGCTAGGTAAGAGAGCGAAGTATAAGAGATCGCTATCTGTTACTACAGTTTCAATCAAACTATAGGTAAAGGAGAACATATGAGTTCGTCACGGAAACAGTTTTGCTTTGTTGTTGCACGTTTAAGCAATGTTGGCACTGGCTTGAAGCACACCGGAACTGAAAGGTCATCTGACTGATGTTTTATGAGCAACTATTTTTATCAAACTATAAATAAAGGAGAGCATGTGAGTTCGTCACACGAAACAATTTGAATGTGCGAGCTTTACAACAATATTAAATTTGTTACCGCGCAAACTGCGCGCGGATAAAATCTTGTATCTGTATGAAAAATTTTCCGGAATAAAGGCACAAATGTAAACAGAATGTGTGCTAATATGACAAAAAAGGAAAAAATAAGTATGTGGATAATAGTAAATAAAAGGAATAAAAAACTCTTTCACCACAACAAAAATTAAGGAAAAATACAACCTGAACCTGGAAGCCTTGCTGTCGAAAAGCGCAAGAAAAAGAGTTTAGGTTGTATTTTTCCTTAATTTTTGTTGTGGTGAAAGAATTTTTTATTTCTTTTATTTGTATCTGTATATTTAAGTTCCAAGCGCGATTCTTTCGACAGTTCGTTGGAGAAAGCTACTGCAATTCTAAACTTCATTTTGGTCTTAAATGATAGATCTTAGTCTGTAGATTTGTCAAAGTTAGTTTTTGTGTCCATAATTACTATTAACTAGCGGTATTTTACAATTCAAAATTGCTTAAGCTGGCAAATCATGCAATCCTTTCCACAATGGCGTCATCATCAATAGCTTTGCTAGCATTGATGATCATATTAACAACAATTGCATAAACAATTAAGAGCGATAACAATAAACAACAATACAGGTAGTCATTAGTTTATGATTCCACTGTATGCATATTAAACTTGAATATTAAACTAGATGGAATCCGTCAAAATTTGACGGTAAACAACGCATCTTATTATATTAATCTCTATCTCTTTAATTAAAAAAGTAAATAAATAAAAAATCGCCAGAGCAACAAATAGGATAATAGAGTAGAGAACGTTGCAAAGAAAACAATTTTTGCGGATGTACGTAAAGACAGTTTTATCATATCATTATGCATGTGCTTAAAGCAATTTCGAATTGTAAATTACCGCTAATTAATAGTAATTATGGACACAAAAACTAACTTTGACAAATCTACAGACTAAGATTTTTCATTTAAGACCAAAATGAAGCTTAGAGTTTGGCAGTAATTTTCTCTAATGAACTGTCGAAAGAATCACCCTTGGAACTTAAATATAGAGATTTTTAAATTAAAAAGATGGATATTAATAATAAGATGGGTTTTTTTACCGTCAAATTTTGACGGGATCCATCTAGTTTTTATTTAAATCTTTACTACAGAGATTGTATAAAATATTAGATGAATCCCGTCAAAATTTGACGGTAAACAACCCATCTTATCATTAATCTTCATCTCTTTAATTTAAAAAAAATTGTTAAGTATTTTTATATTGAAGCAATAACCGCCTCTAGATGGCTTTATGATTGTCAAACGGAAATCATCTTTATTGTTTCATTGTTAGTTTATTCTCATTGAAAAACTCATTGTTAATAAAAGCTTTAAGGTGCGTTCCCATAGCTCGCTTGAGCTTTGAAGCAAATTCTACTCGCTAGAAAAATATGGCTTGAAAAGTTCAGCTAGCGTTGAAGCTATCCCATAGCTAAGTCGTTCAGTAAGGGGTCCATAGTGCTGTTTCTATCGATAAAATTGGTAGAGACTTTACAACACAACAAAGGGAGAACAGAGT
>JAHWFO010014436.1:318379-351520 GCA_023313115.1 Rhysida immarginata
TGTATTAATTCTAAGCATTTTCATGTGTTTATTTTTAAGATATTGCAAAATTTATTTTAATTTTTGAGATTGTTCTGTTTACATCCCAAGTGTAATAATCCCGTGCAACGCCGGGTACCTCTTCTAGTTCTTAATATTTTTCTTTCAGCTGCTTTCAGTTCTTGAGTTAACATTTTTTTGATCAGGGTCAGACACTTAGCTGTATAAAGTGCTTCTGGGCGTATTACTGTTGTTTAGTGCCAAAGTTTAGCGTTGAATGATATTGACTCCTTATAGATATCTTTGGTGAGGAAATAGGCCGATTTCATCTTACTGACTCTTGCTTTAAAAGCTTTTTTCTCTGATCTTTTTTGTTAAATTCTCCTAAATACTTGAATTTATTTATTCTGTCAAATTGTCATATTGGATAGTCTTGACGTTCGTCATAAACTTGGTTTTTGGAAGGAGATTCTTAAACTATCTCTTTTAACTTTTTGTAATATATGTTATTATTTTCATTGCATGGATTGCAATAAACATTCATTGCCAGTGCATTTACATTTACATTGTTACTCGCACACAGATATGCAATATGTAAAATGTTATTAATTAATTGATTGATTAATTGATCTTGCCGTATTGATATAAAAATATAACAAATAATAAAAACAAAAAATGAAAATAAAAAAAAAAACATCCCAAAATAATTTTAATTGATTTCAATTAATAAAATTTATTATACAAAAGGTATATGTTAAATTCATGAATTATATTCAATATAATTTATATCAAATTTTAATATTAATTAACGAAATAATAAATTAATAAATAAAAGTAATGATAGTATTGGTTTTCTTTAGTCATTCGTTTTGGTCTATTTCGCAACACAAATTTATTTGGAATAGCCTCCTTCTTAAATAATCTTATTCCATCAAGAGAATCCGTGAAATATCCTGAGTTAAAATCCAGTGATTAAACAGTTACGTCTTTATTAATCTATAAATTAGCACATACAGTGCTTTCCCGTGTGTGAATTTCACACGTCAGCCTCGTTTTCGATCTGCCAAGGACGCCGCCATTGCTCAAGTCTCGTAAACATGAAAAAGGCCCATAATGCGAAACTATTTTCGTAACGCTTTTTTTGGATCGTGTTTGCATCATGCTTTTTGTAGAATGATGTCCAGCCTTAAAACATTATCATGTTTAAAAAATTCCGTCTGTAAGTACGTATTTATGTGATCAATTTTGTTTAGCTAATTCCGAAACGACAAATAGCGGAACCAAATAAAAATTAATACACTGATAGATAGTTCCTTAAACTGTGCCTTGACGTATTCTTTATGACCCTTTTCAGAGATAATAAATAGATTAAGCATTCATACCAGCGAAACAAAGTCAATAAATTCGACATGTAGAGACACTTCTCATTGAGACGAATAATTTTTGTAAAACAAGTGTTCGACCTTGATGAGCTATTTTATTAATGTATCTCCCCGAAGAAGGAAAAACTCATTAATTTTTTTTAATGACATTGTGTGAATGTACCAATCCACCATTTGAATTTAGTTTGCATTGAAAAAATCTTACATTAAAAAAACAGAATGAATTTGTTTTTTTACTTATCTGTTTTTTTTTTTTTCAGTCGATATCTTGATAAATAAAACCAGATAAGAACGCTAAGGGTATCATAACGAATTCTCTATTGCTAGTTAGACTGAACAGCCATATAAAATTAATCTTTCAAATAAAACCTTGTATACATTCCAAGAAGGAGTTTAAGCTGCGACAAAGCGATTGTCATGTAGTCATGTCAACAAGGCTTAAAAGTTAAACAGAAAGTAACTGTGCTATTCTTGACATGCTATTATTTTGGTATTCTGTACGGTCACTGTTTTAGAACGTGCAATCGACTTCAAGGGTCCCACGAAAGCCTGAAAAATTTGATACGGCCGAGTTAAAACCTTGATGGTCATATTTCTGAAACAAGAATTTGAAAAAGTTACTCGTTTTCAAGTTATCGTGCAAACGGCGGACGGCCAGATCACAAGACCAAGCGTGCATTCTTAAAAGTACGTTTAAAAAAAAAGTAAGCTTAAAAAATTTAACACCAGATTATATGCCCTATGTTCTAAACGAAACAAAGTAACACGCACACACAAGCACACATTTCAAAAGCAAACGGGTTCGTTGTTCTCACGTCGTGAATTCATTAATGTTTTATTGTTTCGTGGAGAAAGGACAAATCTTTTAATCTTTAATCTTTAATACACCTGTCTTTCCTTAGTTCACAGAGTTCCTAAATCTTAAACCTCCGAAAAGCTTAAGTTGAAGCCTTAATAAGAGGAATGCTGATAAACGATATCGATCCTAACTATCCTTACTCCCCCACCCCCTCCTCCCAACGTGTGATTCAGTTTCAAACAATGGCTCTTTGTTTATAACTATCATTCTGAGCTAAAGTACAAGCACTGAAATTGAAATCAACAAGAAAACGCTTGATTCCTCCATTGGATGATGAAATGTGAACTCTTCCTTCATATGCTTTCGAAAAACGGTTAACATTGAATTCTTAATCCATTCTGCAATTCCATTAAGATTAAAACCTCCATAAGCTCATTCCTAAACTCTAACTTTTCTGATTTGCCCCTCGGAAAAAAAATTATTTCAACAAGCTTGTTCGTTTTATCAGAAATTATATTTTGTAGCTGATGCCCCAGGTTTCTCCCTTATAGAGACGGTTACCCATTTCCATTTTGAGAAGATAACAAGAACATAACTCGTAAAACGATTTTCAAATATGCTGAAAAGAAGAATATAAATATTTGTTGTTTAATATTACAGTCATATTTTATATACAGCAATGGCGAAAACTGCATGTCAATTTACATATTCGATTGCAGCGTTCACACGAATCTTTCCAAACACGCGTGAAATGAGAAATGAAATGCTCGCACGTCTAAATGTTTCAAACTTATTCGCCTATGTTCTTTCCACCGCTATAGCTATTCATCCTTTCTTAATCAAAGTAACCATTCATCCCTTCTTAATCATTGTTGCAAAGCATTGTCGGGAAAAATCTTGTAAGCATTCCAAGGAGCTTTACCTGTGACGCAGATGTGATTTTAAATTTCAATATTTCACTTTCACTTGCTTTAAATAAACAATAGAAATACCTTTGATTCTATCCACACTCACATCATTTATAAATATAGGCCTAACTTTAATTAGCCATTTTTAACAATAGGCCCAACATTAATTAACCATTTTTAACCTCAGGCCTAACATTAATTAGCCATTTTTAACAATAGGCCTAACATTATATAGTCATTTTAACAATAGACCTAACATTAATTAGTCACATTTTACAATAAGCCTAACAGCACTGAATTTTAAAACGAAATGAGCACGTGCTTCGACAAAGCTTCACTATGGGCACGTGCTCCAAGCTGCCATCAACAATGCTTAAGTGATAAACAAAAAGTAACACTGTGTTCACTTATGACTCGTCGGTACGAATCAATTGATATATTACATGCCCTAAGTTCTTATTCTTAACATTAGTGCACGTGCCTGAAGGGGCCCACGAGAGCTCATCAAAAGTTGATATATCGCAGTTGAGTTCTTCCATTTTCACGTTATCGTGCAAACGATGGCCGGCCAGACACAAAGATATTGATTATGCCTGTATTCTTATATATAGCTTTAGCTAAAGCTCGTAATAAGGGCTCATTTTAGTACTTTTTGGGGTCATTTTCTCGGATGTAGCATTTCGAAATTCGAAAAGAATGTCATATTCGTCTTGTGCTCGTCATTCCCGTTCGAATGACATATTACATGCCTTATATTGCCAATAAAAAAAATTAATTGGGGGGTTTGGGCCTCAATAGTCACGTGTCTGTTAGACCGATTTCAATCACAAACTAATCGGGTGAGCTCAGGAAGGGTCTCTATCGAACAGCGAAAAAAGAACTTGAAAAAGTTAAAGCATTCTCGAGAAATCGTCGGACATACAGACGGACGGACGGACGGACAGACAGACAGACACACAAACAGAGCGAAACCAATATATGCTTTTCAGCATATAATAACTCGCGGTGAGGGTAGCGCAATGCAATTGGCATAGAAAGATCAAAATAGCATCAGGTTTGTTAATAAACAGAAAATTTTATTGCACATTCGATTAACCCCTTCAGTCACCTTGGCAACATATGTTTCCAACTTGTATCTTGGACGTTTACCTTGTCAAAAGTGCGGTATTTTTTATGTTTTGTAAAATTTCGTACTAAATAAATGACATGAATAAAATCTGTTGATTCTCTAATAAGTATGTATATTTCGGTAGCAAATATAGCCATACATGTAAAAAGATAATAAAAAATGTTAATAAATAAAAAACTGCTGGTTATGTTTAATGTAACAGTATCAATATAATAAATGTAAAAACAAAATTTTTACAATCGAATTTAAGGTCTGTGTCTGAAGGGGCTACAGAGTTCATCGTCAGATGATATCATGCACAAACTGGTATGAGAGAGGGATAAGAGAAGCAGATTGAATGCAACCAGAATTGAAAGTGTAACGTGTCCGAGGCCAATGAGATAGCAAGGCCTGGAAGCGGAAAAGTCAACTGACTTTCGGGGTGCTAGCAACAATCCAGGGAAAAGTCACTAGCCTTGTTATCTCGTAGATCTCGAACGTATCAGTTTGATGTCATTACCAAATAAACCCGGGCCAACGAAATAACGGACCCCAGTGCGGAAAAGTCACCTGACCGAAAAAAATATTAGTCCGGCCCAATGACGTATATTAAAGATAGACTCCGAATCCTATTGTTGTAACTTGAAGCAAATTGGGAAGCTCCATGCCCAGAACTGTCATGGCCGAAAGTGAGTGAAGATGATGCAAAACACACGGCTAAACATGAGAGTAGCTGATTAATAATTCTTTCACACGCCGATTACGGAGTGATAAGTTTATCTTTTCGTTTACTTTGTATTTGAAATATTTTATTATATTTTATAAACAATTTTTCGATCATGGTTTCAATTTCAATTTCGTTTCGATTGTCTTTCAGTTACGTATTTTCATTTTAGTTACGTATTTTTAATTTATTTTTCTGGAAAATGATTCCTGAACCTTTTTCTTGTCTGTTTGTACGGTTGTACGCAGTTTAACTTTGAGGAATGGTTTTGAATTAATTATTCCTCAGGCCCAAAATCTTGAAAAACAAAGCAGCCAGACAGCTAATTACTCCACGGCTCACTCCTGCCCAGAACTATCATGGCTCAATTTGCTTCACTTTTTGCCGCTGTTAACAATAGGATTCGGAGTCTATCTTTAATATACGTTATTGGTCCGGCCAACAATCCAACCTTAAGTATTTCCAACAAACGAAAAAAATACTGATTGTTAAAACCCAAGATGGAAACAATGAAGATTACATTGTTACTCGGACAACTATGGTCAGGTGAACAATAGTTGAAGCAAATCGGGAAGCTCTGCCGCCCAGAACCGTCATGGTCGAAAGTGAGTGAAGATGATGCAAAACACATGGCTAAACATGAGGGTAGCTGATTAATATTCTTTTACTCGCCGATCATGGAGTGATAAGTTTATCTTTTCGTTAACTTTGTATTTCAAGTATTTTATTATATTTTATAAACCATTTTTCGATTATGGTTTAAATTTCTATTTAGTTTCAGTTAATTTCAATTTCGTTTCGATCATCTTTCAGTTACGTATTTTTGATTTATGCTTGTGGAAAATGATTCCTGATTCTTTTTCGTGCCTGCAGAACAACTTTGAGGAATGGTTTTGAATTAATTATTCCTCGGGCCCAAAATCGTCAAAAACAAAGCAGCCAGACAGCTAACTACTCCAAAACTCACTCCTTGCTTCGATTTGCTTCACTTTGGTGGCGCTGTTAACAATAGGTTTCGGAGTCTATCTTAAATACACGTCATTGGAACGAACAGAGAGAAGGCCTGGGTCGAGCCAACACCACCTAAAGATAAGGCCTGATAGCGGGAACGTCATATATTGTTACACCATCATTAGTCGACTCATTGTTAATCCTATTTCTACCAATATAGGATGTGAAAACTATAAAGACCAATAGGCTTATACAGGGTGATTCAGTCAATTGCTGACCATTTCACTCGAATGACGTGCATTAGGGATAAACAATTGAAAGAATATGAGCGCCATATCGAGTTTCTAAATAGTTGGAGTTTGTATTGTTGCAACGGCGCTGCATGAAAATCGTATTGTTGAAAAATGGCGCCCGCTTTATCAACAGAGCAGAAATGCAAGGCTGTCGAATGGTATTTAGACTGTTGAATTCTGCTTGTCTGAACCCAACGTCCCCTGATTACACTGAACGACCAATTTATTAGAGACCCCCGCTAATAGCGTGTTGCGCCTCCTTTAGCGGCGAGAACTGCCTACGTACGTGCTGCGGAGGAATAGCAGCCCAGGCTGACATCACAGCATCTCGTAATTGGTGCAGGTTGGACGGTAGTGTCGGAAAGCGTCGGATGGTTCTCTCCACTTCATCCCATAAATGCTCGATCGGGTTGAGATCGGGCGACCGAGCTGGCCACTGAAGCAGGTGGAAGTCCGCGTCATGTTCCTCGAACCAGTCCGCCTTCATGTTCCTGCTGAAACTGTCCGTCACCACTAGGAAACACGGTCATAATGAACGGGTGCACCTGATCGGCAACAATGTTCAGATTGTGTCTCGCATTCAGGGATGTGTCTACGGATATCAGAGAATCCAGTGTGTCCCAAGAGCAGCACTCCTCCTCCACCCGCCTGTACGGTTGTCTGCTGACAGGACGGGTCCATGGCCTCGTGCTGTCTGCGTCAGATGCACAGTCTGCCGTCCGCATGATGAAGTAGCAACCGCGATTCGTCGGACGAGGCGACCTTCTTCCACTCATCCAGTGTCAAGTGGCGTTACCTGTGTGCCCATAGTAGGCGCGCTTTCCTATTTTGTGGTGACAGCGACGGTACCCAAACCCAGCTCGGTGCAAGCTCGGTGCAGCTTCGAAACTGGTTGGGATGCTTCCTCGTTGAACTGCGCTGCAATTTGTCGGGCTGTTCCCGTCCTGTTGCTGTGGATGATTCGTGCCAGTCGCCGTTGGCCTCGTTCATCCACGGCCCTATTTCGACCGGAGTTGTGTTTGTTGGAGGTTGTTGTTTTGGCATAACTGCCATTCACGGAATACCCTTGACACTGTTGCACGAGAAAACGCGAGGAGGTTCGCGGTTTGCGAAATGCTCATCTGCGCCCATCGAGCTCCAACGATCACGCCTCGTTCAAAGTCGGTCAAATCCTTGGATTTACCCATATTCAGCCCACTTCTGCTGCTGACTGTAACTTGTATCCAATGCATCCCTTTTAAACACACCGCTTCGGCCTATCCCATTGTTTGGGTATCACTGGGAGGCCGATCCATTTTCCGTAAGAGGTGTCTCTAATAAATTTGTCGTTCAGTGTACATGAGCTAAATTGTAAAGGGGATCCAGTTCCGTCATATTAAACCCTGGAACTGTATTCTTGGATCTTAGATGCCCATAGTCTCATATACATGTATTACAATGTGATTGGAATACTTTTTTGTTTAATTTTGTGTGAATTCAATTTCTTGTTGGCTAAACTGGAATAAGTATCGGTTTCTGCATTAATGTGAAACAGTAATGTTTATTTATAAATTATATTGATAAAGTGAATTTTATAGTAATTATAATAATTAATGTATACTATAAAGTAGATATTCACCCTTTAAAAATAACTAATTTGATAAAAGTCTATATATTTATTGTCAAGGTTAGTATGTACAGTACTTTGATGTTTGCTTTTTTAAATAAAATTTTGTTGATGTTTACATTTCTAATTTTTCTTAATAAAACCCTTTTTGTCTTTAAAAAAATCAAAATTCAAAATACTTCAAAAAAACTTACTATTTTGCCACAGCTTCTTGTTATTACAAACAACTCTTTTCATGTATCCTCCAATTGCAGTTAGGCCACGCATTCGTATGTACCGGGTGTCCCAAAAATGACTGATGGATTTTGAAAATCAATAAAAAAAATAAACGGAATGCGATAGATATGTATCGTTTGCAGCCTTATGCTTAGGAAATCAGGGAATTTTATCCCATCAAATTTCAAATTTAGTTAAAATTTTTAGAGTTACAGCAAACTTTTGTTATACAAGGTAGTGATTCGTGCCATTTTACTTCATGGTATGCCTGCTTGGGCTTCCATTTGCAAATCGAGATGGAAAGATCTTCAGACCTTCCAAAATGTTACCCTCCGGTCCATTGCTCAACTAGACAGAAGAGTTGCCAACAATCTCTCTATCTATGAAGATCTGGGGATGACCCACATTGGTTCCTATGTTCAAACACTTCTCAGGAACATGCTGCCCAAGATGGAAGGGTCCGTTTGGGTCTAGCGGATTTCTGGAGAAGGCTTAATGCCTGTTTGCTTGTAGTCCACAGTGAAGTTTGGAGAAGGTGGTCTCATGGTTTGCAACTCATTTTCCTGGTTAAATTTAGGCGCACTTCTTCTGCAACTTGTCCTCATATTTTGGATAACTCTGTAGTGCCAGCATTGTGACAACACTTTGGAATTGGACCATTCCTGTACCAAGATGGCATTGCTCATTGTCAAGAAGCAAGATGTATGCAGGAGAGAGGGGCTGACGAAAAGGAATAGCCTACACATATCCTCGATTGATAAAACACAATGGCTATGGGCTAGGTCACATCTCTCAGCACCCGTGACTGACTCGTCAATGCTCTTCGGGAAGAATGGAAAAAAATTTCTCAAGCTATCTACCAAAGTCTAGTGGAAAGTCTTCCTCGGAGAATAGACGCCGTAATATAAAAAAAAGGAGGTTCAACGCCATGATACTTTTCGTGAGTACCATCTCTTGGGTATCCTGGTTGCAGTGCAAAAGAACAGGTGCCCAGAAAATTGGATAAATTTCAAAAATCTTTATTCTATTTCACATTGGCAAATCTGTCCAAAATTCGTAGAGAATTTATTCACATCTGTATGAGTTAGTTTATTTAGCAGTGCACGAATTTCAGGTATAAGAATATTCTTAGAATAGCAACCATATCCAAAGCATCAGACATAATATAGATGCCAACTTTGTTGAAACTAAAAAGCTTTAGGATATTATGTGCGAATAATTCAATTTTAAGATTATTTGGTAAATCATCCGTTTTCCCAATCTGACCGTTTCCACCTAGCATAATAAAAGCGAGTTCTTCTTGTTATCAGATCTTCTTGTTGAAATTAAAATTTATAAGATTTATTTGTTAATCTTACGGTGAGTTTGTTTCATTCTTGAACTCGTCTTTAATGATCAAGAAGACGCGGACTAAGACCTTAATTTTTTAATGAATTATCTCAGCTTTTCATTAGAATGCCATTGTTGTCGAAGATTTAAGTCCTTAAAACTTATGATACATAACTTATGATCTCTTTAGTGTAAATATTTGCTTTTAGACCTGGCTAGAAGCATAAATATTCTCCCTTTTTGTAGGCGCCCTAATTTCTGTTTTCAAATTTCCGCAACTAGACAATTTTAATATTTGTCACTCTCTTTTTTTTCGTTTTCTTTATCTTTGCGTTTCGTGTTAATTAGAATAAATTTGCATTATTGTGTTTGTTGTTATTTTTAGAAATAATCTTGCCTTGTCGACTTTAATCTTTATTCTTCTTAACTAGTTTTAAAGATGTGATTTGAGAGATGGAGAGGCTCTTCAAACAAAACTAAATTAATGCTATCAAGCGAGATCCGTAAAATATTCTATCATATTTTTGTCGCATGATAGAAAACATTATATTTCATACATATACATAGAATGTGGATCAGCAGAAAAAATTCTATTGTATCTTCTCTGCCCTATACGTTCTTACCTAATCTAGTAAGTTGTATACAATATAGAGTATTTATACTTCAGAAATTGAATATACGTTTAGGGCTTCTGAAAGATTCCTCATTTTGATCTTCAGCAATTAAAAAGAAACTTAAAGTTTAAATAGTAATACGACGGTTGTAAATAAACGAATGGCAACGTTGTCGTAAAAAAAGAAGACAACACAGATGGTGCTAACGATACATGGTGAAGTCATTAGAGCAAGTAAGTGTACACTGCCCTAAATTATGTTTAGTAAAATGGAATAACATCGTAGATGAAAATCGATACTGATCACGAGAAAAATGCAAGAGAATGGTATCTCGGACTTTGTGAGGTATGTGGTGATAGTGTATTATCATATCGGTCAGTAGCGCGATGAGTCATTGCCTTTCGTACGAATCCAAATCCCTCTCTATATACGATCTTGGTGAAGCGTAGTCTGACAACGAGTATTTCTCGTACAAATCCCTTTCGATAAGCCACCGTTAGGTTCAGATCAATACCAAACAGTACAACCCATTATGAAAATGACCTCTATATGCGCAAAATTGCATCTCGACGAGTGCCACTACATTTGACATACGTGCAAAAATCCCGCGTTTCTTGTCAAAGATACGCGATGGCTAGCCACCGTTTGGAAGGTAACAATGAAGAGGAAATTCATTGCGTCTCTTCGTGGCCACTGAGGAAATATGAGCAAAGGCATACCAGCCAGAATTCAATCCAACGATCCATCCAGGATCTACTATCCAAAAAAGTGTTTCACCAACACGTCCAGGACATGTTGAATAGTGGCTTACGACGCTTCAGGTAACCTTTTGAATCACGCTGTGCTCCAAAGGAAAACTGACCAACACAGCTTTCTTCAACCATTTGGGTTTGGCCATATAAGCGTGAGCGCTCACATTTTGTAAAGTGTTATTGAGGTCAGTTTTGTTTTGGAACATACTCCTTATTCACCAGATATGTCTTCTTGCGACTAATACTTATTCCCCTGGTAGAAGGAACCCCTCGGAGGAGTGCGGTTTCCTAATGTGCAATGAATATTCCGAGCAATAAGATGAACTTTCGTTTCTTCCAACAGCAACCACTCGGCTAAAAAAATATCCTACGGCTTCTAAACTTTTCGTAAACGCTAAGGGCTTGGCCGACGATTAAATATAAAGCAATGTAAGATTTATTTTCTTATTTATAATTTATATGTTGTCATTACTTTACTCCTCCCACGGTGTAAGTAAAATTAAATTTATTCCTCCTACGCTGTAAGTAAAATTAAATAACTGAAAAGTAAATTTTTATACTGAATTAAGCGCAAACAAGAATAAAGAAGAAACACACTCTTAAGTTAAAGTCGACCAATTTTAATGTGCCAAACAAGTCCAAAGTATACAAGCACAAAAAAAAGTTGAACTAGAGGTTCATAAGTACAACAATATGTGGACCAAAAAAAGATAAAAATTATTGTTCAATAATAATAATAATAATTATAATAATAAATGTGGTTTACAATTGGTAGCCTGTTTCAGGCCAACGGGAGGAGAGGCAAATTCTTCCTCCACTTTGGACTGCAATATACATATATATATTTCTTTTTTTTTATATTAAAAATTTTAAAGTTTTTTATTAGTTTTATATTTCAAATGCAAACAATAATATATATAGAATATATATTTATATATGTATATTCCAAATAACAAAGACAAGACTTTCAAGTATATTGTCATAAGAGTAGCATCTTCAACTGGTAACGCACACAAGTTACTTGCTATGATTTATTATCAATTATTTTGGCTTATAATTTTATTTTTCTACCATCATGTTAATTCGTATTATTTTCTTAATGTTATAAACTTTACAAAATTATTTTTATTAACTATAATCTATAATTGATATTCAGAATAATTTTGACAAAAAAGCGGAGTTTTTTTTTCAATAACATTGGTATAAACATGGAATTTGTATAAAATTCTTAAAAATCGTCATAGCCATATAAGATATAAGGTATAAGATTACAGATTTTTTTTTTCTTTAGGGTATATTATTTTTGGCTTCTGGAAATTGACGCAAAATTCATGGTTCAACATGGCGAAAAAATGAATTAGCCTCGCAAGTAAAAAAACGATTTAGATTTTTTTAAAAATAAATCATTTAAGAATAGGAATGTGAAAAGTATTGGATTGGAATATGATTATAAATTTAGGAAATATAAAATTAAAAAAAATGATTTTTGGAGGGAAATTGACATAAATGTCCCTTTACAAATGTTCAGATTTCAAGAAAAGTACATTTGCAATTATGATTAGCAAATAAAATCATAAATCATATTTTGACTTTTATATTCTATAATTAAAAAATAATTCTTTACGCCGCTTATAATGTTCAATGGCTCAAATTTATTTTATTTTTCGCAAAGCCAAAAAAAAAAAAAATATATAATAATATAATTTTTTTTTTTAAGAGACAGCCATATAGATCATTGAATAATAACATTTTCAAGAGATTTCCTTTTTTAAGGGTGTAACTTTGTAAAAGGATTCCAAACGGTTTAAGTAATATTCTTCTTTTAATTTAAATTCGTTTATTGTTGAATAACGGCAGTTTTTATTTATTTATTTATTTATTTTTCCATTGAAATATACGGTATATAAAACGGTAGAAAGGGTCGACTGAAAGACACCAATTAAAGCTGCTACCCCGTCACAGAGAAGGGAAAATGAAGGGAAAAAGGAAAAAAAATGTTAATAATGATGAACGACAAAAATGTGGTGTTCTCTTTTTTATTCATTTATTTATTTTTTTTATTTTTTTTTTCTTAATATTTTTAATCCGACGCCTAGCAATTTCATTTTGACGACAAACGCTAAGCAAATGTTAAGAAAATATGGCTCTGTACAGCTATGTAAGTATTTTATTTACTTATGTACTTTTTTTTTTATTTAAAAGTTTTCTTTTTTTAATCCTTCACGGTTTCTACAGTTTTTATAACTCTTTTTAATTTTTTTTTGGCAAAATATGCTCAAACCAGACAAATAAATAATGACTAACGAAACAAAGTAACATATTCCAAAGTAATGATTGGATTTTGTGAGAAATTCTTTTACAATATTATGATTCACTTCGATGATTAATAATAACAAACAATGATTTCTCTTCCCCTAAAAACTGACATAAGTTTAAATTAGAAAGGAACACATGTAAGAATCTCATCTAAGTACACTACAAGCAGGAAGAAAATTTTAAAAATTAAAAAAAAACAAAACAAAACTTAAACATTTTTCAGTCAATAATATTTGCATTAATAATAACAATGTTGTCTATACAAGGGACAACGTTGGGACTTTGTGTGTATAGTTCTCTATAGTGTTCTTTGTCGTGTTCTTCATTAAACAAAACAAAAAACAATAGCGATAACAAAAACGAACTGAATGGTTATTTTATTTTTATTTTTATTGTGAACAAAGAGTATTTTATTTTTTCCTAAAGCACAGCGAAAGACATCTAGATGCGAAAGAGAGAAAGTTAATTGTTTGTGTGTATCTGTGTGTATATGTCTGTCTGTCTGTCTTGTGTATACGTATTGGAGAATTCAAAGAGAAAAAAAAATAAAGAAAGAGTCAAAGCTGCCATGCATATTAGTATAATTTTATAGCATAGAAAAATGTTTATCCCATTACAATGTTGCACAATAGCTCTTCCTTTATTTATATATATTTGTGTGTATGTGTTTGTGAAAGTGAAGGTTTAAGTAGGGGGAAAAGGGGTTGGTGTCTTTTTAATTTTTAATTCGTGCTGAAGCGTGAGTTACAAAAATGTTCGAGGTTACAAACAACCTCAGAAATCGTGTGACAAACAGGGATATATTGATTAGAACAACATCAATAACGATGAATAAATAAAATACGAACAAAAAATTGCTTTTTCTTTAAATGGAAAATTTGCTTTTTGCTTTCCTTCTTTGTAAAATTATTTTTGGGATCGTTTTTAAAAAGCAAACATGAATCCAATGTTTGGGAGTTTATAACATTATAATTATTACTATTATTTTTTATTATTATCATCATCATTATTATTATTATTAACAACATCTACTATTATAGCTGCCACTTACAAAACCACGTACAGGTATTTGCCAAACTTGACAAAATAAAGTAGTATTTTTTTCCTTCCACGTTTCAGATTTTGTACAATAAATTCATTCAGTCAATATTTGCCAACTGAATAAATATAGCAAAAAAAAAACCAAAAAAAAACGAGGAAAAACTCATAACAAAACGAAAGACTAAAAACAAATGAAGAGTATGCATTTTTCGCATCTATTCACTAAATCTTTAGATTGCACAAGGTAATGTGCATTTAACATTTTATTTTTCAAATTTTACAAAAAAAAAATCCAGAAAAAAAGGTAAACAATTTTATAATGATATGATATCACGTGATCTTTGAGGGATGGAGGTAAAATGGACAAGAAATATTTTTCCATGCAGATATGTTGAAAAACTGAAAGAAAGAGAGAGAGAGAGAGAGAGAGACAGCGTTGACTGGATAATTAAATAATGAAAATGTATGGGGCGAGGGAGTGTTATAAGTTATAACTAGATGTTTACCTTACATGCGTATGATATGGTAACATGTTTCGTACTCATAATATATCCTTGATAAAAACATAACGAAACGAATAAAACAGTATTTTTAAAAATACATTAGAATAACAAAATTTACACCAGGGCAATAAAATAACACATTCAACAAATAATATTAAATATGATTTTCAAAAAGAATTAATCATTTGACTTTTAATCACATGACTGAATAGTTCTTTGGAATGACAAATGCGCAATGCAAGTTTTTTTTTAAAAAAATGCGCGATATATGTGTGTAAAAAAATAATTTAAATACAAACCATGCAAATTTACAAAGTAATAAGTGTGGAATATGTTTTCATGATTTCAAAACTAAAAACTTAAAAATAAATAAAAAATAATATATTAGGATCCCAATATGTATCAATGACTTATTGCAGGGAAACCGCAGTCATATGAGTGGACTAGGTTGAAAGATAAAATGAAACTGTCTTTACTGGATTGGAATTTCCAGGGAATGGTTACACTGGATAACTGGACAATAGGAATGGGACACTAGATATAGAGTTGTATGTTTACATTATACAAATAATTTAGTCAAGAATAGGGTGTAAGGACATTTCAAAACTGAGACGCATGAACAAACTTAAAGAGTAAATACAATAAAAAAAATGTAATAACAAAAGATATTTTTGGATAAAGAATCCATTACAATTCATCTGTTCTGTCAATCTTTGACCACATCGAAAGTAATTTTAGGTCAGGGCAAAGGGAACAAAGGAGGAGAACAGGGAATAAAAAGGATGATGAGAGGGAGAAGGGTCTTTTCCATGGGATCTTTGTTTTACTGTTTGAGTGGAAGAGAACTGGGTAGTCGTATTTTTATTGATTTATACATTTATTTATTTCCTTAAAACCGGCCCGCCGGGTTCCTCGACGTTTTGGCGCACTCACGGAGTTCCCAGAGGAATTCAAATCTCTTCAAATCGGTGGAGAAGCAGGCGCGGAAACGAACGATTTAGTGACGTCACGGTTTCCCATCGTCCCTTGCGAGGGGTCGTCGGAGGGTGAGTGCGGACCGCCGCGTGGGCGAATCGGCTTGCCTCACCGACGAGTGACTGAAATAAAAGAGAAAAAGAAAATTCATTTATTGGACACCTCAAAGGCATTTGTGGTCTCAAAAATATAAGACCACTTGGTATTGTATCAATGCAGACGTTAATTGTCAGTTTTATTTATTTTCTGGGTTCACCTAGGATATAATGTTATGGTTTACAAATATATAGTGCTCCCACATTAATCTGTCATCAAATTATTTCAATTTATATGATTTTCTGAAAGATTTTCTGTAACATAATTATTAGACCATGAATAAATTTTTTTAATTTTAATTAGTAATCAATAATTATTCCTTTCTTAACAATGAATTCAAAAACTCTTTGTGACATTGAATCAATTAATGTTTAAAGGTAAGTAAGTGAGATTTGATCCCAAGTATCCATGGTAGCTTTTTCCAGTTCCCTAACACTTGAGAACTGCCTATTTTTGAGTACACAATGTTTGTTAACATGCATCAGACCTCCATCGGTTGCAGATCTGGATTTCTTCTACAAACCATCCCTTGGTGGATTTTGATGCGTGGCATGTGGTTTTTATCTTGTTGATATATCCAATCAACAATGAAGGATCCAAAAGAAATGAACTTTTCATATAACAAATGTTGAGACTTGTTAGAGATCATTCTTGTGTTGACAATTTCAAGTGATCTCTTATTCAATCATGGCAGTAACTTTTATTTCCACCAATGCCATCTAAGTTAAACTTTATTTTCATTCGAGAAAACAACAGAATGCCATCCCTCCTTCCAAGACATTACTCTGCTATTGCCCATAGAAGTCTGGCTTGCTGGTGCACATCACGGTGCTGTGATTGTACTGGACTGATTCCATTTGTGGGCAATTTGTCGTGTAGTCATGCTATCACAAGTGGCTAGTTGGACACTTCTTCGGACATCCCTTTTCTTCAATTTACAATTCTTTCCAGAATGATTTGAAGCATAGTTATCTTTTTTCACAAACACATTGTGAACTCGTTTTTGAGCATCCAATTAAGCAAACAATTTCTCTCGCTGACTTTCCATAGTAACAGTAAATTTGATGTATTTCACTTTGGTTAAAGATAAACCACGAGGCATAATAAAACATATAAATCTGAAAGCAGATATGCTTAAAAATAATATATAAATCATGTGGACACATTTACATAAATTTTTGACATTTACCTCTTACATATGAAGGGAGTTGGTAGGTAGTCTTATAACTATGCAGTGGAAACATCTTCAGAAAATCACAAAAATTTTAATTATTAAATAATGAAATAATATTTAAACTGTACACTTGTAAAACATAACACTAAAACATTAAGTGAGTCTAAAAAGAAAATAAAAGTGATCAATAAAGTCTGCGTCGTCACAATATAAAGTGTTCTTCTATCTTAAAGATACATTATAAAATACAATTAAGGCTTTATCGCAAAAAAGCAGCATATATGTAAAATATTGCATACAAATTTTCTTTTGACATGCATCTCAACGGCTCCTTTAACCCTTCTTATAAAAATAAGTTAAAAAAAAATTAACTCGATAACAAAGTCCGAGTAAAATAACGCTCTCTTTTTACACAGTGAATAAATTTTCATCCTCAACTATATTTCAACAGCCTGTTAAATTTATTTCCCTCAAGTTGATCCCGTGGACTGCACTGTATTTTTGAAGCTCGAAGATCCCCGCCAGAGCAATACATCAGTTTTGATCTCACTGCCATCTCGAAACTCGAGATGTACCACCCTCTTCACCACCATCGGGCGCAGACAATCGTCAGGGACAGAAAAGCACACTGGATCTTGTTGCGAGGTTAATCCGACCAACAATAGACCGAGTTTCAAATAAGAGCATCAGATAATCAGGAACAGTAAGGGCAAGTTTTTATCCTTTGCGATCAACAAGATTATCACAAGCAAAATATAAACAACAAAATGTCAAAGTCAAAATACAATTGAAGGAAAGCGAGGAGAGTTGAAGAGCTTGTTTTTCAATCTAAGAATATCACGAGTCAATTAGAACGATACACGATTTTATAAAAGCCCGAATGCGTCTTTAATCTTTTAATCCGTTCTGGAATTTTTGTATAGAACTTAGAAACTTATTCTATTTAATAAATTAAACCTAGTAGGACTAAAATAAATAAAAAACAGATTGAAGCAATATAAATGGAAAGGTTTTGATACATGGCAAATTTTATTACAAAATTTTGAAACTAGAAAAATAGCAAAAACTTTTAAGTTATTTGATAAAATTTGGTTCAAAAAATCAAACAAGTGACGGCCACCAAACAAGATTCCTCCACTGATGGTGGTTACTTGATAATCTCTTACAAAGTTCCGCTGTAATTTTTTAGACTTTCCATGACAAACTGGAGATAACTAGTTCATTAATTTTTTTTACTTATATTCCTTATATGCGAATACTCAGCGCAGCCTAGTGTTAGGCGGGAAAATTCAGGTAAAAATACAGTTTGTTGTATTTTGTGTTTTATTTATAAACTATGTAAAAACTGTTTGTGTTTTGGAAATTCACTTTGTTTTTTCCGCAAGTCGCGAATATAGCTTTCACTCCTATTTCCTGCAGCACGATTACCAATACTCTCGGCATCTTCTCTTATACGGAGCTTTTCTTTCTCCGAATCAGGATTAGCCTAAGAACGATAACGAGAGGCCATCCTGGATCACTGTTAAAGGCGGTTATTTTATGGATGCCAAACAGAATGGGACCAACCTCAACCCGAATAATGAACGCAGTCAAATATTGAAAAAAAAAACAAAAAAAAAACCCATGCGCGGAGCATTTGCGAATATACGGTCGTAATGAAACCACACATTTGGACGTTTTTTGTGGTGGTTTCCTTTTATTGAACCAGTGCACTAATTGCTTTCCGTTTTTCATAAAGCGCCCATTTTTCATCATTCGTAAAAATCCGATGTAGAAAGTGAGCACTATTTCCAGACACCGTCTCTGCTATTCGGTGATTTCGTGTGGAACTCAAGTATTTATTTATTTTTTAAATTTGCACTGCGCTGACGTTGGTTATTATTCAGCTTTCTGCCTTAATTGCACTGTATCACATGCATACTGGCTTATGGTCGATGTCAGCATTTTTGATGGTCAGAAAATGCATCGAAAACAGTGTACGGACAGTTTTTTCATTCGTCGTGCCGATACTTCATGGTTTATTGGTATTCAACCGTTTCGGACACAATCTCACATCTCCTTGCTCCATGACGTCACAACTGAAATAATTTGTTTCGCACGTGGACTGAACACATTAGATAGTTCACTATGATACGAGCCTAGTAACCGGCTCTACAACTCTGAATCGATGCGGAATCGGCCGATCTATAGGAAATGACTAGCTATATAAATTTTATTTCTTTACTTGAAAATTCTGTTTGACCTCCATTTCTGAGAATTGTATTTTCTTTTTTCTGAAAGATTGTTTTCTAAATCGTGACTTCAGTGATTCTATTCAAACGAAAAACATTTTTCCGCAATCCAGTGCATTACTGGCTAATTGATCTACAGCATTAACGATATCTAAATACTTGCTATGTAACGATTTTCTTAATCTGTCTCTCTTGTAGCTTTTGCTGAATTTTAGAATTTACGTTTTGACATCATGACACAGAATTATTACTATTTTCAACGTCTTCATTTTAATAACCCTTTTCTCAATGCACATCCAATTCTTCCTGTACCAATTGAGTATACATTGTTCTGCTGTATCTTTTGGTGCACTTATGTCAGAGATTTCCCCTGATTTTGTTCCTTTCAAGATCGACTTACAATCTAATAATATAGCAGGAACGTTTTATGATGATTTCAAATATCTGAGAATATCAAAATACACTTTCTATAACAAAGAGAAAAATGTAAAAAAAAGTTTCGCTATAATACGAGAGAAGCCTGCCTTCAGAAATTAACTTAACTAGATCTTAGAAGAAGATATTCATATCAAATTGTGCTCCTTTAAATGTTTATGAAGACGTTCTATAATTCACCAGTTAAAGAAAAGGACTACATGGAACACCGGTCTTTCTATCTTATGCGATCTTCTCGCTAATTTAATTTATCTGAAATAGGATCAACTTTAACAGCTGAATATTTCATTATCTTATTTGGACGGTTTGGACGGCTGAATATTTCATTATCTTATTTCGTGGTCTCCTGAACATCCTTTTAGGAAGTGGGGAGCGAATTTTGTAGGACTAAACTGTATTATTCAAATCCTACCACCTTCAACAATAATCGGCCACAGAAATTAAATTTGCTATTCCCCTTAAATTATAAGTGATTCTTTCGTATCCAATTACCATCACCAATTAATTAATATTCAATTTTCATTTGAATTCGCAGTGTGGTTTCGTATATAGGTGTAACGCTTGTTTTACATTCACATGCCAAAAGTCATGGGATAGCACCTCAAAACGTGTGGGACCTCCTCTAACCCGGCGAAGTGCCACAGTGCGACGTGGCATTGATTCCACGAGTCGGTGGAAGACATCTGAAGACATTGGCAACCATTCCGACTGGAGAGCTTCCCACAATTGCCCATTACGGAGCCACTACCGGCTTGCACAGTGCATGCTTGACAACTTGGGTTCATGGCCTTCATGGGGTCTGCGCCACACTTGAGCCCTACCATCAGCTCCTATCAGCTGGAATCGAGACTCATCAGACCAGGTCACACGTTTCCAGTTGTCAAGTGTCCACTCGATGTGTTCATGGGCCAGGAGAGACATTGCTGACGATGTCTTGTTGTTAGCAAGGACACTCTCGTGGGTCTTCTGCTTCCATATCCTATGGACACCAGATTTCTTTGCACAGTTCGAATCGATACAGCTCTAGTATCACCCTGGTTAAAATCTGATGTCATCTGGCGTAGTATCAGTTGCCTGTTAGCGGTGACCATCCTACTCAGACGCCGTTGGTCCCGTTCATTGAGAAGGTGTGGTCGACCACTGCGTTGTCCATGGTGGGGGGTAATGCCGTCAAGTTGGTACTCTCGGTAGACTCTTGAAAATGTGGATCGAGGGATGCTAAATTCTTGAGCCACCTCCGATATTTAATGACCCATACGTTGTGCTCCACATACCGGGCCACGTTCGAACTCGGATAGCTCTCGTCGTGTAGCCATTGTCACACTGAACACCTCACCCCTTACTCATGACAGTGTAACTAAACTTACTGACACTGATTTGCATATTTATACTGTTTGCACATGATGCTACTGCCACTTGAAAAATAGCCCACTGCTATCCCATGAATTTCGGCATGTGGGTGTAATATATGCATAATTTCAATCCATTTGACTATAATGGATTTATTACTGCTGAGTGGATTCTTTTTTTTTGTTCGCTAATACAGATTATAGAAAGTTTTCATTTTTCTTCTTCTGTTAATCCTAAAAATTCCTCTCATAAAGCATTTTTATAACTTTTATATTTTATGTCAGTTTTTTCACCAGAAATTTTAACATGGAATCCTTCTAGATTATGTAGTTTTCACTTCTTTACTTATGCAACCAAATGGATGCAGAATACTTAAACACTATCACATCTCATAAAAATCCTACTACAATACGTTACGCTGTGGTTACGCCATTCTCCTCAGTCGCTTCTTAGCGTTTTAATACATAAATATACGAACGCATGGATGGCGGTAAAAGCGACAAGTGTTCTCTTCGGGTAATAACCTAAAGTACGGAGGCATCATTAAAGATCCAAGCGTGCAACGTGATGGATTAACTGGCATTACGAATCAATTCTCGTTAGTCCACTCGTGAGCTTTGCTGCAAATTTACCAATCAAAGAGAATTGCCTTTCTGAGGTTTACAGCCTAATGACAGTATTAAATGGGGTCATTTTGACAGAACGTTAATTCGATTAAATATAACAATGACCAGGAATACGTGCTTAAAGTATTTAAACACTAATCGAATGAAGAAATATTTACAACACAGATCGGCATCCTACATCTAATAAAAAGGGATCGAATATATAAAAGGACTTCGAATATTAATGAAATAAACTTTCAAAAGTAACGCTGCTCAGCAATAGAAATAGAGAATAATTTGAAAATGGTCATTGGAGGATTTTTCACGCCAATACCTTCGATATTAATTAATAAATAGCGAAAAATAGCAAAGAAAATTCCACGGCCTGGATTCGAACCAGGGACCTCTGGGTATACGCCCCAACGCTCTAACCACTAATCTACCGCGGCCATTTAATAGTAAAGATAGTCCTGGCTTACGAACAAGGAGCCAGCTTTAACCTATGCTCATAGGGCATGCTTGATAGCGTCAGCTTTCATGTCCGCGGTAGCTTAGTGGTTAGAGCGTTGGGGCGTATACCCAGAGATTCCTGGTTCGAATCCAGGCCGTGGAATTTTCTTTGCTATTTTTCGCTATTTATTAATAGAAATAGAGTTTTCCATGCATCGATTTATTTATGCGTCGCATGCTTTTATCAGGAAAGTAAATTTTTATTTTAAGGGATTTCTAAAATGATTTATGGGTGCATAAACGTACAAAAGGGAATAAAATTTGTTCTCAACTGTAAGAAAATTCTCAACTGAATGGATGTTATAAAAAGAGTTTCCTTTTTTGCCCTCCCCGGAGTACAGAAAAAAGAAAATAAACCCATGAAAAGACTTGGCTCTAAATCATCTTTTATGACTCGAAGTTTTTTGCCGAGGGAATGGCTTTTCTATTATCTGGGGGGACAAAAATAATAGAAGATAAAACTTGATGCATTAAAAGAAGAAGACCTTCTTGATACTTTACTCCATGTAAATCAAATGAATGTAGCTTTCCGCTCGCTTATTATTCCATAAAACATTTACGTACTGGTTTACTAAGTTTCTGTTAAAAATAATGGCCATACACACAGTTCATGGAGCCAACTATATAAAAAGGTGCGAAAACAGTTTTATTTATTTATTTTTTATCTATAACAACAAAAAGTGTGTGTGAATGTGTGTGACAGCTATAACTTACCACCAAATGAAAAAAGAAAAACTGTGATAATTTTTAAGTGCATTTGAGAGCATTGGGGGTGGCTAAATCTAACAGACTGGGCCAATTCCACCTGAATTCGGTTTTCTACTAATCAAGAAAAATGATACAAAATAATAATATTTTCATTGTTGTTAAAGATTTGAAAAAGACCATTTATAAACTAGATTCAGGTATTGTATGGAAATGATTTTATGATTTTACGCTTCCTAAAATAAGATTTCGCCATTTTTCGGGCTGATGTGACCGTGTAGCATATCTGTACGAGCGCCAGATTTGTTTTGGTTATGTTTCAGCTGCGATTTCAGTAAGTAAATGCCAAGGAGTCCCAAGATAACATTTATATAATTAATATATAAATTACCACGTTAATAAAACTGCTGAATTAACTTACATTTTATAACAGACAGATGGCAGCTTAAAGAAATTTCGCGTACGTTTCCTTGAAGGCATACAAGTGAAAGAAGAGCTGCATGTTCTCCGTTAATTAGGGTAATAGGATTTTTCGAAGGAAGGGAATGGATGGTAGATTAAAGGTCAAGAGATTTCGTTCGAATTTCCTAAAAATTAAATTAAAATCAATAAAAAAAAAAAGAAAAGCAAAAGATTAAAGACGAAGACGCACAGAAACAAAAAAGACATTACGGTGAATGAAAAATCAATCAACCGCAAATAAGTTTCACACTATGTTTGAACAAAATAAGAATTTCAATTATGAACCAAACAACTTTTTTATTAAAAATTAAATTAACCAGGACGTTAAGTGGAGTGAAAGCAATTTACTGATCCGAAAAGACTAAAGACGAAGGAAAAATAGCTAGCGAAGGAAAAATGAAATTTAAAGAAAATTAACTTTTAAAGATAATACCATTGATACATAAAGGTGGTATTTCAGATGTACAAACCAACGTTTTATAATACCCTATAGCTTGTAAAAAGACGTATAAACACATACAAGAAGAAAATATAAACCAACATGTTAAAAGAATAGATAAAACAATAAAATTTTAATTTGGCTATCGGCCGTGGGTAAACTTATACAGGGTGTTTACTAAACATACGGCAAAAATTCAAGGGATGATTCTTTGGGTATTTTATGAATCTTTTGTTCTTTGATGATTTTCGCAATGCCACTTTGGTTCGAAGATATAGGACAATAAAGGTTTTTCGACAAAAACAACCTTTTATTACCTAATACTGTATTACAATACTCATTTCCAAAAAAGTTGGGACAGTGCAAAATATATAGAAAAAACAAAAAGGGATGATGTAACAAAACTTTCTCGCGAACACAAAATAGCAGATACGTTTATGAAATGACATAAATATACTGTGTGCACCAAAACATTTTGTATGGTGGCCGGGACGTTCATTTTGAATGGGGTGTTGCAACACGTTCCAAAATAGTAGGGACATACGTTGTAGAAAGCGCCGTTAGTAGTGGAACCTTCCGAATTGTTCGGGAATAATCTAGAATGATGACGTCGTACTACATTCCGTATAAATAACAGTTGCCATCCGTCGTTCAGGTAACTTATTCGGAACGATGGGTCGAGGCAAGCCAGTTAGCGAAGATCTTCGTGTTCGAATCATTCAAGAATTCACAAACAACGTTTCTCAGCGTGCAATAGCCAGAAGATTTAACCTGTCATCATCTACAGTACATAATATTATCACTAGCGCTACCGAGATAGTGGTGAGATCACAGTTCGGAAAGGCCAAGGTAGAAAACCTATTCTGAATGCTCGAGCTCTTCGGATCCTCCGACGTCACTGCGTCACGCATAGGAATGCTGCGATTACGGACATAGCCACGTGGGCCCGCGATTTCTTCGGGAAGCCATTATCGTTGAATACTGTACGCCGGTGCATCCACAAATGCAAACTTAAGTTATACTGTGCACAACGGAAGCCATACATCAACAAACGACAGCAACGTCGCCGTCTGATATGGGCTCGAGCCCATCGCAATTGGTCCCAAGCACGCTGGAAGAACATATTGTGGTCCGATGAATCAACCTTTACGATTGTTTACGGAAATAATGGACGCCGTACACTCTGGACCAAAGACGAAAAGGATATTCCCGCGTGCTACAGGCGTTCGGTACAGAAACCACCGTCTGTCTTGGTCTGGGGCTGTATTAGTGGCCATGGAATGGGAGACTTGCACATCTGCAATGGCACCGTCAATGCTGAAGCGTATATACAGATCCTGGAACAAGCTATGGTGCCATCTAAGAGGCGCCTGTTTGGACGACGTCAGTGTATATTTCAACAAGACAACGCCAGACCGCATGCAGCGCGCATAACTTCTGCATGGCTACGTCGGCAGCGCATTCGTATGTTGGATTGGCCCTCTTGCAGCCCGGATCTGTCGCCTATAGAAAACGTTTGGCGTATTATTAAACGAAAACTACGACAGCGACGACCCCGGACAGTTGAACAGCTGAAAACCTATATCCAACAGGAATGGGACAGAATTCCGGTTACGGTGTTAGAAAGATTGGTGTCATCGATGCCCAGAAGATTACAGTGTGTCATCAAGAGGAGAGGTGACGCCACACCGTGGTAAACGCCGTGCTGTCCCAACTTTTTTGGGAGTGTGTTGCACGTGCCAAACAGGAAAACTACCTGTATCTTTCTTTAAGCATATAAGATATGTGATCCCATGCCTAATTTATCGTTTATGTATTGTAATGCGTTGAAATAAACGGCAATACAATAATCCAAACAAATGTGTTGGAGTTCTTCTTATATGTTGCACTGTCCCAACTTTTTTGGAAATGAGTATTGTACATGTAAAGCTGTTAATCTACAATGTTTGGTGAAAATGTCTACCACCAGCTAGGTAGGATGGATGAATCCAATCTTCTCCTCATTGACTGCCGAACTCTTTCAAAAACACCAGAGTTGTTTGTGAAAGCATTACATCCATCAACTATCCAATTTCTCAAATCTTCTACATTTTCCACTGGAATAGTGTAAACTAACGACTTAAGATGGCCCCATAAAAAAAACCCAAGGGATTTAAATCCCGGGATCGAGCATGTCATAAGTGAGGTCCACCTCAACCAATCCAGCGGTCTTGATATGTTGCCTTTAAAAGCTAACGAGCAACCACACGTGTATACAGGGTTCATCACATTTCAATCGTAAGTAGCTCGGCAACCGTTGGTCGCAGGTCAATGAACCGCACACCTTTTGAAAGAGGGGAACGTAAAGTTTTTGTTCAACGCCGGTAGAGATCTCTAGAGTGCATCTGGAAGAAGTAGGGAGGTCCCGTCAGTTACTGTCAACTGGCGAACGCACAACACAAAGCTTTTTTTGTGGCCATTTCGATCCCCAGACCTCACTGTTTGTGACTTCATTTGTGGGGATAAGTAAAAGACCGTGTTTTTGTGCCCCCTTTCCGGCAAATCTGGTGAAGCTAAAAACTCGAAGAAGAGCCGCCATTCGTGAAGTGACTCCAGATATGCTTCAAAATGGTATGGGAGGAATTTGATTATCGGCTACATGTGTGCCATGCAGCAGGAGAAGGGCACATCGAACACTTATAAAACTAAACTAAAATTATTACAAACATTTCAATATGTCGCCCATCTCTGTATTTTGAATTTTTTTTTAAAAATATAGATTTTTGAAATAAGATAAACGTTTCTGTTACACCCTGTATTTCTCGTTGCCAGTGGTATATCCTCTAGAAAGACAAGTGCGAGTGGAAAAAAACAGCCGTTTTTACTAATAAGAATGTTGTTAAAAGATATCAGTACTGTTGTTATCGAAAAATCTTCTTAACAAAGCGGCATTCCGAAAATCATCAAAGGATAAAAGATTCTTAAAAATAACCCAAAGAATCACCCTTGAATTTATGCCGTATGAATAGTAAACACCTTGTAAAATTAACGAACACGAGAGAATAAAATTATCTGGAACAATGCCAATAACGCCTATGCCTATTATACCTTTAGGTTACTGAGGCAAAGTTAACAAAAGCTTCTGGAGACAGTATAAGAGGTCTGTTCAAAAAAAGACTGGACTTTTGATATCCTAACTTTATTAACTGAATTACAACATTATACATGGCTATCTCCTTCAAAGTATATCCTCTTGCTTACAATGCACCGCTCCTATCGTTTCTACCACTGTTCGAATGCTCCCTGAAATTCGCTTTTTTAGGATACCGCATAGCTGACTCTACTAATTCTGCTTAATTTTATCTACATTTTGAAAAATATGTCTTTTTAAGGTGGTTTTCAATTTTGGAAAGAGGAAAAAGTCTGCTGGGGCCAAGTCTGGAAAGTACAGAGGGTGGGGAAGAACGGATTAAAAAATTTTCCTAAACATAATGGATTATAAAATGGATAGCAATTGTTCTTAACATTTTTACAGTAAATTTACAGTTTTCGTTTAAATTGACGAACAATTTCTTTTTTTATTTTTTGCATGTTCTTTAAATCTTTAAATCTATACCTTCAGTGCCTTTTATCTCCTAAACGATTGGATCAATTGAAAAAACATCAAGAACAAAACATCTCTCAAATGTGATGTACAATTTGAAAATACGATTAAGAATAGAGGTTTTCATTAAACATTTCAAAGTTAACTTCCATATTCGAAAATGGCTTCGTTTTTTTTTTGGAAATGGAATACATATAAAAGTAAAATAATTTTCTGTCAGATTGTATTTTAAAAGTTGGTTGTTGGTTCAATTTAGGTGAGACCCTCTGTACTTTAAAAAAATTTGAATTCGATCCTCTTAATACATATTTCCATATAATATATGATTAAATCATTGCTTTTGGCTGTACATTAAAAATAAAACGATTAAAACCAATTATTGTGGGGTTTTTTTCGGATTTTAGGTTTCATGACCGATATCGGTATACAAGGGGATTTTCTTTTCTTTTGCAATGACGGCTTACAAAATTGTCGAACTCAAACTAGATAAAGCGACTGTAGAATGAAAAAAAGTAAGACAAATAATTATCTTATGTCTTTTACTTTCGAAGAAGACCTTTCAATATCATGTTCAGATCATGTCACGACCATGTTCAGAAGGTTGGCACATGGGATAAAGGTAATCATCGACATCTCGTTACTTGAGAGAGCCTACTAAGATCTTCTACGTAATATATTTAAAAGCAACCTGAGGGAGCCTTCATTCTTACAGTAGCGCTCAAAAATAGTACACTTTATGTTTTATCATTATAACTTCTAAAGTATTGAATTTTAATTAAAGAATTTGTAATAATATATAGACTGCATAAATATTTGAATATTGAAAGAAATTCAAACTCTTTAGAGTTAATTAGTATTTGAAGACTCATCCATTATTGATAGAGGTGAGTTCATAAAATAGTACACACTGAGTTTTATGTAGATTTTTCTCATATTCTCTATATTGATGTTGACATTTTGCTGTTGCTGACAATATTTAACATGTCGCTTCGAGTTCATCTGCCATCTTCAATAAAAAAGCACATTATAGATGCAATCAACAATGGCAACTCGTACACCTCAGTTTCGGAGCAATTTCAAGTTCCAAAGTCCACGGTGGCAAGAATTCTTCAGCGTTTTTGCACGCAAGGATATGTAACTCGTAAGCCAGGGTCGGCCGACCAAAATCAACAACTCCACGAGAAGATAAAGTCTTGATACGGCTTTCTAAGGCTGACCCGAAGAAAACTGCAGTTGACCTTAATAACGAAATAGCAACCTTCCATAAAGTTAACGTTTGTGTGAGTACCAGGAAAAGGTGTCTGAGGGATGCAGATTTGTTTGGCAGATGTCCTGTGAAAAAACCTTTGATCTCCCAGAAGAATCGGATAGCCCACCTCAAATTTGCCAAAGATCATTTGAAGTGGACATCCAAAAAATGGAATAAAGTGCTTTTTAGTGATGAATCGAAGTTTTTACTATTCGGATCTGATGGTATCCAGTACGTACGCCGTCTAGCAAACCATAGATTTCATCCAAAATAACAATTACCAACCGTTAAACATGGTGGAAGATCCACTATGGTATGGGGTTGTTTCAGTCATAAAGGGGTACGCCCGCTGATAAAGATCGATGGAATAATGGACAAAATAATATATAAGAATATCTTAGAGCAACATATGCTTCCTTTTGCCAAAGCAAATATGCCTCGTGGATGGATTTATCAGCAAGACAATGATTCCAAACATACCGTTTGTGTGGTCAAAGACTGGTTCAAGTCAAAGAAGGTACGAAATCCTATTGAGCATATGTGGGAAGAATTAGACCGCAGCTGCAAGTCACAGAAAGCACGAAATTCACTGGAAAAATTTGAAATTTTACGAAAAGAATGGGAAAAAATTCCAGTGGCCAAAATCACTAAACTAATTGATTCAATGCCAGCCCGCTACAAAGCTGTTATTGATGCAAAAGGTTTTGCAACAAAATATTGATCTGCTAACTCCTTTTTTTTTCATTGTATTTACTTCATTTTTGGGAATTTTTTTTGTGTGTACTATTTTATGATTTTTGTATTTTGGCAGTTTAATGGTGTCCTCGCAAATACAAATAACAGTGACCTTATTTCTAGTTTTTCTTTTCTATATATATATTTCTAGTATATATATATATATAGATAATATGTATACAAAGTTTAGTTATATGTTCTTAATTTTTGAAAGTATTATAGCAATAAACATGAAAGTGTACTATTTTTTGAGCGCTACTGTAAGTAGATTAAAAATCCTAATTTGCATGTGTTTCGGGGAATAATTAAACTATTATTCGACAGAAAAAGAGACCCTTCATAAAAATCGCCATTCAGTTCTGACTAAGTCGAAAATATCTTTTGCACGACATAATTAATATCTTTATTTGCTAATGAATTAATGCACTTGTGTATGGTTCGTTAATTTCAATCTCACATTAGGTATATAATAATCCAATAGATAATGCGTCGTATTTCATAATTTCCACTCTCAGCAGTTTCATAATCATTCATTATATAACAGTTTTATGAATATTAATCAATTCTGCAGTCGAGGAATCAGTAAGCTTTAATATGGCTTATTTATTAATAAAACCTAGTAATATTCACCTTGAATTAGGTTCATATCTAGAAGTGACAATTTATTATTTCATTTTACCGTGATTATTTATTTAAACGAGAGAGAGAGAGAGAGAGAGAGAGAGAGAGAGAGAGATGTCATTAATTTTTAAAGTCTGTTTATTCTCTCTCCATAATTTGATTTTTAAAGTTAACGTTATTTTTGCTTCTCAATTTAAAGTAATTCCTGAAGATTCTTTTAATTTTTTGACCAACCTTCCATTGTGTTTCTAAAAATACCTTAAACAATTTTTTGTTTCCTGTATTGTAGAAGGGAAGAAACAAAAAGTAGTGTTCAACTTTCTTATGAAAAATATACCCTTGAATATAAAGTTTTATAGCATGGAGGTTTTCGTAGTTGAGAAATAATCTTTCCGGTAAAAAAGGAGAGATCATTATAGCTGATAAATCTGCTAAGACTTAACGCAATACCATTAACCAAGTAAAGGGAGCTGAAAAGCATTAAGGACAAGATTTTTCTTTTGAGTGATGAAGCAGACTTGATCGCTGGACTTAGAAGGAGGAGGATCCACAACACCGTGGCTCATAAATAGTTATACGAACGAATTATTCGTTTCGGACTACAGTACGATGACCAGATGTTTGGTTCTTAGAGGGGTTCAAAACATTCTGTTGTGATGACGCCGCGGGAAGAGAAGGAGCCCTTCTCTTCTCAGAGCAGCGTTCGATTTAACTTCGTTTTCGCCGAGTCTTCCTTTAAACTAAATAACAGGGTGAGTTCTTATACCGTAAATTTTAAATTCATCCAGTTTGGAGCGATTAACTTCGTTCGATGAAGACTACTGCCGAACAGCCTTGATGGTTCTGCGGCTTCTCGTATGATACATTTTGAGTCCCACAACGGTCGTGTAAAAGAATCCATTGAGCGCCTGTCTATTCCGTCTAGAGAAAAAAACTCTCCAGTGAAATAAGTATTTGTTAACGCCTCTATTAATCTAACTATCATTCCCTCACGTTATTCTCCCCGTCACTGTCCCTCTTTTTCTTTTCTCTATTTCTTTGCCTTCTCCCGTTAACGTTACTATCCTCAGAGTTTACCTTTCTATCACGATGTGTTAGTAATAAAAGTCGCAACCTTAGAGAATAAAATGAAATGAAAATAAAAGGGAAAAAATAACGACACGGCAGCCGTAAAAGGAAACTTAAACCTGTTCTGGAAAAAAATAGAAAAACTGTTGATTCAAATGAACCTTTTCGTTATATTTGATCCCTAGTAATCTGAAAATTATCTAAAAAGATTTTAGTGGCAAAAAATGGAACTAAGAAAAAAAAAAACACCTTCTAGCCAGCAATTATAGTAAAACTCAGTTAGGCTATTGTAGCACCATTGATTGGAAAGAGGTTTTGTGGTTCTCCAAAAATATTAATTAGGAAAACCTTTTTAATTTCTTAATTAATAAATGACCAAATTTTTAGGGATCGAGTTTTTAAACTTACTTACAATTTACTGATTGTTGATAATTTTCGTAACTTGCAAACTTTGAATTGTATAAATAACAAGAAAACACTAGCTTGATGTGAAAAACCGAATAAAAAGGAGTTTATTAGAGTTTGATTGTTGTTGCTATTTGAATTTTGTTATAAGCTTCTAACTAAAAGTGAATCTTGAACTATCAAATGCGGGGAGTGGATAGCTTTCGGTCTGAACTCATTAATATTGTTAAAGGCGAATCAGCTCTATTTTGTCATCGACTTGATGATGATACCAAGTGAGGGTGGAGAGGCACCACACTTATAAAATTTGTATACTGAATAAGTCATGTGGAGGAGCCTTTAAAAGAGTCCAAATCTTGAAGGCATTTTTGTTTTTACACAATGCCTAATTAAATAAAATTACATATACAAAAATTTCCCTTATATTTCCTTAAAAATTAAGGAAAAAAAGTGAAGATATTAAGCTTTGATAACCATGCCACTTCACGCACTATTAATCCTTTCAAACATCGTCAAGCAGGAAGCCTGTTTGGCGAAGAGTTTCGCCACCTCACTTCTCAAATAAACGATGACTAAGAGAGTACGATGAAAATCCCTTAAAGAGAACCAACGAGGCAGGATAAAAATTGAATTTTAAATCTATCCACTGAAAAACAACCTACCACTTTAAAAAAAAAAACTTCTTGAAGTGTGAGTGAAGTAGTCAAGTTTCTTTTTTTTCCTCTTCTCTTTCTTTAAACCTTATTTCGTCTCTTTTTCACTTTTCCACCTGAGCAAAAATTTCGCATTCAGTTAAAAGTTAAGAGCGATAAAATTCGGTCCTCCTAGAGTGGATCGCTTTTTACGGGTTCGTGCCTTGTTTTCTGCGTCGGATGAGCTAAAACCAGAGACGACGGAAGGAAAATAATTCCGCAAACGGCTCATAAAGGGCGCGTCGCCATGGACACCGTCAGAAGCAAAAGAGGGAGCGAGTTCCCGAATTCCTTTTCGCTCCCTTTCCTCCTTGCGAGCAAAACACACAGACATCTGCGAAACGCAACCAGAAGTTTAATGAAACTTAAACCTTTAATGCATGGTCTTCAAGAGGGATTATTTACTTAGCGAATAATTTAACCAAACTTAAGAACATTTTAAAAAGAATCACGTTTCCTTGTTTTTCTAGGGTTTTGGTAGAACATTATACAGGAATATACGAACAATTTTGCGCACTCCAACATGAAGGAAAAACTTGTAGTTCATCCAAAAGGGTATTAAAAGGGCTATTTAATCGGCCAAGCCAAAGTACTAACACTGTTTGTCTATTAGTAAATGAAATTTTAAGGACAGGAAAATTCGCTAGTGAAAATTGTGCAGCAGAAATTTAAAACCGTTTCTGAACACCATATCCCAAATTCATAAACTGACACAGAAATTAGAGAAACAAATACATTTGTTGTTTGTTAAGGTGTTTACTCATTTATCACATTGCGCTCTTTCACTCAAATATTCCCAGGACATACAACATACGAGGGGCGTTCAAATTTGACCAGGACTTTATTTATTGTAAATTTAATTGTTGTAGAAATCTAAACGTTCATTATTGGGATGGCTACTACCGCCTGTAATGCAAATGGAGCACCACTCATCCGGTTGCCTTAACAACCGATTGTTTGTTTAAACAAAATGGCGGACAGCGAATAATAATCAAGTTTCTCCACAACGAAGGTGTGAAAGCATCTGAAATTCATCTCAGAGACTTCAAAGACAGTTCATCGAGTGATGAACTCGATCATCCGTCTTTGCTTTGTGCCAAAAGTTTGAAGGAGGGCGAGATTCCACCGGCAATGAACCTCATAAGGCAAGGCGAGGATGGCATCATCGCACGAACAAATGAGCTGCAGGCGGATTCATGTCCGAGAATTGGCTTCAATACTGAATATCAGCATTGGCAGTGTGGAGACTATCATTCACGATAAGCGAAATTCAACAAGATCTGTG
>JAHWFO010014436.1:376834-437283 GCA_023313115.1 Rhysida immarginata
ACAGCATTTAAAAGTTTCAATACAATTATTTTAAAATAGTTTCATATCAGATTTACATGAAAAATTTTCAATAAAATTCCTGAAATTCGAATTCCTCTAAATTTTTTGAAATAACTTCTAATGGAGAAAATCAAATCGAAGGTTACAAAACCCATTTCTTCCCTGCTATGGGAAACATTCTATCCTCTACAACCTCGCCATTTGTTCGTGGTATTTAATTAAGGTTGGCACGAGCGCCACTTGGCACGATCCACAGACGTCACGACCAGAAACGCATTCAGTCGCAAAATTATTCGCCGGCCTAATGAAACTGTAAAAGAGTCGCGATCTTCTTTTCCATTCCCATTTATGCCACCGAAACGAACACAAGAGAGAAAGAACTTATCAAAGGCTTTCAAAAAAGAGATTCACTCGACATTAATTGCTGAATATCAAAATCTCCGGTTCTCTCTCTCTCTCTCTCCCTTTTTTTTCCAAAACTATAATTGAATTGAAAAGCCAACAAAGTGTACAGTTAATTAAAAGTTCGATATGGTAAATTGACAAGTAATAAATTTTAGTCAGACTATAGCTAACATTAGTTTACAAGAAGTTAAACTTTAAAAGTTATCCCTATAAACTGGAGGGCATTAAAAAGAAAGAAGAAGCAGAAATTTAGTCTTTTAGTAGATTCGAAATGGGACGCAATCAAGATGCACCAACATTTGATGACTGAATGATATGCCTTTTTTTTTCCTCCCCAAAAATCTCATTTTTAGGTTTTCGGAGGAAATAACCTCTATGTTCGTTTAGGCAATGAAAACGTGGTCGATAAAATTTATTCCATCTCTCCATGATCAAATTTCGCAATCAAGGGGACTTCGGCCACAAAGGAAATTGAGAACGACGAGAAACCGAACGACCTACAGGGGACTCGATTTCTCTACCCCTCTCTTCCCAGAAAATGAAAAATGTTAAAGAGGAAAATATGGCCAACTAAATAACAAAAAATTATTTTATCAATTTCTTTATTTTCAAAATCAACTTGATTAAATTTCGAAAAAAAATGCGGCACATTGCAAGAGAGATTTCAAACGTATACGAGGAAATATTTCCGCTAGTTTTACTAAAGTTATTATTTTAAGAAGTTCCGAAGATTTTTTACAATTACAGTGAATTATGCTTTAAAAAGTCGTCAGATTATTTTTTTTAAAAAATACATCTAATCACACACGTAAAAATTATTTGCTATAAATACTATTCTTAGAACATAATTCTTATAATAAATTCAGAAAATTTTAAATCCACATGTTTAATGTGGTTGGCAACGGAATCTAATGAATAATTCAAAATCTTTTAAATATACTTAGGAGCTTTAAAGAGAGTTTCTCATGAGTTATTTACATAAATGAATCCTATATGGATGAGGAAATAGTCAAAGCAATAAAAAACTTACCACATCAGGTAGACGGTAACTGCCACAAAAATGATGAAAGCAGAGCCGACAGAGATCATAGCATACATCCAGAAGCTCACTTCATTATCTTCTGCAAATAAAGAGGAAGAGGAAAAAAAAATTAATCAAATACGAGAAAAACGATCAGTTTTTAATGCTCTTCTCGTGGGTATGGAAATTCACATTAATCGACAACAACCCAAAACGCCCCCGCCTTCTCCACCGAGGAAAGGAAGAGGGAAGAAGCAGAATATAAATATTTTAAAAACTCACTTCATTCTTAAATGGATAAAAATTACTCTAGGAGGAAAAATAAATCTTTGCTTGCACGTTGCTTTGCTTTTCTTTCTTTAAAAGCTTTAACCGCATTTAAAAATAATTTATATCTCAAGTCAACTTTATTTTAAATTCTAAACTTAAATCAACAAGTATAATTCCAAACATAAACCCCTTTTAAAAGTTCCGATTTCTCATCAAATTTTCATTTCAAAATTTTAAAACTGAGTGTTGACTAAAGAAAAGGGCATGCTCAAAATACTCCACAAGGACAGAAAAAAATTGGCGTATCTTCCATTTCACAACGAATTCTCTATAAAGAAATTTACTACTAATAAAAAGTTTATGTAATTGTTTAAAATAAAATTTCATAATTGAGGAATTCCATTTGTTTTTTAACAAATATTTCTGGGAATATAGGATTTCGATTTGATTTACTTAACAAAAATTACACTCGCGGATAGAGAGACTTGAAACCTCCACACACTGAACTTAGTCTTTTCAGCCAGCGTGCCTGGCGCAATCAATCCATCAATCCCAGACCCCCCCTCTAACGAACTGATATATACCCCAACCTATTTGGTTACAGGAATCGCGACAATTCAGTTTGCGGAATCAGTTTGATTGCGCCAGGCACGCTGGCTGAAAAGACTAAGTTCAGTGTGTGGAGGTTTCAAGTGCTCTCTATCCGCTACCAAAAATTACTGGTCTCTGCATCTTTAAATGAAAACACAAGTTTAATATATGTTAAATCGAAACTTCTATTAAATAATAAAGTCTTGAAAAAACATTTCCTTTCAAACAGCAAGTCCTTCAAAAATCAAAGAAAAATATTTCTAAATATTTCTCAGTTATGCTTAATTTTTTAAATAACTGTCATATCACTGAATTATGACAACCGGCTTAGTAATGGGAGTAGCCACCCTTCGCCGCTATAACTGCTGCTAGGCGTCGTGGCATGGACGCAAGAAGTGCGCGGTATGTGTCCGATGGTATGGCAGTCCATTCCACGTGAATCGCTGTCCACAGAGCTTCGAGAGTCATAGGTGGAGGGTCCAGCTGCCGTACATGGCGATCAAGGTGCTCCCACAGATGTTCGATTGGATTGATGTCTGGCAAATTAACGGGCCAAGGGAGCACTCGAAAATCAGTAGAGTGTTCCTCGAACCAATCCAGAAGGAGACGTGCCTTGTGGCAGGGTGCATTGTCCTACTGGAACACACCATCACATTGGGGGAACATCGTGAGCATGTATACGGGTGCAAATTGCCCTCTAGACGAATCAGTGGACCTAACTGCTCCCAACAGAAGATCCCCGATTTATGCATACTACTCCTACCAGCCTGTTTCCGGCCCACAATAGCCTCCTGCAGTCTCTTTTCATGGCGTTCACGATGCACTCGCCATCACCCGTCAATCTTATGGAGCAAAAACCCTTGACTTGTCGGAGAAGGCGACCTTAGCCCACTTGTCTGTGGTCCAATGGCGGTGCTCACGTGCAAAGTCTCGGCGTCGTTGACGATGACCCCTGGTCAACATGGGTGCAGCAACCATGCGTCGACTGTTCAGGCCCATCCGTAGCAGGGTGCGTTCAACGGTAATGTCGGATACACGTCTGTTGGCACCACTGTTGAATGTGGTGGTCGGTTGATGACTGTGGCTCTCCTGTCACTTTTTACGAGTCGTCGTAGGCACCGCTCACCCTGTTGGTCGATGGCTTCTGCCCCTTTAAAATGATGGCGTTGGGACGCGATTCCTGTCCCTGCTGTCCACTCTTTGTACACCTTCACTACAGCGGACCGTGAACAGTTCACAAATCGCGCCGTTTCGGAGATGGTGCCACCCTTGCTGCGATACCCTATTATCATCCCGTTGTGGATGTCCGTTAAATCCGGACGTTTACCCATCTTGTTGCTCGTGCACCTGGCGTTTGATGCACCAACTTTAAAGTTTTCTCAGCCTGTTATGCAAATTTTGCAATGTGTAATCGTTGTTGGGGCGAACCATGCGTGTGCCTTGAAGGGGTGCTGGTCATAATTCATTGATATCATAGTGTATATGCGTTAAAAATGATGTGGGCGATTTTATTTGGTTTCCCATGTAATACTATATTTGATGTAGTTTATGTTGTTAGATATAATTTTCTAACGAAAGAAGTTTACATGAAATTATCCTTAACAGTGTTGTAATTGTACAATTTCTTATGAGATGAAATTTGCCTTCATCAGATGAATTAAATAAATGCCTTTTCAACTGGATGTCCAATTAATTTATTTAAAATAAAATTTTCTTTTCCGTTGACTTTTATGCAGAAACTATTTCTCACTGAATAAAAAAAAATCTTTTAATATGTTTGGCCTCGCCATATTCTTTCTATTCTAAAGAGTTCATTGATTTATATATTAATCCTTAATAAGCCCCTACGAGCAAAAAACTTCTTAATTAATGAAAGGAATTCTCGCTATTTTACGGGTACAACATCTGGCGAAAACAAAACCCACAATCGTTACGTATCGATTTTTAAACGATGGCAACCTAAAAACTCCTGTAATCTTATCAAATTAAAAGGGAAAAAAACAACTTCTTTACTGTAAATATATAATTAGAGGCAGGTTCTGCTTTTAAAAAAAAGGAAAATAGCAGACGCTGATGTTATATTGACCGAACATGCCTAAATGGCATTCTCAAGCAAGAAGCTTTTATGTCCTTTTAAATGTCACAAGTTCCCTTTTTTATGTGAGATATATTAATAGATTTCTTTCTTCTTTTTTTTCCAAACGATTTCCTTTCGTTCCCCAATCGATTTACTTTTTCTTCACGATTTAAAGAAGGGGGGACATTTCTAACATGGCTCCAGAATTGAGCCAATCAGGAAACCGATAGGGCGTCAGCTGCGTTTTACGATTCCAACTACAAGGTAAATCACTTTTTTTTTTCTTGACCAGTTTCGTCCACAAAAGTCATTTCCTTTCCTTGTGTTCTTTATTTTAAATTTTTTTTATATTAGTAACTTAAGTTGGATAAAACGAATTAGAGTAAAAGAATTTGCTTCACTTGAACTCGCCCATCAAGCTTAAACTTATTTAATTCGATGCTTTAACCAAAAATTTATTTATTAACTTAATAGACTTGTCAAAATCGAATTTTCAATCGACTAATGAAGTGCGTTAATGTTAATCTCCGAGTGCTCCTTCTGGGCGAGCAATACTTACGAGGGAAAGTAGGATGCCTTGAATAAAATTGGTGAATGAAACCAGAATGCCTGGAAGGGCATCAATATCATACGGCGCAAAAAATACGGACTCATATATATACTTGTATGTACTATTCTACAGGATGAACTAAAACAATAGGGACAAACTTCAGGGGGTGATTCCTCACAAGAACGGTAACAAAAAATGTTCATATCAACATATGTCCGGAAATGCAAACCTTCCATGGAAATGCCAAAATTGTATGCACGACATCACGATGCAGACTGTTTTTTTTTCTGTTGCAGAGTTACTTTTGAGTGATCATCGTGCAGTGGAGGTGCAATGGTTCAATATTAAACCCCCTCAAGTGTCAATGCAGTCTGTGACGCTATTCGGGCACAGTCTGGAACATTCGAACGAGTGCGGCAATCCATGATGCGACTTGTGAACTCTTTCATTGCATTCCAAGGAGGCCACTTCGAACATCTTTGTAACGTTAATACGTTCTGTACCAAAAGCTCTATTACAGACAAACCGTTCATTTCTGGACATATTTTCCTTGTTCCTATTTTTTAGTTCACTCTCTATATACAGGGTGTTTTTGAATTGAGTACAGATTTTTTGGGAGATGATAGAAGAGGTCCTTAGAAGTATTTTCTGTCATATGAACATGGGGTCCCCGCAGCTCCGTTTACTTACAATACTGCATTGAACAATCAAATGACACCGGACGCGAGAGGGAATGTTCAATAGCTACAATAGTCATCTGTGGTCTCATGTCAACCCATGTGCAACACATGTTAACAATTTTCAGCATCGTTTTTCGTTGAATATTTGGGCTGGCATGAATCACAATGTCCTGATTGGGCCATATCTCCTACCATGCCGTCTTAACGGGCAAACATACCTTGGTTTCCTGAAGGAGGAGCTCCCTGGTCTTCTTGAAGATGTTCCACTAATGACCAGACATTTGATGTGTTTCAACAGGACGGCGCACCTTCGCATTACACAAGAGCAGTTAGAGATTACCTAAATGAGACATATCCTGGTCGTTGGATTGGTCGTGGCGGACCAGTTGCTTGGCCACCGAGATCGCCAGATCTTACACCGATGGATTTTTTTTATGGGGAAGCATAAAATCAATGGTGTACTCCGAATCCGTAGATACCGAAGAAGAATTGGCGGCTCGTGTTGTCGCGGCAGCAGGTGACATCAGCGACCGTGCTAATCAACTGTTTCCACGCGTACATTAATCCATCATAAGGCGTTGCGAATTGTGCTATGAAGCAAATGGCGGTCATTTCGAACAATTACTTTAAAAGTTATTACAGTAGATTGCTTGTGTTAATTGTTAAAAATAAAATAATCTTAACCCACCAACGCACACTGCGTCCCGGTGTCATTTGATTGTTCAATGCAGTATTGTAAGTAAACGGAGCTGCGGGGACCCCATGTTCATATGACAAAAAATACTTCTAAGGACCTCTTCTATCATCTCCCAAAAAATCTGTACTCAATTCAAAAACACCCAGTACAACTTTATTTCCAAAACCGACAGAAAAATTAAACATCTGGGTACGCCATTGTTTCAACAGTATCATTTTCAATTTTCTTCCACAGATCATATGTTGATTTCATCAATTCATTTTCTGATATTAAATTCTTATTTTTTTTCTTCTAGACTCTGATACTTTGTCAAGACGTATCTTCTGGGGTACTCCTATAAAAAGCCATTTTGAAATCCTTCATACTGGATAGAGGTCAGTTTTTCTTTTTTTTCAATAAATTATATCGAACATCACGAGAATTTTCTAAGAAATTCATTCTATCTGTCGGATTTGACAATCTATCACAGTTTGAAAACTATCAAAACTGTCAAATAACAAAACACAATTTGTTATGATTGTGTTTAAGGCGCAAAGCTCCAGACCCCTGGTCCAGTTAGAAACACTCGCACAAGGAGATCCAGTGAGCGTTTGTCACAATACGACTATGGAAATCCTTACATATGGTCTTTATTACGAATTTTCTCTTCGTAAACGAGTTGCTTCAAGCACCATTGAAAGAAATAGAGGGGTGATAACAGAAGCCATTACACGGATCATGCCAACTAATCCAGCGACCTGGAAAACTGGACATCAAATCATGACGAACATTTGTACCAAACAAGGCGGGGCACCATCATAATGGAAAAAATGGAAGCTGCCATTGTGATAAGACCATTTGAACAGTGTCGGCTTAACTTAAGGGCTTTGCTCAGGGACCCTGAGAATATAGAGACCCAAATTCGTTACAATTTTTAAAATTCAGAAATTAATAAAAAATAGAAGAAACATTCTGCATTTACAGGGTTGGAGGCGAACGATGTCCGTTGATTCTCCTTGGTCGGACTGCTGGTAAAACCATGAAAGTCCTGTGGATCAAGCTGGCGTAGATCGGGTAGAAAAGGTCTTAAGTCGAGTGAAAAAGCCTTATACACCATGGATTGGTATGTCTCTCCGGGATTTCGAAAGTCGATAGAACAGTAACCATGATAGACGTAGCAAAAACACTCATATAAAAGGACAGAGAATCTCTCCAAGCTTAATACGTAAATTAACAGATTTTCCATAGTCGTAGACATCAATCCTGTGTTCAGGTTCCTGCCACACGTTTCAACATCTGACGGTCGATGTATCTTCTCTTGTAGCTGGGCTAAATCGCGTGGCAAAAGGACACGAAGACATGATCTTTGACATAATCCCCGGGGCTAGACAAGACCGGTAGCGTGGTAGACAAATTTCTAACAAATATTCCAAGATGGTTAGTAAAACGCACTTTATGGTAGCCATTTGACTATTACTCATGTAGCCATTTGATAGAGTGGAGTTATAGAACTACAACAGCTCTACAAAAGCCTTAGTACAAAGAAAATCTCAGATTCCAGAGAATTTTTAATGAAGAAATTCTCGATGAGTGGATTGACTTAAAACTAACAGTGTACAAGAATGAGCAGAATCATTTGTTGCTACATATCCAAGAACTTTCAATGATGTGTTGTGTTTTATTGCCGACCACATTGAACATTATCCTACAATCTTCACAACACTTCAAGCTATTTCCAATGTTGCTGCGTCTACCTTATCTTGTGAGGGCACACTTTCTGAGCAGAAATAAATCAAGCCATGCCAAAGGAACTGCATGGATGTGGACACTTTGTCAGCACCCATAAAGATAAAGTTCAATCATTGTTGTTCTATAACTGACTTTGATCCAAAACCAGCGATGCATCAGTGGTGTCAAAACATACCAAGCACTCGTCATGTACATAAGCTTCACTGAAAAGAAAGTGTTACAGGTAATTTGGGAATTTTCTACTTGAGGTAAAACTAATTGTAATTCTGTATCAATGCCGGATACTGAATTTTGTTACCAGGCAACTAGAAATGAAAACCTTGTAGCCAATTGTCCACAACTACAAAATTTTTTTTCAAGCCCTGAAACCCATAAGAAAAAAAATCACATAGGGTTAGATGAAGTAACCGAGGAAGCCACGGAAGAAGAGGAGAGTCGTCTAAATCCACAAGAAGCCATGTTATTATTGTTGAGTGCCATCCAGCGGCTAAATCTACAAGTACGCCACGATACCGATTACGAATGCAATCTTAGAGAGATTCTCTATTTGCTGATATATGAATCGCAATATGTATATGCTAAAGGCATTAAATTTCAAACGCATGTAATGTAAATACGCCATTATATCTTTAACATTTCATCATTATAAAGACGGCGATTTTCCATTAAAAAACAGAATTTTTCGATTTTTAGTCAAATTTTTCCTTCGGTGCTTATTATGTTCTCAAAGATATATTGGATAGTAGCAAAGTACAAGTAAATAAGAACCGAAATCACAATTCAACAAATGAGATTTCTAAACTAGAGCCACGAATGTACATCTTAAAGACACTGTCATCTACGAAAATCTCAATTGTGGTTTATGTTTTTATTTACTTTGTTACTATCATTCGTCCATGGCTTTTGGCGCTTATATATTCAATATTTCGTAGAGCTTTACTAAAAAAAATTACGCATCATGCGAGTAAATTTTACTTCGCGATAATTTATCCTATGTAAATTTTAATGGGCAACGTCTATTCTGCTTCTTTCAATCTTAAAATAAGAGATCTCATATCGTATTCAAGCACTCTCATTAAGAAGCTGGAAATGATGATGGACATCTTAAATTTCTTTCCGCTTTCGCTAATCACTTCTATATCATAATTTCAACTCTAAAGATTCAATTCATTTCGGCTATACCTTGTATTGTTATTGAGCGATTCTATTTTGAGCGCTGTGATCTAACGATATCAGGCCGAACCATTTATGCTGCGTTGCGCAAATCAAAAGTTCTCCTTTAGAGAGTTTGCGCACATAAATGGCATCATTTGGAAAAATCGATAAAAGAAATAAAACTTCCGTTGCCACTTGGTTTTTATTTATAATCCCCTTCAATATTTATTCAAATTTTATTACAATTCTAAAATAAGCATTTCTAATGATTTCGTTCTAATTTCCAATTTCGTTAGCGTATAAAGTTCTGTGTTAATCTTAACATAGCGGAACCCGTAGAATTTCCACGGAATAATATGAACCATGATGAGATTGTAGAATAAAATAGAAAATGAATGTAGCAAAAATAAAACCAATTGATGTGATGCGCCTATTAATGGTAGGTTAATCAGTGTTCCTTTCAAAAATGGACATAACTTTCGAACTGTTCATCGGAGGTTATTGAGTATGCAGAATACATGGTAATTTTAGCCTTATAATTCGTTACATCTCTACATGATCATCGATGCGTACGTAAATACAGTTCGCGCCAAGTTTTAACTAGCAACCTTGGTGTTAAAATTCTGCTATGAAGTTCCGATTAAAATCTTGCAGTTAGTTCAGTTGGGTGCCGATCAAATGTATGGATACATAAATACATTCTTAATGAATCCTTCACATGAAAATCCTAGGTAGTGAGATCTGGTGAATTTAGTGGCCATGGAGTGAGAGAACTCAGCCACACGAGCTATCACTGAAGCAGGTTATGTGAACCAGGCTTGAAAGCAGCATTTAGTTTCATTTCTTCGACGTACTAATTGTCTACTTCTATCTAAAGATTCAGTCTCATTTCTCTGAGATTGTGACTGCGATACTCTTACAGATCGCTCATGATTGGCCGCCTGACTAAGACGAATTTGTGTCTTTCTACACTACTTTTATTGTTGCCTTTTAGCCCCAACCGTATTTCTACTCAAAGAAGACTGTCTATGCAGCTGCAATTTGAAAAAAAAATTCGCCAATAAGAATAACCAAAATATACTGCAGTTATTAAATAAAACAATTAATTTACCAAATCCAATCAAAGCAACAAAACACACTTAAAATATCTAAATTCGATCTGGCAACAATAACACCATCCAAACAATATAAAAACCAACAACGACAATGACTGCTTTTTCCTTATGTTGCCTAGATATAGATGTTTGTCACTTTCATTATTAAAGTTTAATTAATTTTGACTCTCCAATCTTCCGCCCCTTTCTCCAAGCCACAGTTATTAAATATGAATAGCTATTTCATTTGCAATTGTAAACATTATATTTATGTTCATAATGTTTACACGTGGCAAAAGAAGAAGAGAATAATATGTAAAATATAAATGAGATTAATGGGCCCCTGAATATTAAGTATTAAAAACAGCTTACTTCCTCCTAAATGTTAAATTTCCACTCAAGATAATTTTAATTAGTAATTTATAAAAATGTATGCTTAAGTGCTACTTCAAGCTTTTCAAGATACTAAACAGCTGACGTATATTTCCTTGGATCTAATAATTAATTTAATTTCCTTTTAGTTTTCATTGCTTTTAACAAGAACAGGAAGAAACCAAACCGAAACAAAAAATAACTGAAAAAGCTATCGCCAACTTTACCGTACTGTGATTGCATATTTAGATCTTCATTTCGAAACCTTTTGCATGCATGCTTTTTAAAATGGCGGATTGGTTCGTCACACTACATTTATTTGGTCACTCAGTTTTCGAAACATTGATTTTGTCCTAGAATCATTTCGTCACTATAACTGTGACACATACCCGCCTTAACTCAATACATTCAACTACAATATCCTTGAGCAGTGACTTTTAATGGATTAACTAATTTATAAGGGTCGTACAAATGAAAACGAAAATTATTTATTTTATCCAAAGTGTATACAAGGAATTTAAAAATACTCTCCAAGGCGTGTAATTTCTTTATGGAAGAAGTCTTTCGGTTGCGTGTAGAACCATTCCAAAACCTCTTTCTTCACTTCATCGTCCGACTGAAACTTGCGGCCTTTCAGAAGTTTCTTGAAATCCCCAAACACGTGAAAGTCACATGGGGATAAGTCAGGGCTGTAAGGTTTGCTTCCCAGTTGAACTTTTTGATGAGGTCTACCGGTGCTTTCGAGATGTGAGGACGCGCGTTGTCGTGGAGAAGATGCACTCCTTCTGTAAGAACTCCAGGACGCTTGCATTTGATGGCCGCGCGCAGTGCCTTCAATGTTTTCCCATATTGTGCTGCGTTAACTGCGGTGCCTTTTTCAAGAAAGTCCAGTTAAATCGGGCCTTTGCGATCAAAAAACACGGTCAACATCACCTTCCCCGTGCTGTTTGCGATTGCCTTTGATTTTTCGGGGGTTTTGTTGTTTGGACGAAGCGATCACTCGCAGAGCTTCGAAGCGCAAGCTATCATTCTTTCTCACGTGATGCAACACTTGCAACCTATTGTTCAATTTACACGTGGGATTTCGCAATTGTTGAAAACAAAAACTTACGATCCTACACGTCGTCTTTTTTTTTTCCACACAAATTTTCGTTTTCATTTGTACGACCCTTATATTTTTTATCTGATCTTTAAAAAGCAATGTTAGAATTCCTATATTACGAGGGTCGTCCAGAAAATAAAGAACGATTGGGTGTATCTCAACAAAATACTAAAGATACCAAAATAAAATTTTATTCGCAACAATATTAAACCTAACAATACTTTTCTACATAATCACCATCGCTATTGAGGCATTTCTCATAACGAGACAAGTTTTTCAATGTCGATGTTATACTCAGCTACCGCCAATGACCGAATCCGAGCGCCGGTCCACGGAGTGGCATCACACGAATTCTCCTTCAAAAACAGAAAAGCAACTTCAAAACGCGCTATCTAAAACAAGAGACGTGGAACGTTGTCTGCAGGGATTGTGTTGATTCATGACAACGCTTGGCCTCATGCAGCTGCAGCAGTACAATAAGAATAGGAACGTTTCAAGTGGAACGTTTTTGACCATTGTGGGGAACAAAAAAAAAGTGGCTAGATGATGCTTCTCAACTTATTCTTAAGTAGGGGGATGCATCAACATATTGACCCGATTTTCATATAAAAACTCCATTGTTTTAACGGCGGTATGTGTTCTCATGATCCACAACAAACTTCTTATTTCGGTCTTCAGATATTTCAAACCGTCTTTTTGTTTTCAAGCACAATAGTGCGCACATGGCCAGTAGAACAGAAGAAAGTTGCCACCATCACCTTCCCAGCACTCCGAGAACTTTTGCATTTCTGCCGTGGTCTTTTGGGTAACCACTGTTTGGTTTGTTCATGAGTTTCGGGGTCGTAATGATAAACCCATGTTTCGTCACCTGCGCAGATGTCGTTGACACGTTTTGACGTCCCGTTCTTGAAACTTTCGATTATCTCCTGGCACCATTGCACTCGGGCTGTTTTCTGCTCTTGGGTCAACAAATGAGGGATCCATCGTGATGAAACCTTCCTGAGTTGCACGTGTTCGTGCAAGATTGTTTTAGCCGCTGATGATCCGATGCCCAGGCTTGCCTCAATCTGGAAACAGGTTACCCGATCGTCAAAGTGACCGTCTTCCCTTCTTAAACTCAAGATACCAGGACGAAACTGTAGATTTACTCGGAGCTCTGCTAGGAAATGTCTGTTGTAAAATTTCAAAACAATGCGACAATTTTAAGCCTTTGGAATAATCACTGTAAATCTAGCACGCTGATTCAGCTCCTTTGTGTTTTACGTTTATCTACTAGTGCGCAAGCTTTAGAAATGTGTCACGCGAAAACATGCAATGTGATATTTTTAGATATTTTTTTCTGGATTCACTTATTTCGTCCTTCTTATTTTAATATTTTATCCCCCTTATTCACTCTTCTGGTAATAAATAAAAAAATTACGAAAAATTGTTTTCTTGTTTCATTTATAACGTAATCTTTGTTCCAATATCTCCGAAGGAGGAAAAACAAGAGGGAAGGTGATTTGAGTTAAGATAAATAGTGAGCGAGGATATTCGTTAATAACTTTTCCTAGATTCGATACAGACACAAACATAAACACTGCTTAATTCCAGTTGGGAACTTTGGCTACTATTGAATTCCAGTTGAGAGCGAGTCTTTAAGGGTTTCTCTCATATCGGATTCCAAGAAGAGTATAAGAGCGGATAAGAAGAAAAACAAACTGTAATAGCGGATGCGGGGGAGGGCTCTCATAATATTTAAAAGAAAAGGAAAACCTTGAAACAACTTCCAGAAATTTTCAACAACGACGAGGAAGTGGCCAAACATTTGTTTTGCTTAAAGGAAACGCTTGTGAATTTTTTATTTGATATCAAAAGATTAACTTGATAGTGTCTATTTTCCTGATTGTAGTAATCAATTACTTAATTTAATATACAACAGTAAGATAAACGTCTTATAAATAATATATTTATAGTGCGTTCTTAGAATCAATGATTAGAGTTTTCTTTTTTAATTAAGTCAATATTTTATCAAGTTAAATTTCATAGAAATGATAAAAGCCGATTATAGTCCTTCAATCCCCGCTTTTCTTTAATTTCTTCTTAAAAGGATAAATTGCCTTTCATTTTCGAAATCGACTTAATCATATCTCTTAAATGTGCGCTCTTTTCTGTTCCTCCGTCTGCTGCGGCTCTTTCAATTCACATAAAAAAAAGAGAGAGAGAAAAAATAAAGTTCTTTTTAAGAACAAAACTGTTTTCTTTGCCATCTTCGAATCTAATCGGATTTTCTTCTACATCGGATCTTATAGGAGAAATAAAAAAAAAAAAAAAGGTCTCATAATTTTCCCCCTTTCATTTCTTTCAAAATCAAATCTAGAGGGAGGTTCTCCGAACTTGATGGGAGCATTAACATCCGGGATATTTTCCTTTTCCTTCTTTTTTTTTTCCTTTTGACTTCGTCCTATCGAGGTCCGACGGGAGGTAAAGACTTAACTCGAGCAATGACTTTGTAATGAAAAAGGGAGAAAATCTCTCTTCCTACATTCATTACGAAATAAAACGAGCAGTGATCATATTTTTTAATGAAAGGGCTTAATGTAGGCTTAATGCGCATTGCAGAGCTCGAATGTCCTCTCTTCGTGTTTCTTTCAATTAACAGTTACGGAGAGGGACATTAAAGACATGGCTTAACTGTCCCAGGAAATAAATACGGTCCACTTAAAAGAAAAGATAAGAATAAAAGGATAAAAGTACCCATCCCATCCATTCTTCTCCTTACCCACCCTTGGCTAATGTTGAAAAGGAAAAGGCGCAGACAATTCATCGATTTGAATTGAATGAGGGCTTTTTTTTTTTTCTCTTTATGTCTTAATAATCAATGAAATTAACGCTCTAAGTCCCGTCAAAAAATTTTAATTAAAAATGCACATAATGTGGAGAAGAGCATGAGATTAAAGTGTGCTATTGTAATGACATCGATTTCCGACTCGATGAAGCTGGTCGTCGACTGAAAACGTCGACTCCGCAACGGCAACCCCTGCAATAAATTATACATTCCGAAAATATTATGTTCTTGAATAAACGCTGCAAGTTATTCCAAAGTGGATGTGAATGTTTTAAGAAACCGTATTTCAACGATGAAACCAAACTGAATAATAATTTAACGACTGTATTTCCAAACGAATTAAGACAAATGAAATTAGTCAAAGAAATATGCCTTGAATCTCTCGATAGATGGTATTCGCACTCTTTTACACATTAGAAAATAAATCAATCCAAATGTTCACGATTTATAGCCCTGCAAATTCAAAATGTAAGTTTTCAAAATCCCTGATGGGTTTCTGTGCGCGACGTTTGCTTACTTAAAGGACAACTCTACAGCCAATACAATTTTATCTGAATCGAACAACGCATTAATAAAATCGTGGCGTATTTAAAAAATTTTTAATTCAAAAACCCTTAATGCGTGAAAAAACGAAAATTCCGAATGCAATTTCCAATAGCAGGCATTCATCTTGGTGATGTCAAAGGAGTCATGGTTTTGCTTCGCAGTGTAAATTAATACAACGCACGCGAAATTAATCATCATAAATAAAATTACATAAAGCTGTATTGACCGTAGAACTGTCCTTTAGTGAATGACGTACTTCAATCCAATGGAGATGAATATATAAAGGAGGGCGCAAATTCCATTTTAATGTTATTTTTTATGGGTAATGGACACTGAAACATAGCTCAATTTTCATTAAAAAATATGAAAACTGGTTGCTATGGATATAATAGTAAACTGGTTGCTATTTATATAATATTGAATCCAATATTAGCACTGCTTTTAAATATAAAAACATTTTGAACATTATATAAACTTTATTTTAAAAACGCAAATAATAATTATTGCATTATAAATAAACTTACTGTGTATTCAATATATTTAACAAGGCGAAAACATAGATCGATTTATCATGCGATAAGTTGTAACGTAAAATGCAAAATGATTTAGAGTTTATGCGAGAAAAGTTATTTGTTTTTAATTTTCTTTCAAGTTTATTCATTTCACGCGGTTAACATTAAAAAAAAAAAAAAAAAAAAAAAAAAAAAAAAAAAAAATTATCACGTTTTTCCTAGAAAATAAAATTGCTTCTTTATTCTTGGTGATTTTTCAACTGATCCAACCATTTAGGTGAAGAAAAGAAAAAGCACAAAACAGAAATTGTTCCTAAACACAATGGATTATAATATGGATAGCAATATTTTTATTTGAACATAACATTTTTACAGTAATGCAAAATAATGGTTGTTACAATAAATATTATTATAATAAATGTTCAACCTTTGCTTTCGTTTAAATTGATGAACAATTTCTTTTTTGCCTTTTATTTAAATCCAAATATATCACACTGTCACTGCCCCTATCCATCACCTTCTATTATCTTCTGGAAGATAATAGAAGGTGATGCTCTATCTCCTAAACGATTGGATCAATTGAAAAAAGCACCAAATACAATAAATAATTCTTCCATTGAAAGCACTCGGTCAGGTTTGTATTTTAGAAGTGGGACATTGTTTAACTTTATGCGAGACACCCTGTATAGGATAAGGCACCTAATAAATGACGCAATATTAAAAAAAATCAAGATTTCTCCATTAATTTTAAGCTACATATTAAGAATTTAATACTTTTAAACATTGTACTTTGAATTTCTTTGTGAGTTTACGGTTCAATAAGTACATTTCATAAGGAAACATACTAAAGAGGTTTGAAAAACTGTGGAAAATAAAGCTTTAAAAATAGTTGTGCTTTAATGAGGCAATATGTCCCGGTAGATCCTTGACAAAGGCCAAAAAATTATACACACTTCAAGTAAAAAAAAAAATTGGTATTACACTTTTGTTTTTATATAATCATCAAGGGATGAATACAATTGGCTTTTTCACTTAACACAGGCGATAAAAATGGTTACCATAAGTAACAAGGCACTTCTCATTACGGCGAAACATTTCTTGAACAACGTTGGCCAAAGTGTTATATTGCCGTTTCTATTTCTCCCCTAACAGATCTTCTACGATACACCACATCCTTGACGGCACCTCGTAGACAGAAGCCCTGTTGTACTAATGCTACAAATTTGAAGTTTCCCATGCTTATGTGTGGAATTTCACGGAATTACTACTGTTAGCGCAGTTTTAACAATCTTTTACAAGCAACAATCGAACTGTGGGATTGGGGGGGGGGGGGGGGGGAGAAGATAAAAACGAGGTTGCGCAATCGACAGGAATATTGTTGTGCTGTGATCAGAATGTTAAAGCTTCAAGGAAGCATCCCGTCATGGTCATCATTTCAGACAAGCTGATACCGTTCGCGCATGACAAGTCGACAATTGGCCTTACAGTTTTCATTAACGACAATGCACGCCCATCGGCAAATTGGAATAGACTGTGCTCACCAACCCCCCCTCCCATAGTCCCGTTCCGATTCTCATCGTTTTGGTGGACTTAAAGATGCAATGCGCGGGACAAGGTTTGAAATAAACTAGGGCGTGGTTCATGGGTACGTTGCGTGAACAGGACAAAAGCAGATACAGGCAAGAGTTGCATGCACTTGCTTTGCGCTAGCATAGTCAGTAGAAGTTAACGAGGATATGAGGATTATGTGAGAACATATATGTTAAAAGAAACGTTTATTTATAGGAAATTTTCGAAAATTTTGAATAAATAATTTCCGCGGAAAAAATATCGGACGTTACTTTGAGCAACCCTCATAGCTTTTAAATTGACGAAATGAATAATTTATTGCAAAGTTATTAAAATTTCGCGGATTACAGTTTGTAATAGCAAACACTTTCCGAAGTCAGGTTCTAAATTTGTTGGATACCTAAAATCGCGAGCTCAAATGTGATAGAAGAGCATCGGAGATTATTTTCAAGGCATATTTCTTGCAGATTTCTCTATAGTTAAGATATACAGGTGTAAATTATCTCCTTCGAAAAAACTACACTAATATGTAGACGAAATTCAGGCGATTAAAGTGATAGAAGACACTTGGGGTCGCAAATCGCATGCAATGCCATAAATTGAACCTCAAACTAAGCTGAATGGCGTGGCGCTGCGTAGCACGAGCCAAATTTGGGCGACTGAGTTCGCGCGGCGCGGCCTGGCTGGTTCCCCCGCTCCCCACTACCTCATCCCGAAGAGGTCCGCCTTCCACTCCAACGTGACATACTCTACTCTCGCGCCGGGGTCAATAGCACGAGCAGTAACAAGCTTGTTTAATACCGATAGCATTTATCATGTTTACGGCGTTGATTGTGATTTGCGACCCCAAGTGTCTTATATCACTTTAATCGCCTGAATTTCGTCTACATCGTAGTGTAGTTTTTTTGAAGGGAATAATTTACACCCTGTATATTTGCTTAGGGCCCCAAAAACAAAGTTGGTTCCGAATCACTGTTTGATGGTACAAAGAAAGAAAACGAGTTCTCGCTTATATTTTCATCCAGGGCCACATCAAGCAAGCTTTGGGCGCTGGCGGCGATGCCTTTGCGTTCGTAATAAAACTGCAGGTCTATGTTTATTGTATTTCCTAAATGCTAAGAGTCCTCATTTAGGAACAATTCACGATCCTGAGTAGTGATTCCGTTAAGTCTTCAGAATATTCTTGTTGTTCTAAAATATCATTGCGTAGATTTTATACTGATGATGAATATCATACGTATTCATAATTAGGAAATTTCAATTTCCAACGAGAATTTTGCAGTCAAACTCCAATGCTCTCTATTTTGAACTCAGCTGACTGAACGAAAAAATCTTCAAACGGATTATTAGCCGAAGAAGACTGGCGGAAAATGGAGAATCGATTTAGAATTTCTTTTCCAAGTCGAGCGAATGGAGCACCAACATCTCGCTTCCGCTCTCCTTCCGAGTCTCGTTGGTCAGACAGCGGGCACTGCGTCCCGTAAGTCATTTGTCACGCGCTGTCTTCCACTCGAGTTGGCGCTCTCTGCCTGCGCTCAACGATCGCTTTGTGTATAAAAAAAAAATAAATGCGAAGCAAGGTGTCGGCTGCCAATGAATGAATTCCTTTGTTGTCAACAAGCCGCTCGTCTTTCGTGCAAACGGGAGTGACATCGGGCAGACAAGCCGATCTATCGGAGCCTTATCCGTCAAGAAAATGCGACTGCTTTAATGGGCGAGCGGCATGACGTAACTCCCGTCGCGAGCACAATAATCATCAGCATGGTCCGAGGAGTCATTGGAGTTCACGCGTGCCAAAACAACGACGACGGCAGGTCGCTCATAATTGACTAAACCTTATTTTCCAGAAAGAATGCATAAACCATCGTAGAAATGTAATTTTCGTCGAGATTTTCGTGCGGTCATTTTGAACGAAGCCAAAGCGCGCCCCCGTTTTTTTTCTCTTTTCTTTTTTAATAAAGCATACATTGTTTATTAAAACATTCACTTTTCCACAAAGCTAAAAGCAATTTGCATTTTCAAAAGACCTTCATTAACTCGGAACGAAACATGAAAGTTTAAGAAAATATCGATCGAAGAATAAGATTTAAATGAAAATAAACGAGGAATAAAATTTCTGTTTATTCCTTCTACCGGAGAGAACATAAAAAGACATCCCAAAATTTGAAAATTTTAATAGAGCTCCTTTAAAGGCAATGTGTATAAGCTTATTACAGACGCAGGAAAGTAAAACAATAAAATAATTAGAAATACATTTATTAAGTAGTTCCAGAGCGATAAGAAACTAAAATGTTTTATTTTTTCTCTTTTGTTTCACCACTTTTTTTAAAAAAAAATTGGCATCAACTTCTAGAAATTTTTAGTTTTATTTTTACCTTTAATTCTGTTGGAAGTAAACGGAGTTGACTTTAACGTTAGCAGCACATTGTACAAGCTGACCTTATTACAAGCACAATATGCAACTGCAACTATAAACCCTTTGGAAAACTTCACCTTGCGTTGGTTGATGAACGTAGCCTGTCCTTTACCATCTTTATCAGTGCACATGCTTTAAGGTGCGTGCAATCGTCATGCATGATGTAGTCAAAAGGAATCTCAGGAAGGTCAAAAGCGTTCATTGATAACTACCTCAACCCTCTGTACGGTGGTACTGAGCCTAATAGGGATAATTGCAATTTTCGTGTCAATTGCATACTTCCTTCTGGGTACGTGCATATTTTTGTCAAATAATGTACAAAAACCGATATAACAGATACTAGCTGATATATCCGAAGTTGCTCGGGCTGTTTGTTTGATGAAATTCTGCAATATCTGAATTTGAATATAAATAAGAACAGATAAAAAAATCTTTAATGACGTTTATATTCATTTTGGAAAAACGAAAAGAATTCTTTAAAATGCTCGCACTGGAATTTTGTGTCTAATGGGGTTTGCCCAGGAAAATTCGACATTGCATCCTTAACATTTTAGAATATCAAAGAAAGGCTGTGAATATTGAATTATGTCTGTCTATATTAAAAAGATGGAATATGAGAGTTGAGGAACTCTGTTTAGCCTGATCAAAATCCTTCATCAACCTGTAACCGTTTCAATAGAGTTGTATTCAGTCAGAGAGCGTGGAATCATGTCCTGAATGTGGTTATTTATATTGACAGTATCAGTTTTAGCAGCAAAGATTGACCTCTCATACCAATCAGTTGAGATCTTTATAATTTTCTAATAAGTTTAGATAAACACTAACTATAACTTCTCTAAAGGTAGTTACGACATTACAAAAACCATATGATTAATAAATTTTCTCCAGTATTAGCTCATTAGGGAAAGTACCTTCACCTTTCACCAAAAGCTTAAGAAGTTGTATTCTCTTATTTGTTTTAGAATAATTTCTTACATCTCTCTAAAGATTTTAATAAAAAATAATGATATTTATTTATTTATTTATTTATTTATTTATTACTTTTTTTAACTAACAACTTTTTGTCACCTGATCTTCTTAGTCGAAGCAACAATGTAACCAACAAACGATAAAATACTGATTGCTAATATCCAAGATGGAAAAAATGAAGTCACATTTTTGGGCCAAGATAGTCAGATCAACAACACCACATAGACCAAAATAATAAGACCAAATTTAGGGCTGATTACACTAGCTAACAAAATTTAAGATTTTTCTTGTGACAAAATGAAAGTGGGTGATTTTTGGTAGTATTTCTTCTGCTGATTACGAATATAATTTTTAAATTTCTCTAGCACGCACAGCTTTCTTGTTTTACAATGAAACATTTTTAAATCATTCAGTGTTTGGGGCCTGGTAAATTTCCTTGCGGCCCCAAAATATGGATACTTTAACAATGTAGCCGCTTCTCTTCACTCCCATTACTTTAACATAGAAGTCTCGATGTGCATAATTTGGAAACTTGACGTGATAGAAAAAAATCTAAAAGCAGATTCGGATTCTACCTACAAATTACTACTAAGAACACTTTGTATGGTCTTAGTCACAAAATGTGTGTTGACTAATGTTATTGGTAGAAATAGGATTAACAATGGCCGACTAATGATGATGTAACAATGTATGACGTTTCCGTTATCAGGCCTTATGTCTAGGTGGTGTTGGTCAGATGATTTTTCAATGCCGCAGTCTGACTTTTTCATCACTACGATGCTTGCCTTAATGATTCACGTTTTAAGGGGGATAGTTATAGAAGTGATAAATACGAGAGTAGCCCAGAAAGGAATGCACCGCAATATTTTTCTCCGTCCCCAATAATGGTACGAATGCAAAACTTGAGATATGCATTCTTTGAAGTTTTCGGAGTGCGCGCGCAAAGTTTTCGTTTCTTCCGACAGGTAGCGTACGTGCAGCAATGGAACAACTTGGCGTCTGTAAGTGATGTACGTTACAAGCTAGGTGTCGTCATTGAATTTCTCACGGCGGAGCAAAAAACGGTTGGAAGTTTATGTGAAGTTTATGTGAAGTTTATGGTGCAAACGTTTATGTGAAGTTTATGGGGCATCAGCAGTTCGCTGGCCATCAGAAAGCGGTTCGGCGGAGCTCCAAGATTTGCCGCGGTCGGGGCGGCCATCTTCGGCTGTCACACTTGACAAGATGCAGCGTGCTGATGCGCTCGTTCGTCAGGATCGACGCAGAACGACTCGGCAGTTGGCGCTGGAGCTGTCAATCAGCAAAGGAAGTGTGGGTGAAATCATCCGTACTCTTGATTACACAAAAACGTATTCACATGGGTTCCGCGCTGTCTTACGGAGGAACACATAGCTCTGAGAAAAAACATTTCTTCTGAGTTGCTGCAACGTTTTGAAGATGAGGGGGAAGCCTTCTTCCCGGATTGTGACAGCTGATGAAACCTGGCTGCACCATTTTGAGCCCGAAACAAAACGACAATCGATGGAATGGCGTCATCCGCACTCTCCAAAGAAGAAAAAATTCAAAGCAACTTCTTCTGCTGGTAAGATCATGATCACTGTTTTGGGATAGTGTCATACTCAGTGATGTGATGCCGAGAGGCAGCACCATTAATTCTAATGCATATGTGAACACATTAACCAAACTCAAGAAGCGCTTCCAGCGATTTGGACGCCATTACAACCCAACTGATTGTTTGCTTCAAAACGATAACGCTCGCCCTCACGCCAGTTTGAGGACGTCGGAACACATCATGAAACAGGGTTGGACAGTGTTACCCTATCCACCCTACAGCTCTGACCTAGCGCCCTCAGACTTTCACTTGTTTGGGTCATTGAAGAATACCATTCGTGGAAGACATTTTGAGGATGACGAAGAGGTGATTCGCACAATGAAGACATGGCTGCGTGAACAGAACAAGAACTGGTACCGACAGGGCATACACGCCGTTGTGTCTCGCTGGAGGAAGGCCATAGAACGGGACGGAGATTATGTAGAAAAAATAGGGAGAGTGTAGAAGAAACATCATTCTTTTGCTTAGAGAGATTATGTGTGAACAAGTTTCATTGTGTTAAATAAATAATTGTTGAAGAAAAAAAATTGTCGTGCATTACTTTCTGGCTACCCTCGTAAATAAATAAATAAAAATCAGTATTATTTCTTTTTTTATTAAAAGCTTTGCGAAGATGTAAGAAATTATTCTAAAACAAATAAGAGAATACAATTTATAGGGCGCGAAGCTATTCAAGCTTTTGCTGAAAAGGTGAAGATACTTTCCCTACTGAGCCAATAGCTGGAGAAAATTTAATTTTTACATGGTTTTTGTAATGTAGTAACTTCTTTTAGAGAAATAATAGATATTGTTTATCTAAACATATTAGAAAATTATAAAGAATCTCAATTGATTGTGTGAGCTAAAACTTGCTGCTAAAACTGATACTGTCAATAAAAACAACTACATTCAGGATTTGATTTCATGGTCTGTGAATGAATACAACTCTACTGAAACGGTTACTTGTTGATGAGACTGTAAACAGAGTTTTCAAATCTCTCAATCCATCTCTGAAGTATTTTTTTAATATAGACAGAACTAATTCAGTACTCATAGCCTTTCTTTGATATTCTAAAATGCTAAGGATGCAATGTCGAATTTTCCTTGGCAAACCAAACTGGACACAAATTCGAGAAGGAAAATTTAAAAAATTCTTTTCGTTTTTCCAAAGTGAATATATACTTTATTAAGGATTTTTCATGTGTTATTATTTACATTCAAATTCAGATATTGCAAAATTTCATCAAATAAACAGATCAAGCAACACCGGGCATATCAGATAGTTATTATTATTATAATTATTATTAATAATAATTATAATTAATAATTATTATTAATATTAATAATAATAATAATAATAATAATAATAATAATAATAATAAATGTCATCAAACATTGGTTAAATATTAACTCAATCAATACAACACAGAGCAAAAAGACTATTCATTCTACGAAAAATACGAAAAACAGGAATTCTAGGTGATATATCGGGACTTTATCTAAACCCTTCTTGACTTAACTCACCACTGCGGAGCATCACCAGATATTTTAGACTCAAGTTTTTTTTGCCCTTGACGTAGAAGCTCTTATACCCTCTTGCTCTATTCGAAACTCCCGTTGTCCAGATGTTTCAAATGCCCGTATAGCTTTTTCTGTTTTAGTTGCAGAGTTTCCATGACCAATATTCATTCTATCTCTTTCCTTTCCAGACACATAAATTTTTGCCAATCGTCTGGAGGTTTGATAGGGAGCTCAAGGGGGACACTTGTGACTCCTTTACCTCATCAATAGACGCTGCCTTATTAATGTTCTGTCACTGCATCATCATTTACTGCTCATTATTAATAATTCTTGGAAACGAACGTTCAATCATCGCATTATCAGCATCTCAGTTTCCAAAACATACACATTCCCACAGAATATAGTCAAAATGTATTTTTATGAAATGTTTGGATCTGATGTGCTACCAAATAAGCTAGGTAATAAACCCGGCGTGGCTCGGATTCTTTCTTTTTTTGATTAAATTTTGAAATATCTTAAAAATAAACACCAAGAAAACGCTTAGAATTAATACAGTAAAAATTCTTAATGAAAATTCGAAAAAAAATTTTTTAAAGGCTCACAATGGACGGACCTCTCCAAGGATGCCACTGCTAGTCTAAATAATTTCTTACTCACGTAATCTTACTTTAGATGTACACTTGATGTTGTTACAATTCCCACTCTTATCTCGATGCCTTGAAGCAAAACTTGGCAATTCATCACTTTCTGTAGTCTAGCGGTCGCCGATTCTTCTATTTACTTGCTTACCCTTTGCTCAATACAGCACGGAGCTAAAGGAGTGCTTCTTCTGTCGTCTTTTCACTCTTTCTTAATAGTTTACTAACTCTCCATTATCTCCAGTTACTGATCATTTTTAAAGATTTTCACGAAATTGTTAAGTACTAAGAACTCACTTTTCTAAGAAAAGCCTGAATAACAGGAATTCTATGCATTGTTACAAATTGAAACTTATCTATATTGCACAAACTTTGCCTTGTATTGTTGGTCATGAGATTCATGAGATATATATTGTTGATCCTTGCATAGTGTTGGTGCATTGCGTGTTGACACCATTGTTGATACCTAATGTTGCACAAACTTTTCCTTGCATTGTTGGTCATGAGATATTTCCATTAATATACCTTGCCATAACCATAAATATCGATTTTTTTTTATCAATAATTATTATTTTTTCTAAATCTGAGGTAGACAGTGACCTTCCTCATGCTTTGAAGGTCAAGTATGCAAAATTTCATCAAGATCGGAATAAAACTGTCGATTTATATTAAATACCCACAAACAAACATCCTTCTTTCTTCTGTATATATATATATATACTAGCAGAGGTACCCGGCGTTGCCCAGGTTAATTACACTTGTAGGTAAAGAGATAGATCTCAAAAAATTAAATTATAACTCCCAATTGGTTAAATAATAACTCAGTTAATACAACACAGAGCAAAGGAAAAATACGAAAAACAGGAAGTCCAGGTGATATATCGGAGCATCTAAACTCTTCTTGACTTGCCTCACTACTGCGGAGCATCACCAGATATTTTAGACTCAAGTTTTTCTTGCCCTGGACGTAGAAGCTCTTATACCCTGTTGCTCAATTCGAAACTGCCGTTGTTCAGATGTTTCAAACGCCCGTATAGCTTTTTCTATTTTAGTTGCAGAGTTTCTCTGACTAATACTCGTTCTTTCTCTTTCCTTTCCAGACATATAAAGTTTTGCCAGTCGTCTTGATGTTTGATAGGGAGCTCAAGGGAGACACGCGTGACTCCTTTGCCTCATCAATAGACACTGCCTTATTAACGTTCTGTCAATGCATCATCACTTTATGCTCATTATCAAAAATTCTTGAAAACGAACGTTCAATCATCGCTTTATCAGCATCTCAGTTTCCTAAATATTCACAATCACACAGAATATAGTCATTTTTATGAAATGTTTGGATCCGATGTGCTACCATATAAGCTAGCGTGATAACCCTAGCGTGGCTCGGATTTTTTTGGGGGGGTTAAATTTTACAAATTTTAAAAATAAACAGAGGAAAACGCTTAGAGTGAATACAGTAAAAATTCTTAATGAAAATTCGAAAAAAAATTTTTTTAAGGCTCACAATGGATGGACCTCTCCAATGATGCCATTGCTAGTCTAAATAATGTCTTACTCACGTAATCTTTCTTTAGATGTATACTTGATGTTCTTGCAATTCCCATTTTTCTCTCGATGTCTTGAAGCAAAACCTGGCCATTTTTCACTTTGTGTCGTCCAGCGGTTGCCGATTCTTCTATTTACTTGCTTACCATTTGCTCAATACAGCACGGAGCTAAAAGAGTGCTTCCTCTGTGTCTTTCCATTCTTTCTCAATAGTCTGCTAAATCTCCATTATATCCAGTTACTGATGATTTTTAAAGATTTTTCAAGAAATTGTTAACTACTAAGAACTCTTTTCTAAGAAAAGCCCGAATAACAGGAATTCTAAGCATTCTTCCAAATTCAACCTTATCTATATTGAACAAACTTTGCCTTGCATTGTTGGTCATGAGATATATATTGATGATCCTTGCATAGTGGTGGTGCATTGCGTGTTGACACCATTGCTGATACCTATTGTTGCACAAACTTTTCCTTGCATTGTTGGTCATATATATTGTTGGTCTGTGCAGAGTGTTTGTGAATTGCGTGTTGATACCATTGTTGATAAGCACTGCTGCACAAATTTTGCCTTTCATTGTTGGTCATGAGATATTTCTCATTAATATGCCCTGCCATAACCATGAATATCGTTTTTTTTATCAATAATTATTATTTTTTCTAAATCTGAGGTAGACAGTGAACTTCCTCATGCTTAGGAGGTCAAGTATGCAAAATTTCATCAAGATCGGAATAAAACTGTAGATTTGTATTCAATACCCACAAACAAACATCCTTCTTTATATACAGGGTGTCCAGAAATAAATGGTAAATATTCATACACGTGAGAGAACATGTATAAAGAAGCATTTTTATTTCTATGATCATTGTGTCGCAAGCCAACCCCCACAGAGATATGGGGGGATTAAAGTACGTTGCGCTGCCTGATTGTTGGCTTCCCGCGAGCGACTAGGCAATGTGGTGCAGCCCACATCTGTTCAAGAGATGTCAATGTATGCTCGAATGGCTGCCCCTGTCAGGTCACTCCACAAACCTTTAATACCTTAAATGTCACTGGAGGTCGTGGCACACGTATTGATTTGCATACGTTTACACAATCAGGACCATTTCACAAATAAGCTTACTACCTGAACCCTCACAAATGGGATCGTTGATGCAGTTATTAAGAGCCCGTGAGTACTGAGGTCTGTAGGCTCCAATGTGGGCTGCACTACATTTATTTCCGGACACCCTGTATATATATATTATTTCATCGTTTATTGCAAAACGGAAAATATGGAATAGATTTTGCCTAACTTTATGGCGGTATATTCTGTTTGATGTTAATAATAACAATAATAAGGGGGCACTTGAATACGCTGACCTATGTGGTTAACTTATTCATGCCCAAATATACTAGCATTGTTTTAATTAATTCATAAAATGATCACCAGAGTCCTCTACTCCCCATTTTTTGCTTTTAAGGGTTTCTATTCTAATGGAAATATTGCTCAAGTATCAGTCGATGATGATTAAAAAAATTAATTTAAAATGCGTGCTTGTTTTAAATTAATACGTCTCCTATGAGGATTCTTCAATGACTGTGGATAACGATATAATCAATAAGACGACAACCTCTTGTCCACAACTGGAACAAGCCCTAGGACAAGACTCCACCGCTGTCCCAGTCTGGTATATACGAGATCGCTTGTGGCAAATGTCCGAAAGTTTACCAAGAGCCACGTGCAGGAATGTGACAACGAGGTTTAAGGATCATACGGCCCACGCCAATGTATGGACGCAAATACAGGTCAGCGGTCGCTAGACACATGTTGGAGACGGGACACGACATTCTGTTAAAAGATTGTAAACTATTAAGACATGTTAGTAACAGGAATATTGCTATGAAACAATGGAAATTGCAAAGAAGGACCCGAACACCCAGTTGAATGGAGACGCAGGCCCGATCGGAGACTCTACGTTAATACAACTGATTAAAACGTCACGTTAATTTTCTTTTTCCTTTTCTTTCTTATTTAATGATCAATATTGTTATTGTTATTTTACTTGATTTTGTATGGTTATTTGTTAATAATTATTGAGTCTTTTGTCTAATATTTAATTTTATACGATTTTGTATTTGTAGTTTTTATCGTATTTTCCCCCGACGTGGTTCCTAGGGACATCTCCTAGGTCCGCGTTATATGTAAAAAGGGGTGTCCCATTCTTTACCATTAGTCACTGCCTCACAGTGTTCCCTATTGGTTGAATGGTTACCTCCTTCTCTCTTAAAATGTTGTTAACTTCACCAAATATTTACTTGGCATTGAATAATGAACTCAAAGAGTTCGAAATACGTATATGCGGAATAAAATCCAGTTGTGGACAAGAGGTTGTCGTTTTATTGATTACGTCTCCTATGCTTCTCAAAATCTAATTTCAGCTATCAAAAGTGAATGAGATGAAAAAATCATTTGCTTAATCAGAGTACTGTGCAGACGCTATAGCGACAATTTTATTGATGATTCAGGTTTAAATTGTTTTTGGACTTCTAGAATGACAATTGTTCCATTATAATATATCCTGGGTGCTCGCGTTTTTGGCGCTGCGTTTTCATTGATAAGAACTAAATTGCTTACGATGAGAATGTCGGCAAGGCTAGTAGCTCTAAAATTACGAAAAACATTCAGACGTCACTTTAAAATCGAATTTAAATCATGCAGACATATAAGTTACACCGTTGGAAAGAGGAAACCGCAATACAGCTGCGTTTTCATCCACTTTGCTAAGTTATCCTATACTAAAAATCGTTATCGGAGACGCGCCTTTTTATTTCTCGGCATATCACGATTCAAGAAATAAAAAGAAAAAAATATTTATTGAACAGAATAATTTGTTTACTGCATTTGTTTGGAATCTTTCTTTTATAGTAGGAAGGACTATATATTGAGAAAATCCGAATTTCTGATATCCCCATTTCCAAAAGGTTTCGATTTGAAATCCAAAAATGAATGTTTACCTAATCAGTAAAACGCAATAAAAATTTCAATAACGCTATCCAAATCCCTCCCAGTGTATTTTGCATATAAAATCATTCGTTTGATAACAGTGGTGGATGGGCTTTCAGGCGAGTGCGCATCGTGTGTTTCACTGAATGATGCGATTCAGAGAAAATAAAAAGAATTTCGGGAATTAAAAAAAAAATTATATTTACATCGATTCCCTTTGGAGATGCGTCTTTTCGCTGTCAAAGAGAATCAAATGGTAAGATTTTTCAAGGAAAATATGACAGCCATTGAATTTATCGGTTCTCAAAAGAGAACGCTTCTCTGACAGACATTATTATTCTCATGATTTATTTAAATTTTGATGGTTCAATATCGTAACTTTTTCTTTCGCTTGCATTTATATGCCAATTTTAAACGGTTTCAACAATACATACGCACACTTTTTTTGAATCGTTAATATCGACTTTTAAAGAAACTTAAAACGAGTTAAGGAAAGTTTTAACTAAAAGGAAAAAATATCTGTAAATAAAAGTTTTCTTAAATTAAAAATTTAAAATATGAAAGCAGGAAAATTCATCAAGATTTACAAATTTCTTTTCCTCCATTTTCCTCACTTCAATTGTGACAAAAGTTCCAGCGAAATTGAATTTATTTTCTTTTTTCTTGTAATATTTCCCTTTCTCATGAGAATTCTTTTTTCTTCATCCTTTATTTCTACCAAAGTAACTTTTTTTTTTTAAATGTGCCTCTTTAATAGCGTTGGTACTCTTTTTAAAGGCGCCCTGCCAAATTTTTTCCCTTCATATAAACTGAGGGCGCCCCGAAAAAATGGCGGAAGCGGCCGCCATTTTGCTTTTCTTTCTTTCTTCATACAGCCCACAATTTTATCATTATATTTCACGTTATCGGTCATAAAAATGGCGTCACGAAAAGAAATACCGTCGAATTCATCGATCGTACACTCACTTCATCCGATAACGGAGAAGAGAATGGCGTCAATCGAAAAAAAAAGACGATAAAATCGTCATAACCGGAAGTGCTAAATCGGAAACAGAATATAGTCAGTGTGTCTGGTTAGCAAAGAAAGTCTCACTTATTTCCATCACCCCACCTTCTCAGATTTGTCCTCTTGTGTTTACGTCTATGATGCAACGTATTTTTTTTTTTTATCCTCTCGTCATGTTTTCTCGACCTTGGAAGGACGAATGCCAGCCAGCCACATGGCATGGGCGAGTGGGTGGAAGGGTGGGTGGGAGCGCAGTAGAGTTTAAGAGCCTCTGATTTTCTGGCTTCTCGCCAAACCCAAGCCATCATTAAGCACGAGGATTTATTTGTTTGCAAGTAAATGCTCCAATAATTTTACAAGGCCTCCCATTCTAACATAATGGGAGAGAAAGTCAAACAAATTTTGGTGTTCTCTAAAACTTTTACGTTTCACGCGTTTACGGTCTTTTTTTTCTGCGGCTGAACATTAAAGCCAACGCAATAGGAAAAGCAAGCACAAGGCTTCTCATTTATCACCAGGCGTGCAACGGAATTTAAAAAAGTTCCTTTTTCTGTTCGTTTAAAAAAAAAAGTAAAAGCAAAAGAAAAAGGAAAATGACTAAAGAAATAAAAAACAGTTCCTTTTCATTTTACTTTTCCCTTTTGTAAAGAAGCCGAAGAAAAAATTCAGAAATGTTCCCGTAATTATTAAAAATTTCAAAATAACTGGCTCGCTTATAAAATTTGCAACAGTTTAGGCCAGGTTATTTCATAAATTAAGGTCATAAATCTCGTGTTAAGAAACATAGACTTAATATCTTCTGCTTGATACAGATTTTCAGGAAAAGAACAAGATTTATCTATTTATTTATTTAGTACGTTATCTTGTGTTTTGTGGACCGATCTTTTTGGAGAGCGAAAATAACATTCTTAACGGCCTGCACGTCTAGTGCCGTCATGGTAGACCACGGACGTGCAAGGATCCCCGCAACACTACCGATTCGTGTAAATTACTCGTACAACTGTTTTACGATAATGTCATATGCTGTTAGAAGTTGTAAATTCATTAATCAATGTTTTCTACTAATTCGTAAAATAAATGTTTTTAATTATACTACGCAAAGTTAATATTTTTCGACTCGCCAAGAGAAATTTTTCCATGTCAAACAGTTGTAACGCCTTTTAATAAGTCAATTCTGCAAAAATGATAAAATCAATTTTTAAATATTGTTTCAAATATAAATAAGGCGTTAAAAGCGATAGCGATATTAACAATTAAATAAAAAATAAAAAAAATAGTATAGAAAGTTCCACGGCTTGGACTCAAACCACGGATCTTCTGGTGACTGTCCCGATGCTATAACCACTAACCAAACCATCTTAGACTTGGGAGGTGCCGCGGTTTACTATGTCCTATGACCATAGGTAAAGCGCGACTCCTATAAGTGGCTTTGGTTATGAAGCTTTGTCGAGGCATGCGCTCATTCCGTTTTAACAATTCATTCATTTCACAGCCGAACTTCACCAAGGTCGATGCCAAACGGCGGTTGAAATGGCGCAAAGCTTAGCGCCAATGAACTGTGGAACAGCGGAAACACGTGCTTTGGTGTGATGAATCTCGCTTCACGGTCTGACAATCCGATAGCCGCGTCTGGGTTTGTCGGATAACTGGCGAACGTTTCATTTCCAACTGCAAGTTCGATGGGAGTGTTTTTCATGGCTTAGCCTGGGTCCTTATTTTCCGTGGCTGGGAAAATAAGGACTTTGATGTCTGTCTTGACAAAGCTGCACTCCCAACTCTCTGGCAACAATTCGGGGAAGCCCAACAGGACAACTGTTCTGTCCACACATCGAAGCTTGTGCGGCTAAAGTTTGGTGACAGGAGTATTCAAAAACTGGATTGGCCTTCACCGAGCCCCGATCTAACCCTCTTAAAGCATTTCTGAAACGAATTAGAACTCATACTCACTGCAGGTCTCCCTGGACGCCTGGAAGACATTTCCTGCGATCATCTATCAAAACCTGTTGGAAAGTCTTCCCAAATATTGCAGTCTGCGACTGATACAAAAGGTGGACCAACATCCTAATATGAGCCTCAGGAGTTCCCGATTCTACAGCAGGCACTGTCCGGATACTTTTGGCCATTCAGGTGTCAATGAATAGATCATATAGTATCAATCGATCTAGGCAACATTACTAAATTTAAAATTATCTCGCTCAGTAATTATAAGATTTACCACAACGTGCGCGGTCTTGGTTAACTCTGAAGATGGACTACTATATAAATGTATCACAATAATCCCCCTAAATATTGAATTTCCAAATTAGAAATTCTAAAAAATTCCGGATAATTGACAAAATTTGAATCAATTTTCATCAAACAACGCCTTGGAAAAATGAAAAATTGCGCTTTTCTACGATCCGTGCGCGCTCCATTTTCTTTAAAAAACACCCGAATTATTATAGTCTGGAGGAACTAAGGCAAAATCATATTTCTGAGTACAAAAGTTTGACAACATACTTACTTACTTTCCAAATCCGCTTATCCGTTAGGGTCGCGGGGGCAGCAGCCCAATGGAGGCTTTTAGCGTTCACGATCTTCCGCCATAAGGCGCTTGTCCTCAATGGTAATACCCAAGCGACTCAAACCCAGATTTTTCATGTAGTCTAGCCACCTGGTTCTAGGGTGACCCCTTGGTCTCTTACCCACCGACTTGGAAAATAGCAATGCCTAGAAAGACCAATTTGTGGCATCAGTATCACGCGGCCATACCAAACGCAACTAAGACCTCTCAATGCGGAAAAGTAGCGGCTGAACACCTAAAGACTCCCTTATTGTGCTGCTGTGCACTCTATCTAGTAGAGGAACTCCTGTCACACTTCTCAGGAATCTCATTTCGTCTGCTTGCACCCGGAATCGCACTCTTTCGGTCATTACCCAAGACTCATTTCGGTCATTCAAAAAAATAGATTTGAAAATAGATAGCTTGGCTTTGTTTCCTAGTTCACATTTCGTTACCACAGATCGCCACAGTTCACGAGTGACACAGCTTACTGCACCGATCCGAGCATCCAATTCTCTACCATACTTAATAAAAACCATACTAAATAAAACGATTGCGCAAACCAAGAGCTTGGCGCATAATTTGTGCAGAATTATGTTTGAGTTGATGTAAATGGCATTACGTATGATTGGCGGAGGGAGAGCTGTATTGTACTCGCCCAAAATGATAACCTCGTTCGAAAGACAAAATTCAGGCAGCCACATTAGGAAGCTGGAAAATGTGAATATTGACTGTGATTATCCTCGTGATTATATTGAAGAGCATTTAGGTGTAGTCGAATTCCAATATAGTTGATTGGTGAACAGTTTAAAGGACAAAAAATAGCTATGGTCTTCATTTATTTTTTCACTGAAATGGACCCCGCTGCACAGTGGATGTCATTTGGTGCATCTACGCAATCAAAATCCGCATGCATCGCATAGATTGCAAAGTTTTGGAATACAACTTTTAAAAGCTCTTAAATGTGTGTGAAATTTAAGGAGGGCGCCTATATTTTTACATGTAATTAATGTCGTGAAATGGCTATAGCTAAAAACTGAAAACTAACAAACAAATGAAAATGATCCGTTGTATATTATTAATACTACTCTTACTATCCGAAAGAAAAGTATTTAAGATCAAAAACATTTTATAAACTAAGAGATGTAAAAAAAAAAAATTCTTTAATACTTAAGTTTTACTGACTGTAGTCATAATTGTGATATAATTACTTATTAAATTTTGAATTATTAATTTACCTGTTTTTGTTAAGGTTATTTTTATAATTGTGTTATAATTGTGAATGACAATTTAAAATGGCTTTATCTAATTGGATAAATTCAAAAAATTTTCATCTTTATTATCATTTCAAATTATTACCATCCTTAACCACAAGCACTCGCGGTAATCCTCATGCAACATTTCAGATTCATGAGAAATGTCCTCATGCAACCCTTTAAATGTCATCGCTTGTAAATGCCTTGAGAAAGCAATGTAAAAAATTAAAACGGAAAAAAGGTAAATGTCCAGTGCTTCAAATTGCCATGTTCAAACACCGTAGAACCGGTATAATGGGCAGTGACTACGAAGTCAACTGCATCGACACGCCGTCGCAAATTTGTCAACAGTTTTACTTTAAGCTCTGATATTATCGTGATGTTAAAAAAAATTCGCTTCAGAGAAACGGAAATGGGGTGAATTAACTGCAATCCATTATATATACATAGAATACGCACAGCGGAACGGAGAGGCGGGTGTCGGCTGTCACCGGAAATTGTTCAGGTTAAACGTGCAAGCAACGGTACATTTAATTTTTCATCAGAAACGCCCGTAAAACAAACACCGAAAGTTATGGAGCACCGTGATATCTGATCGTGTCTCTGTAAGTGTAGAGATTACACGAAACTATGCGAGACGTTATGTAACTTTAATGCTTAGCCTTGCAGGCGTAGTAATTTGCATCTCTGCCAAAAGATTTCGACGCGCAATTTAAGGACCTTTTAAGCTATTGCAGCTTAATGCACAAACAAGTTAGAACCGGACAAATCTTGCCAACTTGAATCCGAATATCACAAACACAGCAACAAACAACAACAACAACAAAAAAATAACAACCTTCAAGTAAAATTTTCTTTCTTCTTATTTGCTTTCGCATGCATTGAGTGGAATCCCATTTATGGAAATATCCTAAATTGGACTGCATATAAATTTTCAATTAATTCCAAAATGAGCAACAATAATTTAAAATGATTTTAAAGAACCTAATTTAAATAAGACCTCCATGAATTAAAATTTCATGGCGACTGATAATAAATTCGCAGATGTAATTCCAGGTCTTATCTAACAATGTAAGTTACAAAGAAGAACTACTTATTTTAAATAAAATTTTTCACTGCATGAAAAATAACAAATACCTAAACATTTGAAGCATTATAATATTTTAAGGATGATTGGTTGATTAGCTCAAACTCTATTATAATGAAAAAAGCTACATAAAAAATGATGAACGACTAATTACTAAACCAGAAGTTAGATTGAACCCATGACTTTTGATAACCTGTAAACAGACTCTACTTCCCGGGCAGATATTAAAGGATACAAAGTCCTTAAATATCATATAGAACAAAATAATCTTTTAGCAAAATTCTTATTACAGTAAAAGGAAAAATCTCTTTGATTATGTGAGGAAACCACTTTTCGTCTTAAAAAACATCTCATTTTATTTTTCTCCTTAAAGAAAAACTGACAGGAATGTGAAGCTGAATTAGAAAAACTACCGTCTACATGACATTTACATTATGTTGGAAGCAAGTCTGCGCTTTCAGAGATTTTCAGAGATTTTGCGAGAAAGCGGCTCTAGTATATTTCTTTCTTTTTTTTTTGTTTTCTATTATCACAAAATATAACGCAAATCAAAGAATAAAACAGGCCGTGTAAACAAACGAAAGAAAGAAAAATCCCACTAAAAATAAAAAAGAAACAAAGACGTGTTCGTGATTGAACGTTATTCAGCGTGAGTAAGAATGAAAAATGAAGGACATCAACTTCTGTTATGTGAAAAATACTTGAGAATTGTGATTTTTTATTTAAGCTTTAACAGACTGTTACAATTTTAGAAGTTCCAAGGAACCCTTGTGCATTTAATGGCATCAGTTTTCCTAGTAGAAAATGCGTGATAAAGAGATAACAGTCTTAACATGCTCAATGGGGATTTAATCTAGTGAGCATACATAAAGCGGTTTTCGTTTAATGAATTGTCAATTAAAATTTGAATAAATGAATATCTTTGTTCGTAATAAAATTCTGAAAAAAAATAATCATTCTGGAGCATGATACGAATTTTTTTTATAGAGCAGACATCATAAGAAATTTAAGCCGAAATAAGTTGATCATAAAAAGAGTATTTGAATCGAAACAATTGCATGCATTTTGACTCTATATTGGCGCTGTTCATCGATATACGTGTATGTACGTTGTGAAAATTTGTTATTTTTAGAAGTTATAAGGGAACCTTCCGAAGCTGTATTCGGAATTCTTTGTTTGCGTGCAAACATATCTTCAAGCACGAAGGCGATAGCGGAAGTGAAAAGAAGAAAAAACATGGCGGTAAGGGAAAGCAAAATCGTAAACGGCGGTCGCAAAGAATTGCAGTTACAGCTGTGTTATTATGCACAAAACCTTATTTTGCTGTACAATTATTCGTCGCGAAATAATTTATAAGACGAGGTGAGCATCCATGAATATTTATTTAAAATTATAAAGCAAAGCAATACATACCCCTCCCCCCCCCCCCCCCCCCCATCATATATTTGTATTCTCAACTGCTGACCCCATTAGATCACTCGACAGCCTTGCCCTCGTTTCACTCCCGAGTACATGATGTTATACCCAGAAAATTTACGAAGATTAACGAATTAATTAATAAAATAAAATAATAAATTAAAGAAAGGAAAAGCTTATAAATTGCTATACAGATTTTTTTTACTGGATGACAATTAGCTAATTTTAATTATCTATTTTAAAATTAAATTTGTTTAGAAAGTTCAAAATCCATTCAATTGTAGTGTGCTACTTCTTGTAGGAAGTAGTTCCATTGTTTTCATGTGAAATGGATTCGTGCGCCTCGAAAGGCTTTACTGTCGAAGTCTACCACCAGATGGGACTGACTGACTGACTGACAATAAATTTTAAAGTTGAATTGAAGTAAATTGTTTGAAAAATTGAAAAAAAAAACATTCTATTAAATTTTACATATTCTAAAAACTAAATTTAGGGAATGTAAACCATAGAAGACAGCCTACAATCCACAAACATCTTTTCTTTTTTACATCAAAGCTTAAACATTTTTTTTTTTTTTTTTTTTAATAAACATGTTAATCAACAATTCCATGAAAGATGAAAAATGAAAAATTCAATTTTATATAATATTAAAAAAATTCAACAAAAAATTATTTTAATGATTATTGGAGTTAAAGTTATAATAAGCGGGCCTTGTGTCCGAGAGCGCTATGGCGCTATGGGTTCGAATCCCGCTGAAGGCCTGGATGTTTGTTCTTGTTGTCCCTTTACTAAGAATCTTGGAGGATCAAACAAAGCCTCAGGGGGCTGATCCCCGATCAGATTCAATTTCAAATAGATTCAATGGTTATTTAAAATCCTCAACACCAAAAAAGTAAGGGATGAAAAGAAAAGAAAGTTATAATAAATCGTCTGTCGAAATGCAAATCACATATTTATGATGATTTAGAAAGCGCGAAATCCTTTCGAGGAAGTGCGCGTGCCATTAGAAGTCTTTCTTCATTGGAAGGAACTTTAAAAAGATCCCTTTTATCTTTGCCATGATTCTAGCCAGACTTACATCCAATTAGTACAACACCTGAAAAGCATTTTAAGAAAATACTTGAAAGTATATACGTAGTAAGAGAATTATCAGGAGAAACTGACGAAGGTTTCCTTTAAAAATAAGCTAATGTCTAAGCGGCCAATGGACTACTTTGACGTCGAAGCCAGCTGGTGAGAACAGTTTTCCCAAATTACGCTTTTAAGAATGAACAAAAATGGAGTTGACCAACCTCTAACTTCTAATAACGATGGTATGGGTATGTGCGCTCAAATTTTTTCGTTTTCGCGGTTTATTTTGAAAGAAACAAAATACTGCGATTTCCTATTAATGCAAGCATCAATAGTAGCTTTAGGCGAGTAAAATATTTCAATTTTGTGTGAAACTGAGATGCATAATCAGATGGTTCCCTTATTAGTTTAACATCGATTAAAATGCATTTTCAATGCCCTTTTGCATATTATAAACAAACCTTGTTGTAAGACTCTATTTTCACAAAGACAGTTTAAAGCAGTTATATAAACGATAACATCTATTCTATCCTATTACGCACGTTTCCATATCTCCTTTGCTATTTATTTTTTTTCAAAAAAAATTCTCTTTCAGTCGTCCGCAAATGCGCCGCTCTTAGTTTAATGGCGTAAAAATCCATTAAATTAAGGAAGAACGACGCGTAATGAGGTGTAAGACATAATGCAGTGCCGCTTTAATCGTAATTTATGACGACCCCTTTTCAATTCGCATATAATAACGAGGGTTTCCCTTTCAGCACGAAATAAATGGTGAGCCTGTATACGCCCAATTTAGCGAAATAAACGAGAGGAAATTAGTTAACGCGCGTTTAGAAAGATTTCGGCGGACAATCCAATTCAGACTTCCACTAGCAGCAGCCCCGAAAATTTCAGCATTTTTAAGTCTCCAGTCTTTGACAATCTGACACTAACAATTCAACCAGAAATGATATTTTCGCCATTTGCGTTCAAATTTGATGTTTTAACAACGTAATAATGAGCAAATTAGAGAATACTGAAATAAGTAATATGAGTAACTGATCATATTAGCAAAAATATTGAACTAACAGAAATGCAATAAATATATGGTTCATGTTTACTTCTAATATTTTAACAAACTTTATTTTTATTTTTTATTAAAAAAAGGAGCAAAGTTATGATATTTGGTTTTTCTATGGTGATTTGTCTAAGTACTTCAAGAAAGTCAATTTCTTCTGCTAGTCTTTCGAGGTTAGATTTCATTAGATATCATTACGATAAAGATTGATTGGAGCATTTTGGGTGCTACTGAAATAAGTAGGGTTTCTGAAATTATAGTTAACATTTCGTAGCTTGCTACAATAACTAGGAAGCCACCAATTTCATTTGCTGGCAGGTTGGAGCGGAGTTCAGGCTTTAAACTAATTTAACATGAATTTTTCACTTAATAATTTAATATATTCAACCTTTATAATTTCATCACTTACAGTTCCGTTGCGCAATCCTTTTAACGTCCATAGGTTTTGACGGAGCATTACCTTGCAACCTTTTGCCAACTGCAGATAATAAGGGAGTACGTGCGCTTCGTCAGATGATGCCTCCCGAGCAGCATTGTTATTGTGTTCAGCAGCAATAAATGTAACAGGTACACCTAACTTACGAAGACATGATTCGTTGTGTTCCGAAATTTCATTATTGCGAGACATCAATGTAATGACGTTAGAAAAATGGGCTTTCTCGTTAAGATTGTAACTTACAAATCTAGATTTTAACAGAAGACAGTCACTTTCACACATTTCACCAATTGCGAGACGATTGAGTAGTTCACGAAAAGGTGTCTGGTTTTCACCTACTCGACGCATAATTGTTGTTAAATGAAATACTTTTTTCAGTTGTTGGTAGGCCAATTTTCCTTGAACAGCAAAAGTAGACGATGGATTCGGTTGCTTATACATAGGTGTATCACCAACAGGAAGCAACTAATTAAAGTCGCCCGAAAGCAGCAATGCATATCCGCTAAGAATTTCATGTTGTATTTCTGGATTTGCTAGACGAAGTCGGTTTGATCAGCAAGTTCAGTCCATGCATTGAAAATTCGTCAACAACAATTAGCTTTACTCAATGAGGTTTACTGACTGCATTGACAATTGAAATTCGCGTTCGGCTTCACCACATAGCACGGACATAACGGACCTAATCACGGAGCTCAACCCAAACGTTTATTATTCTTCAACGACATCACATACGTCCGTTTTTTTAATACAAACCACCTTCAGGCATCACACAAACTGTGTGCGAGATTTAGCTACTATTGCTTTAGTGGTTTTGACGTGATGACGTTACAATGGTGACTAAAAAGGAGCTACGCTCCAAAACTGTTCATCAGAAAATCATGAAATTTTGGGAATGCCTTAATTACATTATAGGAATTTTTTTCAGAGCAAAAAAAGTTATTTTCAAAAGCCATCAATACAGGAAATACTTATACATAACGTAACAATGAACTACACAATTTATTTGTCTAATAATTACAATACATGTTCAGTATCATGGCCACCATTGACTGCTACCATCTCTAAGTGTAGACTAGCAAGTTCAACAGTTGAATTCAGTGCAAAAAAATTTCGCAAAGCTTCAGTAACAGATTCACCATTTTGGTAAGACAATTTTACCAGCAAAACACGTTCTGGAAGAATCAAAGTCATATTCGTTGTCATGCTAAACAGTTATGGTTTTGGTTTTGCATTAGGAGCTATCCATAATCAAAATTAGCATCTGCCAGTATTTCTTCTTGAAATGCGCCCTCTATTGGTGGTTTTTGGAACTAACTTTATTTTTTACTCTGGAAAAAAATCTCATCATGTAATTAAGGCATTCCCAAAATATCATGATTTTCTAGTGAATACTTTTTAGCTACGAAATGTTAAATTTAATTTTAGATGCCGTGTATAATAAATATAATGAAGATAGAAACATTCTTTTAAGGTTAATCAATTTATTTTCTTAATTTTAATTTCTATACAGTGCCCCAAATTTTTAGTTCAAATTCTACAGATGATTGTAAACTGAGTATTTTGAAACAGGGAACCAATGAGGGAAATGTATATTTCAGGCGCCACAAGATCTTAAACGAGTAAAAAGTGTAAGAAACGTTTTTGTAAGCTGCTTTCGTTTTCATAGCAACAGGATGGTGCACCTGCTCACTTTGACTGGACAACAGATTCCCTAAACACTGGATTAATGACGGATGTAGAAGAAAAGAAGGACGAGGCACAAAAACCCTGGAATAAAAAAAAATCGGACAAAGAGTGGAAATAGCTGTCGCTTCGGACAAATAGATATCCTTTGTCATTTGCAAATACTAGGGAGGTACAGAAATGATTGACACAAATACAGTCATAGGGTGGAAAATAATTTATTCACAAAAACTGCGTATTACATTAATTAGACATATTCCCCGTTTAAGTGTCCGCACTTCAGCCATTTGCCTGGGAGTTTCCTGATGGCTGTGGCGAACTATTCCTTGGGTGTGTTGGTGCACCATCTACGGACAGTAGCCTGCAATTCCCCTGTTTCGTTCGCCATAATCAAACTCGACACGTCATCCACATTTGCCCCTGTATGCGATGTTGAACTTGGCCAAACAGCGGAACACAGTTCGTCTTGACAGTGCCTTGTGGCCGCACACCGACACCATACGCTGATGGATATCACCTCCTAAAACCCTTTCTTCCCACAAAACCACACGGTCCATTGCTGGCCGTGAGAATCGCCTTCCATCTTTGCTGTCTACGCGTGCAGTGACGGCGACGGAAAGAACAACCAATCACCTTAATCCTTTAACTAGCTGGTAGCACCTGTGTATTTCGAATATCTCAAGACCCCTACTGTAAGTTTCTAGGCGTTTCGCTGTCCTGTGGAGTTCGTTTAGACGTGAGAGAGCTTGTGCTAATCATTTCTGTACGACCTAAATAATAAGGTCAGCTGTTTCCACTTTGTGTCCAATATTTTATTTGTAATCATTGTATTGGAAGGGGAGGTCCTGTTCCGTGGTCAATAGTTTGTTGTCCATGAAAATTCCGAAGTCGGCAAGCGCTACGGATTAGGCGCAAAATAATCAAATTGAGCAGTATAAATCAAAGGCGGAAGGGTCATACTGAAACTGACAAAATCTTTTCTGTGCCAATAAAAAAAGGGAATCAACCTTTTGTATACAGAATAATTTGAAGAAATATATGGGTCATCTCTATGAGCTATGTGTTTTAACATTGAAAAGGTTAGAAGAATACTATATAAGCTTAACAAAGGCGATAATATAAACATATTTAAAGTTAACAGTTTTACTTAAGTTAATAAGAAGCATACCTTCATCGTTTATGGACAGTAAACTAACTAACATATTTTTATTAATAGATAAAATATTCTTTCAAGTCAAAATGTAATATATAAAATGATTCATTAACCTAATTTTTAGATGCAATTCAAACTTTATTAAATTAAATATAACTCTTGTTTGCTCAGTCTGGAGCTGCTATTTATTCAGTCATAATGTAAAATTAAACAAACAAATACTGAATTATAGAATTTGCATTCTTTCTCTGTGGATAAATTTTTTATTTACATGTGGAACACCCTTAATTGAGAACTCTCCATACTGAGTTTTCATACTATCTTATTATGACTGCAGCTTGCAAAATGAAAGCCATAGAAGAAAATGCAGTTGTCTACTATTTTTTGAGCTCTATGTATCAAGCGGCAAAAATAATTCTGCACTTGATAATGTTGGTATACACTAGAATCGATTAGTTCATATCTTTATTAACAAAAAGGTTAAATAATTTTGATGTCAGAATTACCTACGTAAATTGATATATGTGCGATATTAACAAAACATAACTTGTGTATGAATTAGTTGAATTGGTGGGTGCTATTATATTATGATTACAGATTCCTTAATAAGTAAAGAACCGAATAAGTGATTTTTTTTTCTTTATAAAAGCTTTACTCAGTTAATTTCGAGATTATAATTAGACAAAAATTAGATTTGAGATGGTTCAATTCCCTATCCATTTTTAAAATTCCCCTAAGGTGCTTTGCCTCCATCAAAAAAGTCTAAGTGATTACGTCAAGAAGAGATGTCTAATGTTTTCATCAAATTGTTTTCAAGGTCCTGATAGAGAAGGATAAAAAAGAGAGAGAGAGAGAGAGATTGAACAAGATTTGAACAGGAAAAAAGGAGGAAAGATTTCAACATGACTTGGAAAAAATAAAAGAAAAACTTTTACACTTGATCAAAATTTAATCGACCGTCTCCTCATTCGATGTCAACTTAATCGAGCGTTCATGCGTTGAGGAACCCCTCTATCGAGGAACCCACTCGAACATGCTCCACCCTTCACTTCACGCTATTTCATTTAAGAAGACTCTCAAGTGAAATGAAGGTTTCACGAACGACAAGGCCTCCTCCGCCTCCTTTTTCCATGGCAACCCCCGTTTCACCTCCAAGCCAAAACGAGGATAACCCGCAACCCTCATAGTAAGCCTATCAGTGCACTTAGCAACGACTCGCTCTCGCCTTAGTCACTCTCTCGCCCACAATGCATTTCTCTATTATCTATACAACCGATAATGTTAGCTGCGTTCTTAGACGAGGGAAACTTTGGACAAATTTAAATAAGAATCTCAAGTTATCAACTTCTGGAATCCTTTTTTTAAATCTCTTTTTCGCCTGCATGATGAAAACAAGACTATAAATTATTATTTACATAATCTTTTCAAGAGAGGTTTATAAAAAGAAAAAAGTTTTCTTATAGTAACTTATTCACTCCCGAATATTTCGTTTAATCAAAGGTGCCATTTAACGACTCAATTTTATTTTATTAGCTGAGCATCTAGTTTTAATCTAAATCTCAAATCCACGGAATAAAAGAAAGTGCATTGCACCGATGAGTAATTTATTAACTTGAATTTCCTGACCGCAATTGGTCTCCGCAATAAGTCACTGTCACAATAAAACGCGAACGACATTGTTCTACTCCTATGTTCATCGAGCGGAATTGACAGGGTCCATCAATTGCAGAATATTTCTTTAATGGAATATCTCAATGCCAGCGCACAAATACTTGACTTAAAAACGTATTCCTGGAATCACTCCTGATTACACTAGTCAACACACATTTTGTAACGAAGACCACACAAAGTGTTCTTAGTAGTAATTTGTAGGTAGAATCCGAATCTGCTTTTAGATTTTTTCTATCACGTCAAGTTTCCAAGTTATGCACATCGAGACTTCTTTGTTATAGTAATGGGAGTGAAGAGAAGCGGCTACATTGTTAAAGTATCCATATTTTGGGGCCGCAAGGAAATTTACCAGGCCCCAAACACTGAATGATTTAAAAATGTTTCATTGTAAAACAAGAAAGCTGTGCGTGCTAGAGAAATTTAAAAATTATATTCGTTATCAGCAGAAAAAATACTACCAAAAATCACCCACTTTCATTTTGTTACAAGAAAAATCTTAAATTTTGTTGGCCAGTGTTATCTAGCTGATGAAATAGCTCAGACTATCAGCGAGTGGTTTCAGGAGTACATTTTTAAGTAGAGTACTTATGCAATAGCAATGAGATAATTCATGAAGCTATGTAGAATAGCTCTTTTCATCAGTAAACGCATGAGTAAGTTCCGTTTCTCAGGTATTAGGAAACCAAATGCCCGCCATGAGACTGACTCTAGATAATATACCACTTGCCCAATTGACACTACATAACCGATTCTTGGATCTACACAGCTCCATCTGTGATTTCTCAGATCATTCCTCCTATCGGCGACATTTGGAACTACAAATGCTTTTCCCGGAATCTTTCTTCCCATGTCATTAGTCCCCCTACCAAATTTGATGCCATTCAGGTTGTGAGATCGAGCTACAGATGGCTATGAATACTCTCAGTTTATCAGTTTATGTAATTACTAGCAGAGGCACCCGGTGTTGCCCGAGATAATTACAGTTGTAGGTTAAACAGAACAACCTCATGAAGTTAAATAATAAATTTGTTTTCAGTAATTCTACAATTTCCGTCTATAAACGAAGCAGTTGTTCAGATGTTTCTGATGCCCGGATAACTTTTTGTCATCTCTACCCAATACTCATTCATTTCTTCGTTGGCATTTCGATAGATATGAATTATTGTTATAATCCTTCGAAAGATTATTATAGGACATAACACCATATGGTTGTTTATTTGAAGAGTTGAGTTGATGTATGCTTTGTTATCGGCTATGTCGTCAACTGTAGCTTGAACGCGAGGAATTTATTGATTTTCGAAAAACCCCTTCTTAGTGCTCACTTACATTTTGTAAAGAACCTCTGTACAAAATTTCAAGTTTCTAGACCATATGGTTTGGGTTGTGCGTTGATCACTCACTCAGTCAGTTTCTTCTTTTATATATATAGATATAGTACCATACCACAATGCAAGGGCGTAGCAAAATTGTAACGGGCCATGATTCAAACTTGACAGCCGAGCCCCCTGATCCATCTCAATATATTCCTAACAGTCCATGGCCCTGGTTCAACTGAACCACTTGGAACCATGGTGGCTATGCCCCTGCCACAATGTAGTGATTTCACAAGTCAGTGTCACTGTTCGAAATGTCCTCCGCTTGCATCCCCGCGCGCATGGACACGACAGACCATAAACTGTCGACCTCCTTCATAGCTCCCATGACGATTGCAGGCGTCTGCAATACGTTTGATGTATAACATCTCCGTTTTTGCACTGGTCGATGTATATCTGGGGAGTGCTTTGAGGTATTCCCACAGATAGAAGACCAAAAGATTGAGATCGGGCAACCGTGCAGGCTATGGAATAAGTCCATCCCTACCTATCCGTTGGTCATGGTGGCTGAAATGCATAGGTGTACCATCATACATAAATCAAATTATTGCTCTAATGTCCACGGGCATTCACGAGAAAGTATTGAAGCGTGTTCCACAAGATGTTCCCAGCCTTAGCCATCAATTATTTGTTGGGCTATTCGAGCCATATGAAGGCTGCTTTGTCATGACGGAGCAGTATTCCTCTGATAGGTCCTAAACGTTATTTTGAATTGAATCCGATTGCATCAATAATGATGACTGCCCTGTAACGTATCCAAAAAGACGTACAGATAAAACGTATGGTCCGATCAGACAATCACTTACTATACCAGCTCAGGAATTGATCTTGAACTGCTGTTGGTGTCGAGGATTTTGAACGATGTTGATTGTGGATATTAGAAACACATTGTAGTCTAGATTTTAGTGGAATAACTCATCAACCAAACACTTTCAATCATGTTTATATGACCTATTTTTTTCTTATGTCACGGCCAAAGTTTAGGAAGTTTGAAACTAATTATTATTATGCCGATCATTTTGATCGTGACGTAACCAGTTCGTCTTCAGCAAGAAGGAACAACGGCATTGTTCGTGAGGGAGAAGAATTGAGCCGTTCGAAGAATGAAGACTGTGCTTTGCTCAGTTTCACTGGCCAACCCTCAGAAAATAAAGCAGTTCGAGAGGATAGAGAAAACGGAGAAGGAAAGACAGACTGATCCTGAAGAGGTCGAGAGTAAGAGCTCGGATGTGATTGATCTGAAAGAAGCTTCTACATTAATGCCTTATTCAGATTTCCAGCTAAGGAGAATAATAAAGCATTCTCTAAAATATATCCTCTGGCTTCAGCAAAGAATACCACATCAGCTAAGATAAACGTTTGTGAGGGACGGACGAAAAGCCTCCTCCATGTATTCCAAAGTATAATAATTGGATGTTCTATGAGGATTTTTATACACGCCATACCTCAGATGTTTAAATTATTGATGAAAAATAGGAAAGAAAATTCCACAGCCTGGGATCGAACCAGGAACCTTCTGCTCACCCAGGCTGTGGAATTTTCTTTCCTATTTTTCATCAATAATTTAAACATCTGAGGTATGGCATGTATAAAAATCCTCATAGAACATCCAATTATTATTTTTTAACGATTATTACGCTAGTAGGAAAGATAGTCCCAGCCTGCGAACTGAGTACTGCTCCAGCCAGCCCAAAGGGCATGTAGATAGCGTAATGCTTCCATGTCCGCAGTGGCGCAATTGGCTGGCGCATCTGCACGGTAAGCAGAAGGTTCCTGGTTCGATCCCAAGCTGTGGAAATTTCAATCCTATTTTTCATCAATATTCCAAAGTGTTTGGCACTGAACATTATAAAGGAGTGCAACTTGAATAATGACAGTGCAGAAACTGGTCATGATAAGACAGTTCCGAAAAAGATGTATACGTATGCGTTATTAAATAAAGAGTATTATAAAGACAAATTATGTATTACGTTTGTAAAATATGAAGAGTAACCAATAGCAAGTAAAAGTTTTAATCGTATGTATTTACTATATAATAATATTTTTTAAAATGCTACGGAATATATTTCAGCTGCGCATGCCCATGGCCTTATCACTGCATATACTTGTTCCTCTATAGCAAGGTTAATCTGCCCCGAACGGTAGTAAAGAAGACAGCATCTTTTACCAATTTTACTCCTTTAAGCTATATTCTTACACGAATAACAGCACAAACAATCACTTTTCGACCTTGAGAAACTCAAAAATTAGCTTAACAGACCACTTGTCCCGCTTTTTATATCACTTTCTAATGAAGACATTGACCAGAAACAAGAATTCGCATAACTTGTTTCTCTATATATACCCCGAAATTTGCATTGCGCTGCGACGAAAAAGTCCTCTGTGGAATAGCAGTGATTCAATTTTCAACTTTTTTCCAAGGAATATTTTTTCACAATGATTCTATCTATGAAATTTGATTTGTAGTGAAATCTATTGAACATAGGGGAGACCAGGGATAATCGATATAATTTTTCTATTTTTTTTGTAAAACTTTAGAAATTTCAAAACAGTTTGAAATAACAGTTTATTGTTTTGTTCTCTAATCGGCCAATAGTCATTTTCACGTTTAAAGCCTATTGTCCGTAAAAAAAATTATTCGACTATTTTAAGATGTCTCCATAGGGCCCATGTCTAGGCAAGTTGATACTGTAATATCTTAGTAGAAAATAATGCCAGTTCATTTTAGCAAGCAACTGTTTATTAAGAAATTTCAGTAACTTTTTGAGATATTTCCATACATATATCATGAGTGGAAAAAATGACATTTCGAAGTTAAAGAAATAGAAACTTGAGATCTGTGGAGAGTTGACTAGTGATGTCACCTAAGAGTCGTCTGCACAAAGACGCCATATTGCACGGCAAATCATGACCGAGAGTGCAGGATTGCTTATATTGAAATTCAACTTTTAGCGCTGGCAAATGAAACTGTAAGATACGGTTTAAACATAATATTGTAGCCAAACACAAACAAACTTAGCACATTTCTAATGCCTGTTTCCGAAAACCGTAAACATGGAGCGCAGTATAGTTGGCAAAAAGCCATCTTCATGGTATTTTTTTTATGTTTACTGACAACTCTCTATAACGCTTCACTTGAACATCCTAGAATTAAAGGTTTAGGATGATATTTATGTTGTTAAATTGAATTGAAAAATCGTTTTCACCATCACTTGCACGCGCACCCCAAGAGAAATTATGTATTAACTTGTCCCACTTGAAGCTATTATGGGTTTCTTTTTCTGTATAAAAACACGCGGCCAGTACGAAAAAAAGAAAATAGCCAAATTCACTCAGGTTTCGCCCTCTGTCAGGCTATTACTCTGAAGAAAGTTTCCACGTTCACTTAGAAGGCGTATTGAGACTAGAAGAGCTACATGGAAATTTACTTCGCACTGATTAAATGGAACAACAAGTTCTCCTGTCTAATGTGATACAATTAAAAAACGAGCACACACTCCGTTTGAAAACGAAGAAGAAGCGTTTAATGGGCGATGACTTAAAAAATTTAGACATGAGGACTGCTTTGTAAACCACGACAAACTTAGCCATGTCTCCCCTATATAAACACGTGATAGAGTCAGTATCACGTTATAATTTTATGGGATCCTACGCAAAATATAATTTAGGAATTTTAGAAAATTTATAATTTTTTTATTTTTTGCATACTTATTATATTTTTGCATATTTATTATATAATGCGCTGCTGGTGATATGTATGACATTCTTGCTTTAAAAAACATACTTAAAATAAATAAGTATTTTATACATCATGAAAAATGCTTCTGACATTTGAAAATTTGATTTTATATAGATATAACATCTACTTAAATATATCTGTGACTTTGAGAATTTCTTATGGTCTCGCCTGATCTGGAAGGAAGAATCACGACCTTAGCTTTCGTTCGACCATGAAAAGCTTTTCAACGAACGAATCAATGAGAGAAACTTGGCTGTCGAAGACTTAACTACAAATAAATGGGAGAAAGTCCAAGGAAATTAAAAAAAGAAAAAAAAATACTACAAATTTCCGCCACGTGCTTCGAGTTTCAACAAGGAAAACAAACGACGAACTTGAGAAACGCCGCAGCAATAGTGACACCTAGTGAACGCAAGAATAACTAAATAGCACGGCGAGAGAGAGAGAGAGAGAGAGAGAGAGAGCAGACGTCCTTCTAAGCGTAAAAAGAAGTTGAATGGAACGCATCGTCGCTGGCACGTGACGAAGAAGAAGGCGACGAAAGACACAAAACGACTTTTCATTGGCGTAAGAGTTAAACAAGGGAAGGTCGTTGTACGGAAAGGCCTTCGTTCCGGTGATGTCACTCGCGCTCTCTCCTGCGTGGCAATAATTTATTCCCCGCTCCTCTTAAAGATGTGAACTTTCAATTGATTACGGAGCCTGAATCATTGGGTCCCCGTTTTCATCCACGTGGCGAATTTCAAACTGCGCAGGAGGTCGTCCACATGCACTGAGAGAGGAGGAGGCGTTCTCATTGGACAAGCCCGTTGCTTCTGCTCTTTACGTAATGGTGAAATACAAAGCTTTTTAACGCGCGCTCCTTTTTTTAATGCTTATGTCATTCCCGGTTACTGAGAAACTTCAACCGAACGGCTGGTGCAATAAAATTAAAGGGATTATTTCCATGCCTACATAATTTTAGTTTTATTAAGTTCGTTTTATTTTTATTTTTTTTTTAAATTTTCCATTAATGCAATTCAAGTACTCGTAAAATTGATTTATGCCACTATTATCTCGGATGGCATGAATTGATGATTTACTAATGGGACAAAACGGCAATTAATGGAATTGATCAGGTTGGGGATAATTATTAATTATGTTATCGTTTCTGTGTAATGATGTCGAAATAATTTTTCTTTTCAAAACATGGAAATTAATCATCTTACAGTAAAATTAATCCCTAGTGCCTTCTCTGCTTTAAAACTTAGGGCCCGATATCTTAATTATTATAGTTTTTTAATGATATAACTTACAAAACGTAAACCTTTATTATCAGCCTCTTAAAATATTTTTCATTTCCTTTTTAAAACTTATCTTCAAAAGTGATAATTAATCAAACTTCACTGATTATTTTTTCACACATATATATCGCAATACATTAGATTTCCTTTAAACATTTTGCAGATCTTTTCCGTCTAAGGTAGTAAAGTAAAGGTTGTGCAAAATAAAGGCAAAATACATGTTTATAAACTTGATAATAAGACGTTTTTTCTACTAGAAAAGTTATGCGCCGCTAACAGCTTTTGCTCTCGCTCTGTCGTAGTGGTTGCACATTATGTCCGACCCTAGTGACTAATTGTTAGTGCCGGTTTAGTCTATGCAGCCGTGAAGCAAATCTCCAGTTTATTAGATGTGTTTATTACAACTAGTTTATTATAACTACGGCATCGAAAATCATGAGAGCATACATTATTAAAGTATACTGGAATATTTTACCGCCATGGCAGATAAAAGGGGCAGAAGTGTTGAGAGAATGAAAGATGATGAGGTATCATTTCCAAATATATTTCCCCCCTGGGACATGCGACTTTCTCGACGTCCCTGAAGAGGAACACAGGTTCGTGTTATAGTCACGAAATTATTCAAGGATAATTTTCGAAGTTTAAGAGAAAACAGAGAAAGTCTATAAAAATACTTTAGTGAAAATTACATAAATGTGAAAACTAAATTGGTAATCACTAAATATAAAAACAACAACAAAAACTAACGTGAGAAATTTTTTTAATGAAGCAATATTGAAAAAATAATTTTTTAAATAAAAAATTGATTTTTAAATGAAAAATTATTATTTTAGTTATTATTAATTCAGTTTTATATTTAATTTAATTTTTTATAAATATTTTAAGAGCAAGGAGAAGATAACATTAAAGAGCAAGGGAGCCTCCGAGTAGGGACAAAAAAAAAAAAAAAAAAGAGCTTTAATTTAACTCCTTCCCAAGACCGAAAATTCCTTCAAGCAGTCCACTATCAAATCCTATAAGCATTGGCCACTATGCCCAAAGTCTCTCCGTTTCTGGAAATGTGTCTACAGACGGACGGGCAGCTGGACAAACCGGCCACATAAGCACTTTTCTATAGAAAACGTGCTAAAAAAGTAGCTAAATACCAAGTGAAATGACAGACAGTCGTGCACAGTGACACCTAAGAAGATGGCAAGGGTTATACCCCGTTCACGCTAGCAATTGTATGTAGATCGTCAGCTTGAACTAAATTCCAATTTTGAAATGCGTACGTTAGCGATCTGGATTTGAACTGAAATCGTTGGTCCTCAAAATCGATTCATTGAATCCTGCAAGGAGAAACTCGGTCGATGTTGTTAATGTAGATTCCTTCCAAACCCTTTGCACCAACTTCGGTAGGGGAAGCGGGAATATACTGTGGATAAAGACATAATGCAAAGAAGAACAACCTCTTGTCCACAAAAGATTTATTGTGCGAATACGTATTTCGATCTCTTTAAGATCATTATTCAACGCAAATACATGAAAAAATATCGACAATCGAACAGTGCTGGGAAAACGAAACGAGCGGTCCGAAAGCAAAGCTTTCACTGCCATACTCGTCCAGGAAGTACCTAGAACGCTGAACTAGGCAAAAAGCCAGAGGATAAGATGGAGTCCTTTCCTATCAGGACGATAGAGATGTTTCAATTTCTTTTGTTTGGAATTTTGCCAGTTTTCTGTATCACGTTTTTTCTAGTTGTATTTCTCTTAGGTCCGCGCTTTTGTTTTCATTGTACGAGGCGTCTTCTGATTCTCTAATTTGCCGTTCATCCGGTCCGTTGATTGGCCGCTGTTTGAGGATCTCTCTTGTTCTTATAAATAGTTTGCCTTGTAATATTTTTTCAGCAGCCCTCTTTGTTATATATTTATATTTTTGCCTTTTTTTGGGTTAGTCAGGCTTCTTGCCTATTTCATTGTATTTCATGTAGAATTTATTCCGGAAGGGTGAGAAACGTGTAAGCACTGCTTACGTCCCATCTGAACAAATGTACACTTCACTGTTCGCTTGTCGATATTTTTTCATGTATTTGCGTTGAATAATGATCTTAAAGAGATCAAAATACGTATTCGCACAATAAATCGTTTGTGGACAAGAGGTTGTTCTTCTTTGCATTTAACTTCGGTAGTTTTCACAAAATGGTGTCCAAGAAATCGGTCAATTTATGGTCCGAAGAAGAAACCACACCGTTAATCGGCCTGCGGCTTGAAAACTTGGATGGATCCAGACAACAAAAAAAGAAATTCGTCCATATTACCTAGTTTTTTTTTTCAATAATCTAGTCCCCAAATGAGTCACTTGTTGACTATAATGAACAGCTGGAGTTTGTAAAACTGGGTCAAGAGTAAAGTATGAGTTTGCTAACTGTGGATTAGCAGCGCCTAATTGCGAACACTCTGTCTATCGAAAAGAATCCAGTTTCTATATAGATTGACTCGATCTTGTACTGTAGTGCGAATGGAGTATTACGAGTGACCGCAGAGCTGAATCTGCATCTGCAGAGGAAACTTGATTAATAGTCCATTCATGGCCGAGCTGCAATCGCCAAGCTGATAACCCAGTGGTATACAAACGGAGAAAACAGTAGTGCAATGAATGGAAGCATGTCCCGTGTCCAATGAGTTATTCTTAACACTTTCCGCAACAGTATACAGCGTCTAAAACCGCAAGAGCTAAAGCCCTGAGTGAAATGATCGATTGACTAAAAAAAAAAAAAAGTGGAGTAGGGAATAATTTCTGGACGAGGAAGGTATGGTATTAAGTCATGTCTGAGAATTAATTTCCCTTTTTTAATTTGTTAAGTTACTTTGTTACTTCCCTTTTCTTGTTAATATATCATTCCACTCAGGGCTCAAGATATTACGGTTTAACTATACCGGTTTATGCATGGAGAACGCCTAAAGACTGTCAAATTCTAACAGCGAAACATCATGGAGATTTGAGACAATCGGCAATCGAGCAATGGAGTAGAAGAAACAATGCAAGTGATACTAAAGCAGAGCTCTCAAACTTTCTCAGCTGAGACTTCTCAACTGAGTGTTCAGAAACAATATAGCGATATTGTTGTAGCCAAGTGTTCCTCATTTCAACAATACAAGTACACCCATACCTCGTTATACGTACGCTCGTTGTACGTACTTTTCGATTTACGTACTTTTCAAATTATGGCACGAATTCGTTTTACGTACCCAATATTTCGTCACACGAGATTAAATAAAGAGTAGAGTGGAAATACACTGATCATCAGCGCCAGCACTATGACCTCGTCAAGTACGTCGTCATTATTTCCACTCTAATAAATTAATTTAGGCTATATATTTTCGATTTTTGTTTCATGTGTATTATTATGTTTATGAAGAAATAAATATAATAAACTAAAGACTATAAAAAATAAATACTAACTTTGCTGTATTATTTCACATAAAAAAACACTGAAACAGATTCAATTTACTTTGTGTATATTTTGTATCAAAATCATTGATGTGCATTGTCAAAGCGTTATCACGAAAATCATTGATGTGCATTGTCAAAGCGTTATCACGGAAATTTATTTTTAAAAAGTACAGTAGTGACCTCTGATGAGAGCTACATAATAAAACGTCTCACGTTTTTCCATTGCCTCGACTTTTCTACTGACCCTGAAAAGTACGTATTCGTTATACGGATATTCGATTTACGTACCAAGTTTTTGGAACCAATCAGTACGTATAACGAGGTATAGGTGTACATTGTTGCTGAAGACCGAGTTGAGAATACTCACTTGAGAAAGTAGATAATGAACAGACCCTTAGAGCACTAGAGATGTTTCAACTCACTCGTCACACGCATAAACCTAAGGATTTACATTGATATAGGAGATAAGCCTGAAAAAAACCACTAAGGTCCTCAAAATGAGAGAAGAACATTCTCCTCACTCTGGGAATAAAAAGTTTGATTGAGGATTGACATAGAAAAAAGGGTGCGGGTGGGGAGGGCAAAGAAAATGAAAAGGCGAACTATGATTTTCAAAAATCGGGGAAGATAATATTCCTCACATCGTCGAAGTTAACTTCCAGGATATGATTGGGCAAACGATGTTTTAAGCATCTCCTACGGTCTGGAGGACTCAACAAAATTTCAGATAGCAACTGATAGCTGTGATTGAGCATCTTCAGAAGCATGTCATCGTATCCTGTACGAACTTGCCAATATGCATCATCCCCAGGTCCTCATAGACAACTCTATTGTTGGCTACTCTACGGTCTAGTTGAACAATTGCCCTACGAGTAATATTTTAGAATGTCTGCCATACTATAAAGCAGATCCGGATATGGAGAATTGGATCTGCATATCGCGATTTTATGCAGGACTCATTACTTTGAAAGGATGAGTGATTGGCCATAACTATAAACAAATTTTGAGCAACCAGTCTCACGACATAGCAGGCTTCTCTTATTCCTTTTTGAAATCCTAAAGGAATAGCAAATTAACTGTCAAATCACAAAACAAACGCTTAAATAAACGATGCTAAAAATTTAAAAAAACAAGACCCTAGATTGAGTAATAAAAAAAACTTATTAAGGTGTTTATATATCCAATAAAAATTTTTTAAAGACTTTGAAAAATGGCGACATTCAAGATTACATTAGGATTATGACAGGATAAAATAGCTACTAAGATGAAAAGATAGTATGCTCCATAAAATTGATAGATGTAAAAGACATTGTGTCCCGCAGGAGATGGTATTTTCTAGGATGACAATGTCCCATCCGTGCCGCTGGCAATGTCCAATCTTGATGCGAGGAGTTAAACACCACTGTCGAGTGCAGTCATCAGACCTGAACATCATCGACCCATTCTGTCCTCTCTTGAAATACAGAGTTAAGAGACGATGCCACCTTCCTGCATCTCTCCAGAAAGTTAAGCACATGATGAAAGGTACAAAAGGAAGTATTGCAGGTGGTCCTACATTTATTAATAAAGGTTTTCTTACATTATTTTATCCAATCCCTGTAATTGCATATATTTGGCTAAAACAGATTCTGTACATGTTTTTATAGATATAACACAAACATGATATAAAAAATATTTTAAAAATTCGAAAATTAAATCCACGATAATAAATTTTTAAAATTAAGTCTATGGAACAGATTGAAAAATGTCAACGGTAAATGCCACGATAAACAGGTTTTTGCTCAAAATCTCTTAACTGGCTTAAAAAACGCTTTAAACAGCAATTCACGTTGCCGAAAGAAATCACTTTATTGTTGTCGTTTTCTTTGATGTTATTGAGGAATATGAATTTTCATCTTTCTTCCAGGCATTTCTTAATCTTTTATGCTCCCGTTTTTGTTTTCAGAAGAGCGCAAATTTAATCAATTTCTGGAAGCCTTTGAGAGAGTCAGAGCGAGTCCCGGGCTTCCATTCATTCGGCTCCGATGACAACAGACTGCGGCCGTCGAATTTTAATGAGCAAATTTTGTGTTGGCAGTTGCAAGATTTCATGTTACAGATCAAGCGAGTGGGAAGAAACAGAACAAACTCCACGGGTTTTATGATGGAAACAATAGCTGCTCTTACCGTTTCTAGTTACCTGCAATGACACGTTTTTCTTTTATTCCTCGAGGGAATAAAAAAAAAAGATTTTTCCGTTGAGGAGCATTGAACATATGGTGCAGAATCCGAGACATACGAATCGAACCTATCTCACCCATTTAATAACGAGAGAGTTCGCTTGAACAGACTACGCAAAAAAGACGGGTGGTAGATGAGGTAAACATAGAGGAAACATCTCAAGAATTTCTCGATCGAGGCCCCTAGCGTCCTTGACAGCCTTCATATCAGGGCTATTCAAAACTTAATGTTACTCCAGATTCTATCTGTGTTTTCAATATTGAAGCATAAAACGCGATAGAGCGTCTCTGGAGATTACTATAGTTAAACAAATTGGAGAAAACGACAACAAAGCCTGAGGTTCTAAATTGGATCTCTTCATTTAATTGGAGGAATCAGAAGAATCTTTATTAAGACATACATCCACTTCCTGAGTACTAAACGGTTTCATCATAACTCATAAAAGACAGGTTGCTTTGAAACTGAATGCTTCACTTCACATGAGAAATAATATACTTCTGAGCTCCTAAAATCTACTGGATAATTGGAAATCCGATATACATCAATAAAATACATTCCTCTTCAGATTCCTGATCTTTCATTCTTCCATTCTCATCGCAATTCCAATAAACCGAACCCAAAAAAACAACGTGAAGACTCTGTGTCTCAATCAAAATTTTTGCTGTTTAAGAGTCTATGACTGATTATATAATCAATTTGAACCATCTTTCCAGCGCCATATCACAATTCCTAAACGTAGTGTTTCCAAAAATTATCGAACTTTGGAAATGCATGTATGTTCTGTTGAGCGTAATTCAATAAAACGATAAATGCACACGGAGAAAACCCTTCTAGTTCCATTTTCTATTACCTCCAGAATGGTTATCAATATAGACTGAGACGTACGATACTAGATATTTTTACATCGCTCGTCATGCATACATTCCCAAATATTCCCATTACGTGACGGGCTATTTCCCAGATTAATGTAAAATTGAAGTTTAATGAACCTTACAGTACATTATGACGGAAGTAATCTTTCCGATCGATTTCGCCATTTATTCCCGGCTTTCTCATTTGCCTTGAAGAAGCCCGGAATAAATGGCGAAACCGGTCGGAAAGATTACTTCCGTCATAATGTATTGTAAAGTCTCATTAAACTTCATCATTAAGAATAAGATGACCACAATGAAGTTATTTCGAATTTTTACAGTACTACAAAGCATTCAGAGAACACATGAATACAAGCTGAAAATAAAACTTCAACCTATTAACATTATCCTTTAAAGAAAAAATGAACAAGTGGGTTAGATAATAAATACATTAGAAAATAAGAAAAGCAACACATGAAATATAGACAAACGGTTTAAGAAGAAAAGCACAAGTCTTCATGAAACCAACATATACCAAGAAAGAACGGAATTCTTTGAACAATTTCAAACGCTGGAATTTTCTTGCATTTGCATTATACAGGGTGTATCTGAACGGTCTGTACAAACTTGGAGGGGAGATAGTATGGGTCCGAATTTGAACGATAACTGAGATATGAACAGAAATAAAAATGCTACCACCAACATCAACAAGTTAATAACTCAGGTTATCTAACGCCTAGGATGATGAAATTTGGGAGAATGATAGGGTATATAAAACTGTGTATACCGCTAAAATTTGATCGAATTCTAACGAGTAGTTTCCGCGTTACGCAGTCAACATTGTAAACCGTGCTCACATGCGAATACTACCAACACTACCTCTACTCAAAACCTGAGCGCGAAAATTTCATACATTGTTACATCATCATACCTAGTCATTATTTCGGGCTTATTAGAGAGGTTCAGCAAGGCGTTAACGTGAACGCAAAAATAACTGACATCATCCAAGTTCACGTCCACACAGGCGTAGGCCTTGAAAATCTGCTTCAGCAAAGCGTTACTTCCCCTTACGAGTCCAAATGGCGTCACATACGTATGACATATGTTCTTATTACGCATGCGCAGAACACAAATATCGCGCATCCGGTTCTTGCCTCATGCGTGTATTTTGAAAGTTCCTTACTATAACGACATCGTACATTTCTAACCTTATATTCTAAATATTGTTTGTATAAAAAACAATTATTCAATTATCATATCATAGATTAAGTCTAAAGAACACGTGTGCAAAATAACATAGCATTTTATTTGTTCGTCTTATAAATAAAAACATAGGGAATGGCAAACGTGAACGTACCAGACTAGGCGTTGAATTCGCCATGATTTAACGTGGAGACGTGAAGCAATGACGTCAATACATAGTTCAGACGTTTTTTACCTCAAGTCGACGTGAGGTAGCATGAAGCCTCGACCTAGATTTACGTCATTCCTGCGCTATACATCATTGTCATGCCACACGTTTGCTTTGCTGAACCTCTCTATTATTGGTAGAAATGCTATTAAAGATGACTACTTAAGACATTTTAACAATGTATGACGTTTCCGCGCTCAGGCTTTCTCTTTAAGTGGTGTTGGTACTACCCAGCACATGTTACGATCTTAACTGCGTAACGCGGAAACTACTGGTTGGAAATATATCAAATTTTAACGGTATACACAGTTTTTTGTACCATATTATTCTCCCAAATTTCCTTATCCAGGATAAGTTATCCTAGGCGTTAGAGAACATGAGTTATTAACTTGGCGATCTTGGTGGCAGCATTTTTATTTCTGTTCATATCTCAGTTATCGTTCATATAAAATATAATGTTTTCTTTTAATATAAGGGTCATTCAAATGAAAAGGAACCAAAGGATATATTGAAATGGAGATTGAGTTTCTTGATGTATCTTCCACCTGTAGTGTTTTGACGAACTAGCACTTGACTCTCGGACGTCGTGCAAATGTACCATCAAAACAGTCACGATCGAATCTACAGATGTTGAACACGGGCAATAATTCATTTTTTAACCGTAAAAGTCTTCGAGAGCATAGAAATTCATCGCCGCATGAGTAATATGTACGAAAATTGCATGTCATGTACGCGCACTTTAAAGACTGGCGTAAGAAATTTCGAGAAGGGTGGTCATCGTTGACTGACATTTAAGAGGAATCAAACCATGTGATCAGTAAAACAAAGAATCACGGTGGAGGCCTATCAGCAAATTGGGAGTGGGCACACCATTATTCGGGATCGTCTGCATTATCGAAATAATTTGCGCGCAATCGATATCACATAATTTGGAAACTATTCAGAAATGCCTTTCCTTGAAACATTTCTTCTAGTATCAAAAGCAAAGTCCCTTTCATCGACAGAATCATTACGGTAGATGAGAAGTGGGGCTTTCATCATGAACCAGAAATAAGCCAAAAGAAACGCAGACGGAAAGGAAATGTGAACAAAAAAGCATATTGACCTTTGTTGACGACTCCAAGGGCAAATTTCATCGAATTCCTCGCCTACGGAAACTACCTGGCCAGTAGAAACTCTCAACGCTCAGCAAGCATCAATCAACACCATGCGTCGGCGCTGTCACGGCGGGAGTCATTCTTCTTCGCGATAACGCCAGCGAATATTATCAATGGATAAATTGTATTTTCTTTCCAAATTTAGATAGGATTTGTCCCAAAGTCCAGGATAAGGACTAGATTTTAACACGGGAACCAGCAGAAGCATCAGCTCCATCACAGATAAAGACCACAATTATTAGAAAAATGAGATCAAATTAAAAAAAAAAAAAAATCCACACTTATAGAAATGCCCTTAACATAATGAATGTATCGCCATTTCCAACTTTTCATGTAATTTATTATATATAGTGGAAAACTAAAAAGGTTCTGAAAATTTTCTGAAAATTGAAAGAAGTCATTTGAGTATCAATTTTCCGTATTCTTAAAGTCGTCTAGATGCTTTTATTTATTTATTTTTTCATTAAAATCCTGTTTCCAATTATTAAGAAAGGTCGAATTTCAAACTTTTCTAGAAACATACCAGAATCCTTCAGTTGTTTTTTTTTTTTTCTTTTCAATTTTCCAAAATATTTTCTAGAATAATGCATCTACTAAATCTTTGAAAAATATTAATCTTGTATAAATTTAAAATCGAACTTTCTGATTATTCAAAAATCTATTTTGAGGTTAAGCAATGTAAAAGAAATCAACATTAACTCTTAATATAAATGGCCTTGTATAGAAAACATTTTGTGAATGTTTCGTCAGTGTCCGAATACTTTTTTTAAATGACAATTTGAAAAATGATTTGAAATGAAGAATTTATAAATAAGGAAGAAGAAATTTACCTGACGGAATTCAAGCCTCACTACGATATACTATAGAGTGAGACAATTTAAATAAAACGATCATTTTTCGTAAATTTAACGTAACAAAGATTATTTACGAGGCTAATCAACAAAGACTGAAAGTAATTTTTTAACAACTTTTAATTATCGTTTACATAACAAAAAAAGTCGCACAGAGCGGGCTTTTATATATATATCTCCAGAAGGCAGGACCATATTAGCCAGCGGTTTTATAGTCAATACTTGCATTTCACATATTCCAAACTGAAAGTGGTGCGAGAGGAGCATATGTAGAAATAAAATTTTATTATCCGTTGAAGCATACCGCCACAGAAACTTAAGAAATTATGTAGAGAATTTACAGTGAATATTGAGGCAGATGTGTCAAACTGGCGACCCGCGGTTCGCATGTGGTCTTTTGCATGTTATTTTCTGGTTAAAGGAGTTTAAAGAAGATAGACATTCAAAATGTTAAGCAAGATGAGCCTGGTCAGAAATCAATATTAATAAAGGCCTGTGAAGATTGTCTTACGACGAAATTTCATATGACAGTACCTTTATATGACACTGTTTAAGCTCGATGGGTGCCACGTTTGTTAACTTTTGTATATTTCAACAAGGCTGTTCGAATGGAGACATATCGTGAAATACTGATTTATCTTTATTGCTTTTCTGAAATCAATTGCCACCGGGAATGAGTCATAGTTGCATCATCACACTGGCGAGAGTAAAACAAACAAGCCGTGTAGGAAAGTCAAACAAAAAACCAAAATATTTCAGCCTTCATCGAAATATGTGACCACTTCATCATGACAATGCAAGACGTCAGTCATGTGGCAAATACAATTACATGTATTTGTTAAATTCAACGTATTCGTGTACCACATTCTTCTTATAGCGTCGAACTTTGAGTT
>JAHWFO010014436.1:447283-523191 GCA_023313115.1 Rhysida immarginata
ATGATATTGAACTTAATGATGCTGAACAAAATATCACTTGCATCTCTAGATAAATATCAGATCTCTCCATAATTAAATGCAAAAGGAAAACTGAAATGACACAAATTTTTTTTGTAACATGACAAACATACAACAGATATATACAACGACAAGAAAACCATGAAAGCAAAAAAAAAAAAAATTGTAAAACACTAACATGTTCGATTTTCATTAACGGCAGTGATCGCTATTTACTGGTATAGGAGATATTTTACAGTACATTTTTAAATTATGCAATAAATATAGTTATGGAACAGCTCCAAGATAAATAAAACCTTCACTCATAATAACAGTGTTTTTAAAGTGCATCTTTAAATAGTGCTATTTTACGCTTATTTTCTGCTCACAAAAGCTAATAAAAAAGCCCATTTCATCGTCTGTAATGACCCCAAATGCCAATCAGACGGTAAAGAATCTCCTTCGACAATGGGATCGATTAATATCTTTTATAAGCAATTAAAGAAAGGAAAGCAATTACAATAGCCACAAAAAGAACATAATTTTCTCTAAAGGTCCAACAAGGCCAAAGCAAATAAACACAGGAAAAAAAAGTTAAATCTGGTGTTTTTTCCCTTCCTGGAGCTTAATATAACCATGGAGGAAAAAAAAATATGTTTTTGACCCAAGCCAAGGCAAGATGTAAAAAACATAATATGAAGTGCGATCAAAAAGTTCCAGGACTGGTTGCGCATCTCGCCAACAAATGGCAGCACAAATCCACAAATTCAAAAAATATAGCCCTAACATTCACAAATCAGCTTTTCAAAGGATTTTGCTTCGTGTGCATCGGGGACTGAGAAAATACTGCTAATGTGGCCGCGCGTGTGAGGTCGTCTGTGATTTTATCATGGACATTAAATTTCAAAAAAAAAATTCGAGCAACGATCAATCTGAGGGAGGACGTTCGGCGAAAGCGACCAGATCTGTGGCGTGAAAAAACTGGATGCTCCACCACGACAATGCACCCTCTCATCGAGTTCTCTTCACACATGAGTTTCTTAAGAAAAACAACATGATTTCGCTTTCACACCCACCCTATTCGCCAGATTTGGCTCCTGTAGACTTTACTCACTTTCCGAAAATGAAGATCCAGTTGAAAGGTCACCATTTTGATACGATTGAGGAGATCTAGTGCGAATCGCAGAAGATGTTTGACTCGTTTCAACAAAATGACTTCCAGGACACATTTCTGAAGTTGCAGGAACGCTGGACTCATTGTATGGCTTTGCAAGTGGACTATTTCGAAGGGGACACTGTGTAAATGTATTTAAATAAAATACGTTCTCTTTAAATGTACCAGTCCCGGAACTTTTTGGTCGCCTCGTATATTGCTCGATATTGAAGTTTGTTCTATACCATTCTATGTCTAGGAACCGAAACTTTTTACTATACAGTAACTTGATCTGAATTATAACCCAATCTACAGATTCCTCCTGCCAAATGAACTAAATAGAACATCCTAGTTAGTAACGCATAGATCCGCTTTTTACATCCAATGCGTCATAGAAATGATTACAGGAGGCGTTAAAAAATTCTGGTAAAAGCCGATTCCACACATACACTAGTGCATCACTAACTCCTGTTGATTCGACGGAAAAAGTTTTTTTCGCTATATTTTTTAAATGGTTCCACTATATAAAAATGCTTTTAATAAAAATTAAAGAACATCCATTTTCCGCATAAAAATCGTCCATATCAATTTTTTGATGCCTGAAACCGTTTAGGTTCAATTAAGCTAAGATTCAATGTTTTATAAATATTCACCATGTTCATTCACACATGTTCTATGCTTTCAAATGCTTAAAAGGCAATATAATTAATCTTCAACTAAATACATGGAAACTGTGACATATAAGGCAGTGCTTATACGAAACTTTACGTATATGTTGATCACACATGAAAAGGACAAAAGGATTCGGAAATAATGCATCCATGACAAGCAACCAATATTTTTTAAAGAATTTTAGCTGAAACAGCTTTCAAATGTTTCCGATGGCATCCTTTTCGTCCCTTATGTTATCTAAAAGTGTATGTCTCCCTGTTTTACATCATTTATTGTACTTGAATATCGTAAAATGGTTTCCGTTAGAGAAATGCTTATTCTATCACTTCGAGCACCTACAATCAATCATCGCTGGTTTAAGCAGTTCGAAGAGGCTGGGAGCAATTTTAACGACGATTGGTGCGGTCGAGGAGGGCCCATATCATGGCCTCCCAAATGTCCGGACTTGATCCCGCCAGATTTCTTTCTGTGGAGTCGTATCAAGGGCATTGTCTACGACCAAAGGCTAACAGATTTAAAGACCAAAATCACCGCAGTATAACGTTGGAGATGTTAAAAAAGCTTTGCACAAAGAAAAGTAATTAGCCTGAGGACATGTCTGTAAAATGGAACCAAAGGTATACGCAAGCAAAACACCGTCATACATTTGTATCACCCTGTATTTTAAATTATAATATAGATGAATTTTTGTTCTCAAATAACATCTTCATAAAACAATTTAATCCAGATATTCCTTTTATCCCGTCTACCGCTTGTAGGCGTTTATAGTTATGACTAGAAAAAGACCAAAACAAAAAATACAAACAAATAAAGAAGGGAGGAGAAAGAAAAGCCCATTTAATAAATTGAAAACCTATTTGACTGCATAAAAATCTTTTTTCTTCTTTACTTAGACGTGTTTCTCTTCCCCTCTTCGATTTTGAGTCCCCATGAAGAAGCGCAGTCTACATAATCTGGCGACAAGTAAACAGAAGAGTGGGAAGACGAAGAGGGTGGAAATCATCGGAAGGAAGTATTGATCACTTAATCTTGACTGAAAGCCCCCATGTTTCGTTGATAAGAAGAACGGCTTTCGTAAACAACATCGATCAAGACTTACCCCCTCGTGCACCATCGCCACCACACCGACAAATCCTTCCTTCCACTACACAATTCGAAGACAATGCAAAAATAGACCAGACATTCAACTCAAGTGGAAAACATAGGTATTGCACTTCACATTCACTTATATTATATGTTATAGGTTGCCAGAATATCTACAAGTAGAAGAATGGCACTTAAAATCACAGCTCCAGAGCTCCTCAAATTCAGGATGGGTAATGATTTTAAAACTTCAAACAACTTTAAAGTTAATCAAGAATTTTGTTTACGGTGGATTCCTTCGGGCAACGGACTACAAATGCATGCTTCAGCTGCCTCATAATAAAAATGCAATTAATAGCAAGCTAAGGAAGGATAATTAATTCAATTTTGTAGGGACAGTACGTAATTACCTTTTTGTGATTGCATAATGTGTAGCGAATTACTTCAAAAGATGTTTTGACAAATAAATTACCTGCAATTTGTGAAAACTAAAAATTCTATACAAAGAAAGATTAGAATACATACAGTACTTCTTTAGAAACTATTGATAAAAATAAATTGATGAAAGCAAAAACATAAATAACCTCTAGGGAACTTAATAAGATATTCATTTTAACCTCGTTTGCACCAAAACAGAGCAGCCAGTAGTGATCGTTTTTTTTGTAAGATGAGAGTCTATTAGGGCAGAAATTCATCGAAAACTTTCAGCAAAGTATGAAGGTGTCTATGTAATGCTCTGTAACTCGACTTTCTCGAAATGCATGACAGATTTTCATCCCTTTTAAAGTAAGCTCCATGGCCACAATACAATTTTGACATCGTTCATATAACTGTTGCAAGGCGTATGAAAAATCCTCTTTCGATACTGCTTGAAGTTCCCTCGTCAAAATATTGTTTGAATATTCGGAACGTCGAGAAATCTGTGTCCTATCAAAAACAGATTTCAAAGGAAGAAGTCCGGCGATGACAGGTCTAGAGAATACGGAGCATGATAAAGTTCTAGAATCTGTTTTGCTATTCCGTGTCCGCCATAGCCCAGTTGGTAAAGGCAACAAGCATGATACTCGTAGTTCCTGGTTCGAATCCAGGTTACGAGATTTTTCTTAATATTTTATTTCATTAATATCACTATCTTTCCACTGCCTGTATAACATCGCTATTATGAGGCTTCTTTTACTTATCTGTATTCAATTGTATGAGAATTGTACGTATAGCCATGGAGATATAAAGTTTTCTTTAAAAAAAAAAAAAAAATCGAAATTTTTTCGTAAGCTTTTTGTTTATAACATGCAGGATTTTCAACCCAATGCGATGCCATTTTCAGGAAACTCAAGAATGTTCTATGAGAATATATTATATGCCATATCTCAAATGTTTTACATTATTTAATCCAAGATAAGCTTCAGCTTACAGATAGCACAAACAACAACGTTTGGGCCATATTTTATTGGAGACGAAGCATAGATCCCCTAATGAGCCGGAGTAAATGGAAAGGAAACATCCAAGTAGCCCTTGAGGAAAAAATTAAAAATTCAAGCAAGAAAACGCTTAAAGGTTTTTGAGACTCACAAGAGCCAATACGGAAACATGTTGGTAGAGGAACTCAGGAATGAGATGCTGCCTTGACAAGCTAAAGACTATAATTCAAGTTAGAGGAACATTCTCCTTTTAGTTCCCACCTGGCCTCTTCTGATAAGTCCACTCAAAGTCACATTAATAGGCTGTCATTTTGCCACGGATCAGTGCATGTGTGACTTTCATAAGCTGATAATGCCATGCGGAATCAATAAAGTAAGCTCAAGTATCTAGGAGACTGCGCGCGACGAAAATGGAATCATGAACAATAATTACATAGACATAAATGAAGCTTACGTGCTGCCACTTTCCATGAATAAAACTTCATTGTACGCATGTTACCATCTGCTTGCACGTCTACGAGATTTCCATTTGGTGAAAATTTTCTTGCAGCTGACAATGCATCATATCAACAGTATAAATAAGAATGATCACGTAGACCAGTCGCGGGTAAAAGCTACTATCAAACCTTGTTTATAACCAGCTTCTTAACTTTATAAAAGTTCCCTGTTCTTTAGTAATCTTGAATAGAATATTTAGAACCACTTTCGTCGAAAGTAATTTAAATTGACTTACTACTCAACAGGTGTCGAAAGCGATTTGCTGCAAGGGCTTTAAAAGACCAAATTAATAAACATCAAAGCTAAAGTAAATTAAGCATGTAGGAAATGAGCTTTACCTTTTCATTCTGTATTCCTCTACTCTTTACGTTCATTAATTTAAATTAAAATTCAATGACTAAAATCGTTAGGATGAAAACAGGCAATTTAAAACATGTCCTAAGTTTTACGCAAAAAAAATTAACATTCTATTTTGTTATCTGAATGAAAAAAAGAAAAGGTCCTATCGGGTTGCGTTAAATAAATTTTATACTGTAATTGAGTGCAGAGCCTCTTACAGAGGAATTTTATCCAACTGATAAGTTTTGATCCAATTTCGTTTTCATGTTAATATGCTGCAACCATTGCTTTAATAACTATTATTAAGTAGCGAAAGAATGGAGCACTTATTGATTTCACAATGTCCGTCTTTCTCCTCCATAATTCTACATTTTTTGACGTAGAAAGCTGAAACTCAGAATGTAGCTTACCATAGGATGTCCTACTTTACCAGTTGGCTTTGATTGGTCCAGTGGGATCGGAGTTACGGGAGTGGGAGTTAGAGCGGACCAAAAGCTCTACGTGGATTTGGTTATGTAAAGGAGAGAAATTCGGTATGCAGATTCCTCTACGCAATATCTACATTACTAAGAAACTTGGGACAAATTGTTCCAGTGAGGTTGGAGTTGTGGGGAATGGCAGTCACTTGATTTTTAGAACTATGACAACATGTGTCTTATGATATGCCATTCGAACGGGAATGATGAGAAATGAAAGAAGATAAATAATACAGTTCGAGAAAATTAATTTTTTGATTTAAAAAAAATTGGACGGGGGTTAAAAGTGTAGGGAAAGGGGTAAAAATAGATGACCTCACGGTTTCCGCTACTTTCCTATAACCTCCTCGGAGATATTTATTTCTTGTTCATTATTAAGGTGATAGAGACGATATGATTATTGGTTTCTTTTACTGGTTTTATGTAAGCGATGAAAGGTACCGATGAAAATATACTGCAGGCGCATTATTATAAATATCTGAGCTTTTCAATGGCAATTACGTACTGATAAAATAAGTCAGTGTTACTGTAGTCGATCCTTCAGAAATACTAGCAGATGTAAATCACAAGGATTTAAGCCCAATTACCAAAATCCCACAACTCTAAAATGATCAGTGTATGCAATGCAACAGATACAATACAAAAAGCATTCAAACTGTCCTCGTGTAGATGGAGAATGAGAGATAGGATAGCGCGCTCAATATAGTGATGGGAACCTAAGCAGTTGCATCAAGTCTGGGCAAATCCCAGCGTGCATGCCCGTTTTTACTCTCGTCAAATCCAAGAAAAAATTAGCGCTCGCCTTCGTTATTTATTCTACACCTTCGCTATAGAGTGGATTAGGAATATCCTTCCTGCTTTATTAAAATTTAACTCGACCCATTCCCGCTGGCAGCGTACTCATAGATCTACTTCAAGATGGCTTCTGGGGTTTAATCCCATAATGGCAATGGTGTTATAGAGTCCCTGTATTGTGAGAAAGAGATAGTCGGAAGCATTAACTATGGAGATAATGCTGTCGATCGCAGTTAAAGAGTCGTTGGGCACACAGATTATTTGGAGAAAGGAGCACGCCATTTTTCGTGATTCTACTCACAAGGGCAGATCACACACGGCACAAACATTTGAAAATATGAAACGCGTTAACTTCAGTTTTGAAACGACGCAGGCGTGTAAATGCAACTCGAATTGGAATTGGGAAAGCAAGTATAAGTTGAGATTGAAAAGATTAATGCTACGTACGGTCCGAAAATGCTGACATATGCCCACAAAGAAACTCGAAAAGTGTACAGAGAACGCCTTTACTCGCAAGAGAATGGTAGAAATGACTTTCTTGCAAGAATTGTGACGGGGAATGATAGTCTATATGGCTGCATCAAGAAAAAGAAATTCAAAACAGTGCTCTCGGCAGGCGCAAAAGTTTTTTTCATCCAGAAAAAATACTGCTTGTGAACATCATATCACATGAACCACCGTTAATTCTGACGCATCGACAAAAGGATAGATAACGCTCGGCCATTCGTGAGTCCAAACCCCAAGGACGAGATCAGAAAACTTGGCTACCTAGCATTGAAACACCCGCATTACATCCCTGATGTGGAACCCGCTGATTACCTTTTAGTAACCTGAAGAAACATCTTCGTGAATGAGGTTTTAAGATGATGACTCCAAACAGTGGCTCAGATGCGCCGATCCAGCGTTTTATCGTTCAGGCAAACACACCCTAGTTCCAAGGTGATATAAAACAGTTGAAAGAGATGGAGTCATTACAAAAAATATCTCGGTATGCTGTATAAATAGCAAAGGTGTAATATAAATATTGAATTAAAAAATATTATAAAAAATATCTCACTGTGTATTACTTTTGGAGTGGCCCATGTATTATGTAGTTAGCTCCTATTAACTTTTATCTTAGTACAAGCCACGGATTGAACCGCCGGAACACCGGGAAAAATCCCGGTGGGCCGGACGGATGGCCTTTATTTTCTCGTGGTTGAGGGCCGCCATGAGGACCGCTTTCGCCGATTTTTTCCGGTGTCTGCCCGGTACGATTTAGACCGCCACTCCCCCCATGTGTGTACTTTGGGTAAAATCAATGTTCTAATCGGTTTAGAGCTCTGGTTCATAAGACAACTCGCAAGATAAACAGTAGAAAAACCCAAATATCGGAGAGACGTATAAAAATCCGAAAGGTGAGGATCCTATTGTAGATCAGCTTGAAATTTTAAATTTTTATTGTACGAGACAATAGCTACTTGAAAATTTATAGTCTGTATGAGCATATGCTTTACTACATCATTCATTTAGAGGACGTTTTTATTGTAACAAGCTTTCAGTGTTTTTCCTTCCAACATCCGTCTTCCCTGAAGAAAACTTTCTAATGCTATTTCATATCGATTGTGAACATTATGTCACATAAATCACCATATCTAAATGCAATAACAAATAAGAATGATTTATTGATTTTGTTCTTCTATTGTAACAGAAACGTTAAGAAAAGCAATAAAATCATGTAACCATACGTAAGGTAACGCAATAAATGCAAAGGCGAATGGAATGGCATTAGAAAGCATTATATAGCTGTAGAAAGCAATTATGGGGCAGCATTCGTCCTTCTTTCATGATGCATTTCCTAATGCCGTGGTTTCATTCACTCTGTCGCAGCTCGTTTGGTGATACCGTTAGAAGATAAATATTATTTAAAGTCCCAACGAGATTATCAAAAAGCATTATTTTAATGGATATTTTGTTCCCATTGCCATTCTGCGTTAAATTAACAAACAAACACAAACGCTTATTAGAATATTTTCACGCCGCATTTAGAGAATAAACTTGTAATTTGAGTTTAATAACAGTACCATGACTTGTTGATTTGCAGAGTTATTTGTAGAGTATAAACGAAATCTCATCTTTAAAAGAGAAATGTTATTCATTCCAATCCCTTATAAAATAAAAAAAAAGTTGTCGTTCTCGACCACTTGGCTTGGTATATTCAGTTAATATTTTTGAATCGGGAATTTCTGGAATGCTTTTGAAAAACGAATGAGTGGAATTCTGGGAACAATTAAAAGTTTGAATACACACGCGGCCAATGAAAACAATTAGAATAATTGATTCATAATTTCCTATTTTCTATTTCCACTTAATATTTTCAAACTTTTGCAAAATGTGTAATTTTATATTGATTATTAAATATTGTTTTTATCACGTGTGTATCTATCAATATAATAAAAGGATCTTATATACTTTTTTATTAATAATTATCATTTACATATGCGATGATAATATTCGCCGTTTTGCTTAGCCTTATGGTCAATCTATAAAGAGTGAAAAACGATTGCAAGTGGGGTCTAGGAGGATGTTTTTTCAATCCATATCTCTAGCTTATAAGTAATCAAAGTAATAAACAGTAAAGAAAATTCCACGGGCTTTCAGATTATCTTCTAGAGTCTTTAACAACTAAATCGCTATATTTAAGTGTTAACATTCAAGATTTATGTCATGAAAAGATCCTCTTACACGTATTTATGATTATTAAATTATTCAAAAATTAATCACCATATAATACGCTAAGTGAGTGAAAGTTTCCAGACACCTCTCCAAAACAATGCTAAATGTCCTAACTTACGTATCTATGTTGTCTAAGATAATGCAAATCGAGTTACTCAAGAGAGCTCAGACAGTCTCAACTTGGTATCTTCTCAAGTCTGTATGCGAAATTTCTCTCATTCTGCAAATACCCCGTTCAGCTGTAAGTGACACGATTGTCATATGGAAATCCCAAGGAGCAACATCAGTCAAACCGCCAAGTGATAGGCCAAAGAAAATGAGACAGATTGCGAAATGCCACTTCAAGTACCGCCAGGACAATCACCATTCGCCGGGAATGGTTCATACACATCAAACTTGGCAAAATCAATGAAAGGCAATTTTGAGGAGTATGGTTTACCGAAAATGGACCATGAAACAATAGAGGGTCGAATCTAGGCACAGGCTCTGTCATTCAGATGTTCGAGTTTTGGTTTAACAGGTGCCTACAGAACGTTTCATGCTTAAATTTGTGGTGCCTACCGTGAAGTTTCTACCAAGGTATGGGGCCCATTTTCATTGTTTGGATTGCAACAAAAAGCTTCAGTATCAGAAAATATGACGTATGTATACCGCGGTCAATATCGATGACGACAGTATTAAACAAAATCCATTTCCTGTACATACTTTGTAATTTATTGCATTCTTCGAATTTTCTCTTAACTTAAAGAAAATCTGGTACATCCTCTAAAGCAGCGCTTAGATCCAATATTGGATCGCGACTAATTGCAGCCTATTTTATTAGAATGCATAATGTAACAATTTAATAATATTGGGGTTGCAGGTATTTGTACAAACAAATATTTGTTCGTGATTTTTTTTCAAGCATAATATTTCACGCTGTTATAAAAATTCAAGCATAATATACAGGGTGTTTCAAAATGATCACGAATATACTTCAAAAATGGGGAAAGGTAGAAAGGTGCGGTTTGCGGAATAATGTTCACACACACATAAAGGATTTTGTTTGTTTGTTTTGGAAGGTTAATTAATGACGAAAATGGCCACCCCCCAGCAGATGGAACATTGTGTGGAATGTTTGATAGAGACCAAATCTGAAATCTAGATCTAACGGATCTCCCGGACACTTTACAGAAGCACACCACCATCACGTCCGACCATCAGACTATGGTACACGAGGTTCAAGGAAACCGGAAGTGTCATGAAGAGGACGAGTTCTGGGCGTCCGAGCACGAGTTATGCAGACATAACCCCATTAGATTTTTTTCTTTGTGGCTTTGTGAAGGATACTGTCTGCCATACACCGGTGCAGGAGCTACAGGAACTGCAAGCTCGCATCACAGCAGCAATTGCAAACGTTAATGAGAACATGCTAGACTGGACATTGAATTTTAACAAGGTCTCCTTAAATTAAACACGAAGAAAAAGATCAATATACAAAGGTGGGCAATATACTGTAATTTTGGTATTTTTATACGTCTTGATATAACGAATGGAAAATTACAACAACATTTATGAAACACTTTAACAATATACTTCTGTCCTATTGGATTGCAAATAAATTTTTATACCAAAGAACAAAATGAAGCCAAACAAGAAAATTAATTAAAAAGACAGGATAATATAAACTAAGAAAACAAATAGAAAGTATGAAGAATTGTTACAGAATAATGTTTAATACGGCACGAAAAATTATAAATGAACAAGATGGTAAAAATTGACTAAATGAAGCCAACAAGAACATTATACAAATTAATAGGGGAAACAGTAAGAATTTGAAATGGCTAAGATAGAAATGTGTTATCACTGAGAAAGTATGAAACAAAGCCTGCATCAACATGCTTATTCCTCTCAACAACCCTTACCATTTCTATTTATTGCATTCTTAATAGTGTCTTATTTGTCTTTAATCAGTTTTAGAAAGGACCCGAGTCTTAAAGGTTAACCTTTGCCAAATATAAATTTTAAAATGTTATTAATTGTTTCTTAAAAATTTTTAATTTTCTGTCAACAAACATTCTAAGATTGTTATTGTGATTTAGGTGAGCAGCTAGAGCTTAAACCCCCTATTCCCCACTCACCGAGGGAAAATTTCAATGGCTTCAATGAAAAATATTGTCACTTAATATAACTTAACATTTTGCGGGTGTCAAGAGCTGAGAGACTTTCATTTACTTCTTTTGGTGCCGTGAAGTCAAGCGTGACAACGTCGATATTTTTATTCCTCCGAGAAAATCCGATAGTTGGTGACAGACTCGAGAGGAATAGAGACGTTGAACAGAAAAACTTCTGCGATCGGGTTGAAAGGGGGGAGGGAAAAGGGAATCAGGGGGATGGGGGGGGGGGGGGAATGGAAGGAAAGGCCTCGAACAAACATAATGGGAAAAATAGTGTTGCTATGGTAATCTCGCTTTCCTCTATTCTTTCGGAAGTTATCAACGTCATTGATCATTCTGGAAGACAGTGCAGATGCCTCCCACGTCAATTAATCACAATTACAACGAAACTTTTCCCCTCCCACACATCCACCATCTCTTCTTCTTGTCTCAGTTTTAAATCTTTTTTTACATTTCTCTTTTGTTTGCTTTTTCGCTGGATTCTTTCCCACCCCTATTTCCCCTGAACTCCTTCTCTCTCTCTCTCTCTCTCTTTCTCTTCTTTTAACCGGAAGAAAAATGTCTTACTCTTAGAAAACAAGAAAGATGTTCAGCGACGGGAGAGAAAGAAGGTGGAAACAGCAAAAAGCTTTCTTTTTAGGCGACAGGAGAACAGAGCGACACAAAGGTTTGAAAAGAGAGGGAAAAAGGGAGAGAAAAGAAAACGAAAACAGAGGGCGAAAAGAAATCGATTCTATTTTTACTGACGGGCTGGGGAATAAAAAATCCCCCAATCTCGCCTACCAACAACATTCAATTTATAATCGACATAGCAATGAAGGGAAAAAATAAAGAAAAATAAACAACCCGTATGGGAAAAAAGCCTATTCCTTAGCATTTCTTCTTCCTTTTTTAAGTAACTGTTCTATGACCTGCAATATATTTCTCTCCTTATTAAAGTTGCTTCTCCTACGTAAACAAGTTGTTCAATACGCACGCATCTCAAATGGAGGGAATTTGAAATATCTGCAAGTTAATGGGAGACCAGCTCAACTTTTCATAGCACACTGAATTTAATCCGTGTATTTCTCACGGGAAAATTGAGCTTATATTGAAAACTACGAGCATGCCCCCCAAGAAAAAAAAGGTCTTCCGAGAAATTATAATAAGACTTAAAGTCAAAAAATAATTTCTTGGAAGGGAATCCAAATCTGTTTGCTATATTAAGTCTTGAAGAAGAAATTCATTGGATCGAACTACGATTGGGAATTTAGAAGAACCCAAATGCGGTCGGACAACAAACATACACTCGGTCGACGTTTCCCAAAAGATGAGCAAAGAAAAGCTGCTTTTTTTCTAACCATTTTTTTCCTAACTTTTCTGCTCCAATCGTCAATCTGCTTTTAAAAAGAAGGAGCTAGAATCGAATAAGAAAACAGACACACAAAGATTCTTGTGAACTGGTGCATTGAAAAAAGAATTTTTAATCAGGACTAGAATGAGCAAAGCATTCTTCGTAGATTCCCTAAATGTTTTTATTTTGTTTATTTATTTATATATACAAATCAATATACAGGGTGGTCCATTTAAATGTAGACATGGACATATCTCGAAAACAATACATTGTACGAAAAAAAATGTCCAAAATCATTAGCCAAAGAATTAGCCCCCCTTCCCCCCTTGTGAGGGGGGGGGGGAACTTTGAAAGCCTTTCCCTGATAAAAATAATTAACTATTAAAAACTATGTCAAATAGATACATACGGTGTTTTGTATAATGATCTTCATCTCAAAAAGTTTATATTCACATCATTTGTACAGTTCAACATGTGCATCTTCCGCAGCACTGAGAACATGATATTCAGTTTCTCGCCACGTATTCATCAGCATGTCTTTTGTAAACGTCAATATCACATCCATTTATTCTTACCTTTAACGTGTTCACACAGGGGAACCATATAGCAAACACTTTATCCTTAACATATCCGCACAGAAAAAAGTCTAAGGGTGTTATGTCCGGAGAACGTGGGGGCCATGCTGTAGAGCCATCTTTTCCAAACCATCGATTAAGAAAAGTTGAATCAAGGAATTCATGAACTAATAAATTAATGTGGCGGGGCAACCGTCTTCTTGATAAATTACCCATATAAGTGCAGCATATTCAAACAAACATTATTTGAATGGAGGGCTCAGCATGAAAGAAACGTCTAATAACCTTATCATGCTTTAGGCCACACCAACCGTTAACTTTGGGACTGTCCCTTTCATGTTCGACCACAACAATGCGGATTTTCAGACCCCCATATCCAAACATAGTGTTTATTCACTTTTCTCGTGAAAAGTAGCCTCATCTGAAAACCACACACGATGAAGATAATCATTATTGTCATCAAAAACAGTAACACGGAAGTTCTTCGTAAACAAAAACTTACAGAAACAAAATTAAAATAGACGAAAATTGAAAGTCGGGACATTTTAAAAACCGTGTTGCTGTCTTTTGAATAATAAAGGCTGTCCCAAACTGAGCTGACAGTTTTCGAAAAATTTTCACCATTTTTGAAGTGATTTTTTACAATTTCTACGCGTTGTTCGATTCTGTAGTTTTGCGTGCTTTAACATCAATGTTTAATAATCACAGCATATAAAAGTCTCTACTCTGGTGGTACCACGAAAAAAAAGGCGGCAAATTCAAAATGTCAGTTCATTTTGGGACACCCTTCAGATAGACAAAGAGAAGTTTACTTTTTTTCATGAGACTGTGTAGCATTTTATTTTTGTTTAATAAAAGTATCCAAAATATTAGTTATCATGCCCTATCATCGAGCAGTGGCAAAGAAAAAAGACCTGATAAAATAGGATGAATTATTTCAAGTCAAAAGAGAACAAAGAGAAGCTGTAAAAGAAAACTGAAAGAGAAACTGAAAATCCAGAAAAGAAAGGGAAACCTCTATTCTACAAAAGCACAAGATATGAAATACCGGATAGGTATTTCGAAAGTTTTGCGTTCAAACAACTAAAATTAATTCTAAGATTTCTAATTCTCTTCCTTGTGGATTTTTCCTTTCTTTCCAAGTCAACAGGGAAGAGGGGCAGCCTCTTAGGCATATCGGTTGCACTTGCACATCTCACACAATATCTTTATCTTATGCAACCAGCTTATTTTCTTTATTATTATTTCTTAAATTGGCGACTTAATTGATACGTCTAACGCGGAGTTGTCATCGCCAAGTTGGGCACTACCTCCAAAACCACTCCGACAAGGGGTAAAAATCAATGCGTGGCATATACAGGTTGTTATTCGAGAAATAGTAAACCGACACGCTATTTTGGGGTTTACCTCTAATGGTTTATTAATCACTACAGATAATTTAACTTAACTTCTGTTCATGCGCATTTTCGCAACTTTACTATTTCTCTATTAGAAATTCTTTTCAAAATGTATTAACTTCTGTTTATTTGCATGTTTCTGCAAGTTAAATTAAGAATTTAGGCCAATAAAATTTTGAAATTATATTGAAAAATAATCAATTAACCTTTAATAATAAGATATATAGGCAAATCAACAGGTTTTACCGTAGGATATATTTTATATCTTATACTAGCTAAACCGGTGCGACTTACATTCGCACAGAAAAAAAGAAAGTCATGATGTATCATTCGGTCATTTTGCCGTTTGTTTAGCTCGCTGAAAGTCGCTTTTCTCTGTCTCTGGGAATTTCATATAATCTACTGCATCTCATATATTTTCTCATATAAAAAAATCTTGAACGGACAGCAACTTCTGCACTTCTTTGCGTAAAATAATTTGAATTGACTGCCATAATTTTTACTTGTCGTTGAGATTTGTCATCTTCACATGCAACTTGAGAACTGGCTTGAGAGAGTTTGGGCCTAATTTCCTTTATCTGTTTATAGGGTTGCCATCCGTCCGGGTTTCCCCGGATTTGTCCTAGTTTAGAGGGCGTCCGGGGAGCGTCCGGGTGGGGTTTCATTTGTAGTCCGGGTTCTAAAGTTTTCATATTAACGGTCACCGCCAAAGCGCGCCACTGAGCCACCGCGCGCCACCGCGCCCCGCGCCGCGATCAACCGACTCGTTCTTTTCCCTCCCCTCTCGTCTCAGTTATTAAAAAAAAACAAAAAACAACAACTTAAATTTACATGTCCGGGTTTTAAGCTCCGAAATCCGGGGTTTTCATCCATCATGTCCTGGTTGGCAGATTTTTGAGATGGCAACCCTATGTTTACGCCAGGACATTTTTTGAAAGCTTTATCTAAATTGGCGTGTTTCTTTTTTCTTCAAATATGCTTTAATTAAATTATTAAAAACCTAAAAACAACTGAATAATAATAATAATAATAATAATAATAATAATAATAATAATAATAATAATAACAACAACATATTACTTCGCTGAAACATTAATGAGAACAAACAAAATCATTTACATAATCTAAAACGCGCCTATAGGCATAGTTATAAAGTTAAAAACATAGTCCAAAGAAGTTTTTAAAAATTTGAAACAATCCAGCTACTGGAGCCTTGTACATGTAAATATTTTGTAGCTATTAAAAAAAAATAGTTGATCAAATAGTGCTTAAAAATGCTGTAATTTATATATTAAAACCTAAAAAAGAACAGAATAATAAATTATATTATTTCCTCTTTAAAAGCGTAAAAATTCGTTCAGTCATTATGATCATTCTACAAATGTTTAAGGCGAAAGCGTCTTCGTTAAATGGAAAACTCCGATAAAATAAAAAAAGGATTACAATTTTTGCCGACAGATGTCGCTTTTATTCATAGGTCCTTTACCACCGACCCAATTATCAAAATTAATTATGATTCTTTCTTGTTTCGGTTCATAATCGATGTTCTTGAACAAACAGAATTCTTTCTACACTATTTATTCAGGGCATGGCGGTGAAATTATTTCATTTAACTCTAAAATATTTAGCGAAGCGGTGTTTTTCCGCCATTGTGAAAAGACTGGAAATTGATCAGCCATGAACGACAACAACGCACTGCTAGCCGACTTTTCTCATTTTTTTCTGTTAAATGACAGCGAATCATAAAAAAAAACTGTATTTCTAAGGCCACCAATCATAGTAACGGAAACGACAATAACGCTTTCTTATTGGATAGTTTAAATTTTCAAATTTCAAAAAGCCTTAAATGTTAACACCTAAGCAAAAACCTGGAATTTGCTTATATAGTAGATTTTGAACATTTTTGGATGTTGAAACTACATCATTAGATAATTCTTCCTTCTCCAATTACGAGGATAAATCAAAAATTATTTGCAAGAATGTCTGTACAAGAATTGGTCCATATTACTAAATTACACACGCACTGCTACACGTGGGTACTCTCAGCTAGTGATGGGCGATACTTTGGTATCGAGTATTGGGTATCGAATATTTGTCAGTTTCGAATCCCAGAGTATCGAATATTTATAATATTCGATACTGTCGGAATTTTCGTATTCGATACCATCCGATACCAAAAACAGCCAATGAAGATGCAAACTTGCAAAAAAAACGTCATCATGAGTCACCAACAGTACAATACTTTAAGCAATTGCATTGATTGGTCAGTCTCAGCACGTCCCCCATGTCAAGAAAAGTGTATTCAATTGTTTGTTTGACGTTGAACATGATCGCTCTGCTTTTCCGTCTGCAGTAATTTTTTATGTGGGCTGAAGGTGTATAAGCAGCCGAAATTCATCAAAGGTTTTCAGCACAATTGGGGGCATAGTATTCTTCCACAATGGAGTGGCTACAATTAAATGAAAAAGTTCAAAAAAAGTCGCACAAGTTTCACGCATGAAGAAGAGACGTATTTTCGTCTAGTTCTCCTAATGAAAGTACTGAACAACTGCGTGACATGAATCTATCAAACAGAAGAGAAGGGTGACTATTGATGAAGTGGCAAATCACATGCAAATTAGACATGCTTCTGCCTATGAAATCATCTACAATAAATTTTGCTTTCGTAAAGTTTTTTCAAGATGCGCCCACAAACAATTCACAGAACTGAACAAACAAAAGCATTTGGACATCTGCCAAAGAGTTTTGGATCGCTATGGTAGCGAAGGTGATGTCTTTATGAAAAAAAAAATCATCTCTGGAGACTAAACATGGCTCCAGCATTTCGAGCTAAAGAATAATACCAGAGTATAGAGTGGAAAAATCCATAAGAATTTAAAATTTATAATTTTTTTAGGATTCAGAAAGCCAATACTGAAACTCAACAGTATACAGGGTCTCCCAACGGTACACGTCCAAAATGAAAAACTGATTAGAGAACCTCAATACCTATGAGAATCATCCCCATGTATGTTATCCGAAATGTTACCTATGGAGATATTAACAATTTTGTGATTTTGTCAGAAACCTCTACCTTATTCCGTTAAAGTTTGGCTTTGAGGAATGTAGGCTATGTCGTTTTGAGGAATTTGGTAAGTGGAATTGTATTCTTTGCGCAACGTAGTATTAAATTTCAGAAAATGGACGAATTTCATGCATAAAGTTTTTCGGAAATCAAGGTTAAAGTAGGAAGTTCCGAGTTGTCATGAAGTTTCAGAAATGTTTGACGATGAATCTAAACAAAATAAATCAGGTCAGCAACACTGGTAGGTATTTTAAAACTTTTCCATTTAATAGACTGTCAGAAAAAAAGAGTGCATGTAATAGGTCATTCGCATGGGATGGCAGTCGTTCTCCGTCTGTACTGTAATCTTGATTTCCAAAAATTTTTATGCATGCAATTCGTCCATTTTCCGAAACTTTATACTACGATGCGCAAAGAATAAAATTCCACTAGCTAAATTCCTCAAAACAACATATATTTCAGAAAACACACATTTTAACGGAATAAGGTAGTCTTACCGAAAAAAGAAAATCACAAAATCGTTAATATCTCCATAATGGCAACATTTTGGATAACATACATGGGGATAATTTTGATAGGTTTTTGAGATCCTCTATTCATTTTTTCATTTTGGACGTGTACCGTTAGGACACCCTGTACGATGCTCATTACACTGAGATGCTACGTACAATTCGAAAGAAACACCCAAGGACTAGTATCGAAAGGCGTTTGTCGTTGAAACTCTCTAGCATCTCATGTTTCAAATACTGGAACTTCCTCCGTATAATTCTGACCTTGCTCTTTACTACGTAGACCCCTTCAGAAGCAAAGACGCAATAAGAGTCTACCATTTCAGCACGGATCATCAACTGAATGGGGAGGAGTCCGTGACTCGTCTCACAGCAGAAAACATTTTTTTCTGAAGGTATAAAGAAAACTGCTGCAATAAAGCAACAGTGCTGAAAAGGAAGAGGACTATTTGATCGTTCAAATACGCTACGGATCACGTAACGGCTAGGAGGCGATACCTCTAGCCATACCTTCCTGAATTCACCTCTGACTTCGCCTAACTCGTTGTGATGGAACCGCGAGTGTGGAGACGCTCTGGAGAGCGCTTTGCAAAAGCAGCAATGCAACAGACAAACAGAATGGGATATGGTTCAGTCATGGTTTGGGAAGGGGGATCTCCTTATTGTCCCGGGACGTCTCAATGCTGAAGTCTACATCAGGGACATTCTGGAAGATCACGTAGCTCCTGCTGCTTGTGTTGTGGGCTCTGATTTTGTTCTTATGCAGGATATTGCTCAGACTCTGCCATGCAGCAATGAGTCTGGACATTAATCCGATCGAGCATGCGTGGGACATGCTCGAAAGACGCATAAGGCAACGTCCAACAAGTCCTCATTGAAGAATGGGAGAACATTCCTTAAGCAGACATCCATCGACTTGTGCGGAGCATGCAGAGATTCTTCGAGCTAGTGGAGCGAATACACGTTATTAGAGAATACTTCTAGGGAGACGTGTATCCAGAGATGTCTTGAGACCCCTTCTTGAGAACAGTTCTCTCACTTTAGTTTCACCAGGGTTTACGTCTCTCATTTGTTTTTTCGAAAGATGCTTGGAAACTAAGCCATACACTTGTTTATTTGTTAAATAAATTGAGCCCGCTTCATGGGGTTGTACGGATATTTTCATCTATTTAAATAACATAGCCGTTCTATATTGTGTTCCCCTAATTCTTTTGAGCAGTGTATTTTGCAACCATTCTCTTTTGCACATTTTTATAATAATTAAAACAAAAAACATTTGACAAGAAAAACTTTCGTCACAATGGTGTATCCTGATTTCCAGCGAACACCACCCAAATGACAGAGCAATAGTACACCCATACCTCTACGTACTTTTCAAATTATGGCACTAATTCGTTTTACGTATCCAATATTTCGTCATACGACCAATGATATTAAGTAAAGAGTAGAATGGAAATACACTGATCATCAGCGCTACCACTATGAACTCAACTATCAATTAGCTTCAAACGTGGCGTCGTTATTTCCACTCTAATAAATTAATCTCGTTGAACACGACGCATACGCCGCACGCGATACTCTGTTTGTAGTGAGTCAGTGTAAGTTCTTGTTTTGTTTGTTGAAATTAATTGCTGAATTGTAAGCATAGTTAGCGCCTATGAATTAGACTCTATTTTCGTTATATATTATTATGCTTATGAAGAAATAAAAATAATAAACTAAAGACTATAAAAAATATATACTACTGTGCTGTATTATTTCATAAAAAAAATTGAAACAGATTCAATTTAATTTGTATATGTTTGTATCAAAATTTTTGTTGGGTATTGTCAAAGCGTCATCAAGGAAATTTCTTTTTAAAAAAGTACAGTAGTGACCTCTGATGAGAGCTACATAATAAAACGTCTCACATTTTTTCATTGCCTCTATTCTACTGACATTGAAAAATACGTATTCGTTATACGCATATTCGAGTTACGTACCAAGTTTTTGGAACCAATCAGTACGTATAATGAGGTATAGGTGTACTGCTTTATCGATAAATGAGCAACAGGAAGCGATGTCTATACATTAAATTTTGCAATTAGTTACTGCTTTATTGGATATTTTACCCATTTCCTAAATGGCAATAATAGTTGATTTATTAAGCTGGGGGAGGGGGGGCGGGGCACGAGGTGTGGGCACATTACCACCTTTTACTCTATTGTAATAAACATTTTAAAATATTGCGGGTATTTATTAATGCATCTTCGTAATTTTTCTTCTTTCCTTCTATCACTTCATGTTTTTCTCATCGAGTTAAATTTGGGCGCATTCGCTATGTTTTAGAATATTCCCAAAACGGCAGTCCATAATACCACTTTTCGTAAACCGACAACTGCCGTGTTGCAAGCTAATTTCGTTTATAAAAATTAATTTAAAAATCCTTTAATTAACATTAACTTATTAATGGTGCCAAAGTGTTGTTGATATTGATTAATACGAGGATTATTAATAAAATAGATTTTTTCATAAAATAAAAATTCTAGTACTTTGAAGGTCACATGATGTTCAAAATTGCTTCATAAACTCTTAGAAGAAATATAATCTTGCTCACCAATAGGGGTGATGTCTATCATGTCTGAGTTCACTCTATTGTCTTTAAGTCAAGTCTATCTTCGTTTAGTTCAGTCTATTGCATTTGACATACCTACCTTCATGAGGGGTGACATTATAGAAGCTATACTTCAGTTCCACTTAAACACCGATAAAAAAAAAAAATAATGTTCGATTGTCGACTGTCGCTTGTAATCTGTAGTTTTTAATCACGATGGTGGTTAGACCAAAACGCATCGCCGAAAATAAATCCTACTATATTGTTATTCCAAGATCGCGTGTAGTCTGCCTGAAAATGTACTACTTATCGTAATAAATTAGAACTGACTGCTCTTGACGCAGATTCTGGTTTCTCTTCGGAAGACATGCATGGTTGACAAGCAAAGGCAGAGAAAAAAAGTCCTTGTTTTGATTTGTTTTCCTTCCGAAGAAGAACATTTTTGACAGAAACGAAGTAAATATATTTCCAAGCATAAAACTGGAATAATCACTCCGAAATATTAACAAAGGTCAAAGAGAACAAATCTCAAAAACTTCAGATTCAATTTACTCACTTACAAAGGGACCGCACGGACATGTCATCACGGATTTGGTTGAAATTTTAGGAGGTCAATCTACAACATTAATATACCTTCGGTGTAAAAGGATTTGAATCATTGGCCTTTCGTTTCGGAGAAAAAAAATAAAAAAATTTTCATTTACTATTGCAGTCCCAGATAAGCCAAGAGGTAAGAAATGTATTCAACTTAACAGCCGCGGTGCAGTGGCTAACGTCAGGCCTCTGTGATTTCCTGTCCTGGGTTCGATTCCTGTCATTTTTTTCTTTTTTTGTGTGTTTTTCGCCATTATTTTTTGTTTCCACTTAGCATAGTAACATTCACATACATAAGCAACCTCACCGGTCAAAAAAATATGCAAAATGGGTTATACAATATTTTCACGGATGGTCATTACCGATCCGTGATTGGCGGCGACGTGCCAGTGATGACGGTGCCATGACGATTCGTTCTCCACCCCTCCCCTCAAACGAAAACGGAAAACGGATGTTAATTTGGCGTGTGAAATGAAAAAGAAACAATAAAGATCTATTGGCATTATAGACGGTCTACGCACAATCGTTGCTTATGTACAGGGTGTTGCAGATAACTACAGGGCAGTATAACGGCAAACCTACTCCTACCCGCTCGATTGCAGGGGCCGGCTCGGTCGATTGGCAAAATGGAGGGAGATGAAGGTGAGGGAGTGAGAGAAGACTCTGTGCTGAGCAAGATGGAAGTTTCTTTGAACATTTGTTGTAAGAAACTTCACAAAACACCCAGATGGCACTTTCTTAGCAGTAGAGCAAACTTGTCTGCTGCGTCTTGTGGCTTTGGCCCTGTGTCCGCTACGAGACGCAACCCGGGTTAGCCCGTGACGACATAATAATAATAATAAAATTGTGAAACGCTATTTTTTACTATTCTCCTGTGTTGAATTTTTGGTTTGTTTGTTGGTCCTCTCTAGCTGCGGAGGACATTAATAAGTGTTTTTACTTTTTTGTGTACCCCCTACCCTGTAGTAGTACAGCGCGCACCCCTTCTTGGCTCAATTGGTCATGCATGCCCTTTGCCAAACAAACAAGTTTAACAAAATAAAATTACCCAATTATCATTTGATGTCGAGCCGGCCCCTGCAATCGAGCAGATAGGCTTCCCGTTATACGGCCCTGTAGTTATCTGCAAACACCCTGTATGTGAATGTTGCTATACAACGTGCAAACAAATAATAAAGGCGAAAAACACACAAAAAAAAAAGAAAAAAGGTAAAAAATGTAAAAAATGATAGTAATCGAACCTGAGCCAGGAAATCACAGAGCGCCACCGCTGTTAAGTTGAATACCTTTCTTCTCACTTGGCTTATAACAGTAAACGTAAAAATTTTTATATTTTTTCTCCGAGACCAAAGGCCATTGATTCAAATCTTTTTATACAGAAGGTACAGGGTGTTCGTAGTCTGAAGAGTTTTTCTCAAAAACGGCCTATCCAAATTTGGTAAGATTTTCAGAATATCTTAACGAGTGTATGGGAAAGTGAAATGTGCAACAAAAAATACTTTACTATTTGTCGGTAGATGGCACTGTTTCAATCAAATACAGTCGAACCTCTTAAGGGAATTCGAATTAAAGAGGTTTTGAATTAAAGAGGTTTCGAATAATGGATTTTTTTTCCAAGGAAACAAAAAAAATTCGATTTACAGGGGTTTTCGAATTAAAGAGGTTCGAATTAAAGAGGTTCTACTGTAATTCAAAAATAGACTCAAATTAGTTCTTATCGCTATTTAAACACATAGCAAAGGCTATATTAGGATTTTCAATGGTGGCAAAGATATCGAACATCTCTTGAAATGACTTCTATCCATTTTATGTCATATTATTGAGTATTTTGATTGAAACAGCGCCACCTACCGACGAATAGTGAACTTTTTTGATTACACATTTCACTTTCCCATACTCTCGTTAAGATATCCTGAAAATCTGAACAAATTCAGATAGGCCGTTTATGAGAAAAACTAGTAAGAGTACGGGAACTTTAATTATATATTAACGGAGTGTCTATTTCCACGTACGTATTTTCCGTCAGAGGGCCGGCTATTTCTACATACAGTTGCTTTGTCCTGATTGATCAACGTGACCGAGAGTTCTACGTACATTAAACAAACTGAATTGAACTGGGCACGAATTTGTAAACAAAATTCTTGCCATTAAAACAAAGATACACAAGATATTCTTGCCATGCGGGTACACAAGTTGCAGGTGAAATGTGGAAGCGTTTTTATTGTTTATTAAAATAAAGATAAATTTTTTCTTTTCTTCAAAATTAAATAATCTTGTATTAATTTTTAATAAATCACCATCTGTATTGTATTAAGGAACTTTTTGTAGAAACAGGTGATAATGAATCAAGCCTTTGAAGTTTTTTTAATTGTATAGATCCAGGTTATACATTTAAAATCGTAAAAAATAAGAGATTTTTCTGTACATTCTTGTATATTTCATTTCTTCTAAGTTAGCGACGAAACAAAAAATGGGGATCGCATTATAGCAGAATACTTACAGTATATATGAAAATGGATGATTTTGTAAAGTTAGAAATATAAACAACGGGGCTTTTATCCGTTGGGGCTAATGTCTGTTGGACATATCAATTGGGGCAAACGTCCAGATCCCACTTCAAATATTACTTCAGATATTATTCTAGCTCATATTGTTGTTCATAAAACGTTTTGTTAAATTTAAAATAGTTTTGGGTTTTTATTATTTTTAAACTTGCTATAATGTCGTCTATTATATTTCTTTCCACTTTATTTGTTTTTAGGTTGTTTTCTATTTTGATTGCTTTGTCTATGTTGGTATACATATCTTTTTAAGATCACAGCAGACTAAGAATTAAAGTACGTAGAAATAGCCTCGGCCATATATTAATGTTGTAGATTGACCTAAAATTTCAACCAAATTCGTGATGACATTTCCATGCGGTCCCCTTGTTAGACTTGATCGTTTTCAACAATTTCTCTAACCCTTTACTAATCATAGTTTGTACAAACATCACTATTATTGATCCTCATTATTTTCTTAAACAAGTGAAAAGAGAAAGAGAGAGAGAGAGGAGTTAGCATTTGAGATTTGAAATGAGAATGTCTAATTGGGGACCTTTGGCAACAGATTAAAGAAGAAAATTCAGATTTCCTAACGAGTGTTTTGTATTTAACTTGAATTTAACATACTTCAGCCTTAATCCATAATACATGATACTGTTCATACATCTGAAATCGTAAATATACGATCAGCCTTACCGCAAATACAGAACTCTAAAAGTAAGTATTTGTTGATATATATGTTTAAATGTCCGTGCGTTAGAATATTAAAGATGATTTCTGCTAGGGCGGTTGCTAACATTTTGACCCGGTTTGTTTTCGCAATATATTGATCGACGAACTTTTCAGCTAATCTCATCCGTTACATGCATATTTGATTAAATCTAATCTATAACGCTACGTGATCTTCAGTGAGGCTGAAACGGGATAGAAATGCCGTGAATTGAACGATCCAGGGGAAGGCCCCCTCAAGGAAAAGGTAAGTAAAAGCCTTTTAAAGCATCGACTTTCCCTCTAGCTGAATGAATTTTAAATCGCCCGAGACGAGAATACAGATCAGGTCGCTATTTCTTGAACATTTTCTTATCTGAAGTATTTATTTATTTACGCTCTGTAATTTATGCAAGCCTGACTCAGTGCCATTTCAACAGTGGAAAGTTTCCCCTCCCTGACATTGCCTGGAGCAGCATGATGTGAGCGTTTTATATTAACCGGAAAAAAAATCTAAATTTAACATATTACACCATCGTATGATCAGGAACTTTTCTCGCTTTTTACTTCTGCGTGCTTTTAAAATCTTCAGCAACTTAAAATTTGCTAGATATTCTCATTACGAGTAGATATATTGATCACAAGAGGCTTATTAAAAGAGAACTGTAGATTGCTAACTATAAAGAAATATATTTATTTTTATATATAATATAATAATAATATTGAGTCATGTTAATGGGCGGAGAAATTCAAAGACTAATCATGAAAAATTCATTTTGAAAACTATGAAATACTTAGAGCGATAACGAGCGTTGAAAGTTATTTAAAATCAATACGAGCAACTACAAAACAACAGAATTGTCCGTCATGAAAGCGCTTTTAAAACTAATAAAAATTTTAGACGTAAAGTGTAATTAGCGTAATATTTAGTTCTTCCAACAACGAATTTTTTAAGGCAGAGTCGATTTTATCTTTTCTCCTAAACGAAATCATATGGAATGTCAACATAATTTAATCAAAAGAACAAAGGGAATTCAAGAATAGAAGCTTGAGCTCATAAAAATTTTAAAAACTCAAAGATAAATAAAAAGATATAAGGAAAGAAGCGGATGCTTCTCTAATTCACTTTTTCCATTCACGAGGCGATTGAGATTCCATTTCATGGCAAACAATTTCGTCGTCGAAAACAAATTAAAATTAATATTTAAGTGCACGAAGGAGGGGAGCAAGAAAGCAAATTCAATGAAGCACAAACTTTCTAGATGTTTTTCCCAGAAGTGTTTTTCCTTTTTTTCCGCTTTCCATGGTTGTTGTGAAACAAACGGGCCAATGTCGTTTTCTCGAGAAACTCGACCAATAAAAAGTTGTTGCCATGGAGAAGAAATTTGCATTTCCTTCGCTCTTCATTTAAAAGAAACAGGATAAACACATCCTTATATGTTTTCAATCATAATGCAATTTTAAAATATCTTGAGGTTATACTGCCAAAACTATTACTGTTGAATTCGAATCAATTTTGAGGGGCGAGGGCAGTTTATTATTACGAACCAAACCTCGGATTAACAACTGCCAAGGAAACTAAATACGTTTCCACAGAAGAGATGATTCGAATGGCATTTGTTTTGATAATTCGTTTACGAAACTGCTGCTCTCCAATATGATAAATGGCTAGAAACCGAACAATAGAAGGAGAAGAATCTGAAACGAAAAATTCCACTCGCGCGAAATTTTATTAAAATTCGCCCGAGTGCAATCAGTCGAAAACAAATTAGTTTTGTTGACAATTATTGGGAGCAGATAAACTCTGCGAAGACCGAAAATCGAAAACAACGGACGAAATTACTTCGAGAAGTGTCTGTCCTGGCGGTAGAGAACAACGGCACACTCTCGAAAGCAGTCTTTTCAAAACGGATTTACAATTTGCCGCCGAATCGGAAGCAAGTTTAATGAAATGAATTCGATCCCTTCATTTCTGAGAATAAAGAAGAAAGACCCTTCCTCTAGCTTTTTCCAAGAAAACTGTACAAGAACCTGCGGCAAATTACATTACTGCTACCCCCGCCTTCATCCGTTCTTGCTGCTACCCTCCCATACTTTTTTTTGCTTGATATTGGTTTCAACTATTGCATTTTATCATATTTTTTAATCCAAACTGTTTAAATTCTGTTTTTATGGCTTAAAATTTAGCTCTAATCGGTGGCGGATAAAACTAGTGCGGAACTTCAAAAAGTACTAAAGTGTAGGATCTCGAAAATGCAGAGCAAATAAATAGCATATGCAGGTGAACGTTCGAAATATTTAATAATCATAGTGAGGTGTTTTCAAGATAATTTTTATTTTTCTAAAACAGTATTATAATTTTTTTATTTACATATAATTACTTATTATAATTCGTTCTGAGAGTTACATTTTAACAATTAATAAAGTGCTACTAAACTAATTCCCAATATCATTAATTACTCGTTATATTCACTCATGACGCGTTGTTACTAGTTGTTTGATATATTACATCCCATATCTGAGCAAAGAAAGTTCCAACAGTACCATGTGGTAGGACACGTGCTATTAAACCAACATGCCATAGCTTGTCATTGGAAATTTTTAAGGGGATATCATAATGGTACTATTAGAGCACGTGCTATTGTACAGTCATCAAAGGGAAATAATCCACACTTGAATTTTACTCTAAGTTTTACCGTTTCAATATTAATTTATTTTTAATAATTTAATATTACATTTAGAGTTAACATTATTAAGATTATTAAATTTAAATAATTATAATTAAAAAAGCTATTAAAACAACACTTTAGCATGAAATGTAATATTAAGTATTAAACTCGTGTGGATTATTTCCTTTGGTTGACTGTACCTATTCCCATATTTATTGATTTGTGAAAACGGAGTGTGAAAAAGTTAATTCGTTTTCAAGTTATCGTAATAAATAATAAGCTCCCTACGAATAATAAAATTCTTTGATTTAGACACCGTTCAGCCCGTTGAATAATCATCATTCACGTGCATCCTGCACGCGCATCATCTCATTAACGTTTAGAGCACGCGTAGAACCGAACCGAAGTGCTCAGCACGCGTTTTACCCGATGCAAGGATGATTTGTCTCGTCCAGTAATTCACTACACGCACTCTTTCTATGAAATAGAGTATACAGACGTCAACAACGCAATGCACTGTTGGAATTGTGTCTACGGACAGCTGGACAAACCGATCACATAAGCATATTTTCTACGAAAATGTGCTAAAAACAGTCTGAAAAAGTTTCGTATTTATCGCACGACGCCGCATAAAGCTAACTTAACCTAACCTGCATCCACAATTTAGCCTTTCCTAAATTCAGATATCTTCGTAGCATATTCATTTATTTTATTTCGTATTTATTTAATTTAATATTTATAATTTACTTAAAAAAGCGCTCCTTTAATGATGCTGCACAACAGATCTTGAGTTTACATATACTGCCTAAAAGAAAGTCCGACTTCTGGCATAATTTCGTGTGCTGATAATGAAAATGGCAATGGAAATTTTGGTTGTTGAGATATCCTCACTTAAAACATCATCTTTGAAATAACGGAAATGGTATTTTGGTAATATGAAAGCCATTACTTATGTCTGGATTCGAAACAGGAACCTCGGATATCATATGCCCGACGCCTCTACCAATTGGGCTATCGTAGACACTCGGACAGCCATGCTGTCACAAGGTGTTTTAAAGACAACCAAGTTGTCAAGATTGAGAATTTCTCCTATCCAACCATCAGAAATTTGATGAACTCACAGAAAAATAATCTTCTATCTATATATATATTTTGGTATGTCCGTCAGTCTGTCAGTCAGTCAGTCTGTCTGTCATGAATGGAAAATACGCACTTTTCATTGGCAAGTGAAACAAGTGACGCGAGTGACGCAACAAAAGTAAGTGATGCAACAAAGTAAATGACGCAGCAAAGTAAACAATTAAAAATCTCTTTTCTTTTTAACAATAATAATATAACACATAAAACAGTGTTGATTAATATTAATTAAACTGCTTTATCACGCAATGTCTTAAATTAAACTGCTTTATCACGAATTTCGTTAAAATTTTCAAAGTTTTAAATTCGGAGTTTTCATTGGCTCTTCAGACCAGTGACCAATAATAAGTCGTTAATAATACTACTTCAATTCTACGTGTGGGAGATTCGAAAAATAGCTCAATAACTGTTTGATGCATGTAATAACTAATTCTAAATGAATATCTATTAATAATGGTTCTTAATGAACAGGGTTATGGCGCCGACGAAGCGAAAATTTCAAACAATCGCGGAGCCTCCGCCTCGGAGGTCGAAGAAGCCTTTGCGAGTCCAACGGAGTATGAAAGCCGACAGGACCGAAAAAGGCGTTCGGTTACGCGTCAAAGGGGCCGACATAAAGCGCGTGTACGCAATGCAGCTGCTCAAGTCGGAAGATGAACATGTTTCGGATTGTCAACGCAATTTGCTTCAACAACGAAGCAGCAAAGCCCAGATACACGAAGCTGTTGCAAATATCGAAGATATCCAGCCTTGAACTTGATTGGCCACTTGGCTGCTGTATGTTCTCACTGGAAAAAGTGCCGGCGACTGTTCGATTGGAAGGCAAAATTGCCCTGGCAACGGCAACGAGTGGAATTGCAGCACTTCAATTAATGGTCGGGCGAACGGCACATTCAATGTTCAAGCTAGACCTGATCTAAATGTAACTTTTTCTGTAATACTCCCATTCAATTGCAGCATGCAGAATTGCTATGTAAAGGCAGATTCTGGGCAGATTTAGAAATTACTAAATAGATTTCTTTTCGTATAATCTATGGGTGTTTAACATTGCTTATTGCCTCTGCTCGGTTGCACCGGGCACAACCAACGCCTCCTACATGTATAAAGAAAGCCTCCGCACTGAAACGTCATACATTGTTACATCATCATACTTCGTCCTTTGTTAACCGCATTTCTACCAATAATAAGCTCTAAATTTGGTCGACTTATGATGATGTAACAATTTATGACGTTTCAGTGCCGAGGCTTTCTTTATAATAAAAAAATCACTTACATTTTTGCAATGATGCTATTTTGGCGCGTTGGTTACATGGCGCGTTTCGACAACCTTGCTATTGTGGGTCCGAATCCTTCAGAATACACTTTTTAAACAGAAACAACTTTGTTTCCCGTCTTGGTTTTGCCTTGACAAGCTCGGCGAAGACGGGAAGGTGCGATTTTTTTTATACCATATGTTTCAAAAGTTCCCGATCGTAGAAGATGACTTTCCCTGCATGCCGTACTGTTGTGCAAGTATACTAAGGGCTGGTAGACAGGAGCCAATGTCTCTCAACCTCTTTTTTTCAATTAATAGGTGCTCCCAGTCGTTACGAATCCCGCTCTTTATTTTACATAAATGCAAATACGCGAATATGAGAGTGAAATAAAAGGTTAAAGTAAAAAATAGAAATTTTATTTATAAAACCTACGGTATACGGTATTAAGCTTATACCGGTACAGTAACAGTTTAAAAAGCGTGTATTGAGTGAAAGCAAACAAATAAAATACAGTATGCAAGAACCATAAGAGATGGTTCTCCTTTGGTGTAACCTACATGTTCCGTTCCTTTGGGAATGTAAAAATAAAATAAATACATTTGAGAAACTTTTCCACTATGTAAAACTGATTTTATGTAATTTATTTCAGCACATGGTTTATTTTAGTTGTTGGCCAAACATTACTGCTGCTGTCATAGGTTAGGCTTTCCCTACATACAGAAGAGGCAGTTCGGGAACTTTTGAAACACACGGTATATGTCCGTCTTCACCGAGCTTCAACATTTACGTGACGAATTTGAAGATCGTAAGCATAAGACGGGTGGTTTGAGCATTGTTTTTCGACGGCACAGAAATATGCCACCCTTGCGTTCCGTACGGAAACATAAGCACGTAGTGCAGAGGATCAAATCAAGGGTGATTTTCTAAAAACCGACGAACTCTACTTTCTGAGCGCTGGCGCAAAATAGTATCACGATATGCACTGATTCCCTGCCAGATAAAAAAACACAACAACGTCCGAAGTTGTCGGTAAATTGTAGAATCGACGGTCATTACGTTGAATGTTTTGAGTATTAAACAATACACCAGACAATTCCGAATAATCATGTTCAATACAAGCTACAATACTCAGCGGGGATAACGCAGGCAATTCGTTTTAATACCAAGAATACCGTTACACACGACTGATCATTTTGTAGTTCAAATGTCGACGATCTTCCGTTCTCCCATCTTATGCAATGACAATTAACAAGTCCCGGGATCAAACCTTAAACAACATTGGTATATACCTAGAGTAGATAGATACTGATAGACCGCCTTCGTTTTGCCTTGAAAAGCTCGGCGTAGACGGGCATCTCAGCTAGTATATATATAAAGTAGGATGTTTGTGGGTCTGTCTGTGGGTCTGTCTGTCTGTGGGTCTGTTTTTTATACAAATCTACAGTTTAGTCCGATCTTGATGAAATTTCGCATACATGACCTTCAAAGCATGAGGAAGGTCACTGTCTACTTCAGATTTCGAAAAAATAATAATTATTGATAAAAAAATCGATATTCATGGTTATGGCAGGGCATATTAATGAGAAATATCGCATGACCAACAATGCAAGACAAAGTTTTTGCAACAATGGTATCAACACGCAATTCACAAACGCTCTGCACGGACCAACAATATATATCTCATGACCAACAATGCAAATAAAAGTTTGTGCAACAATAGGTATCAACAATGGTTTCAACACGCAATTCACCAATAACAATGAGCTCAAAATGATGATGCAATGATAAAGCAATCCTTTCCAAGAATTATAACAATGAACATAAAATGATGATGCAATATGGATAAGTTTCAATTTGTAACAATGCATAGAATTCCTGTTATTCAGGTTTTTCTTAGAAAAGAGAGTTCTTAGTACTTAACAATTTCTTGAAAATCTTTAAAAATGATCAGTAGCTGGAGATAATGAAGAGTTAGCAGACTATTGAGAAAGAGTGGAAAGACGACAGAGAAAGCAAACCTTTAGCTCCGTGCTGTATTGAGCAAATGGGAAGCAAGTAAATAGAAGAATTGGCGACCGCTAGACTACCCAAAGTGATGAAAAGCCAAATTTTGCTTCAACACAGCGAGAGAAGAGTGGAAATTGCAACAACATCAAGTGTACATCTGAAGTAAGATTATCTGAGTAAGAAATTATTGGAGCGATCCATCCATTGTGAGCCTTTAAAAAGAATTTTTTCGAATTTTCATTAAGAATTTTTCCTGTATTAATTCTAAGCATTTTCATGTGTTTATTTTTAAGATATTGCAAAATTTAATTTAATTTTTTGAGATTGTTCTGTTTACATCCAAGTGTAATTATCCCGGGCAACGCCGGGTTCCTTTGCTAGTAAATATATACTGAAGATGAATCTCCAAACATCAGGTAATGTTTGAATCCAGGACGCAGAATTTTTCCTTTCAGTTTTCATTGAAAACTCATTACCTGGTTCATTTCCAGTATATATTTATTATTTATCTATAAATCTTATTGGTTATAAATTAAGAAACAATAAAACCTTGGAGAACAATAAAAAACAGTTTCCATAATCAATATATCACTTAATAATTCTGAAACAATTTCAATACGTTCATCATGTCTACTTATGGGTGAGGCAGTTTTAGATGCGAAAGTAACAAACGCAGCAAAACTGATTCTTTTCACTTTCCGTTTCATTCATATTCAAAACTATTTTATTTGCTTTTCAAAAGCAAAGACAAAGTCACTTTCCGTTAAGTGAAAGGATTTTAATGCGATTATTGCTCCTCAGAAAGTGCACTAGTCATATCCAACAGCTCTACTGATGACATTCATTATCTTTGTTCCATAGATGGAAATGTTCTCCGTGTTCATCACTCATTTTGCCCAAATGTTAAGGGAAACGTAAAAATGTTAATGTACAAAGCTTATTTTCAACACTTTATGAAATCCCATATTAGGATATATTAGAGACAAATTCAATGAAGTTTAGGAGCACAGACATAAAGTTGCATCAAATTCTTTTTCTCCATTCTTTGGGTACATTACTAAAATGTTCGTTCTTTATCATATTGTGGATTTCCCGGCCCACAAAGATGACTTACTTAATATTTTCATTTATAATTTTAGATGGCGGAAAATAAAAATTGAAAAAACTGGTTTTTTAATTGTTTAGGAGATGCTTACGTCTTTGATAATAGCTGTTGGATATTTGCTTATTTTTACTTACAGTAGGCTATAATTTTCACTTACACTCCTCATTGACACAATAATATGCAACATATTGCTGTATTTAATTATTTAGATCAATTCATCCATGGATCTATTTACTTAAAACATCCTCAAAAAGCATCATATGGAGTGCCTTTAAAAGACAGCCAATTAAACATTTAATTAAACACTATTAAATCTTTTTATGTCAGAACCATTTTCCTCCTTTATCCTGAGCATTCCTGAGCACATTATAAAAATCGTTCTCATAGGGAAACCGCCAAAAGAGAGGCTTTAAAGTAATTAACTAGAAATTAACTAAAATTAATAACAGAAAAACCTAAATACTGAAGGTGCTACCGTTGTATAATAAAACAATTTCCATAAGGATGATGCCATCTATTGGCTTTGTGAATGTTTTCAACGTGCTACTCCATCTAGCGAGAGAAACTAACGTCCATAAGTTATCTTTTAAAAATACTCTCAATCTTTATCAAAAAATCGCAAAAATCATTATTTCAGTCTTCTCCTTCCTTCTTTCGTTTGGAGGAATATCCAGCAAAAATCCATTAGAAAAAAAATACTAAAAGAAATAACATTATAAAAAAATCTGAAGGTAATTCACAAACTCCAGATGAATTAAATTTTAATCGGCATAACAAATTGAAATAAAAAAAATAATAATTCTTAATAATTGATAATCGCCCTTAAGATAGAGTATTATGGTCTTGTTAGATCTTGCTAAGTTCAATTTAACGTTTTAGAGTGGTACTGCGGTACTGGCATAAGCAAGTGTATCCATGCATTAAAGTATGTTCATAGAGTTAAAAAATAATTTTTATATCAGATAGAAAAATTACGTATAAAATTTTATTCTGTAAAAATAAATTTAAAAATCGACGATATGGAATTTTTCACTCGCATGCGATTTCACTATTATTCTTTAACCCTCTCAAAAATGGAAAAAAAAATCCCACAAGACATTTTTACTTTCATGTGTTTTTCAGAAACAAATGCAGCTAATGAAGTCAAAAATAAACGAATGATTCAAAAGTAAAAAAACTAAAAAAACTCCTCCCTACATGTTTTTAGAAAAGTGTGACTAAGAAAAAATTTTGTTTGAGAACAGGAATCATTATTCTAAGAATTTTAAACATGTTGTATGGAGGATGGTAAAACAGTCAAAAGAAAGATTATTGAAAAAAAAAAACATTAAAAAAACCTTCAGGAAAAAATACCGTTCGAAAGGATCCGAAAAAAAAATTTGATCTTTTTTTTTTGCGGAGGAAAGAAGATAGAGGACGGAAGGAAGGAAGACGGGAAGGGATGGGAGGTAGTGCTGTTGTTGTTGTTACTGCTGCAAACTGCCTACAGACCGCCCCCAGTAACTCACGATTCACGGAACGACAAAATAAAAACCGAAAATGGAATTTATATTTACATTTTATTCTTCCAAAAGCAGAAGGAAAGACTTGTTGTTTTGATTCAAAAGTTAGGAAGAAAAATAGAGATTCTATCTTTTATCAATCTTAAACAAATTAAAAAAAAAAATCCAGACGCAATTCATCCGCTCTATTGACCTCAAGTTTTTAAAATTTGATATCTGCTCTATTTTTAAATATCTGTAACAACATTATTTTAGAGAAGAATTTTAATAGAACGGAAACTTAAAAGGGAATGTTAAAGTGAATCGTATTCAGCGGAAGCGATGATTATAAAAGCTCGAGGCACACTTGAATTAGAAAAACAAGGAAAAAATCAGTTTTCATTTCACGTTCTAAAATGAAAGAAAGAAAAATGATGCTACGAAAGGAAAATTATGCTCATAGGTTTTTTATATCTATTAAATTTTAATTAACATTCCAGATGCTGCGATTTCTTCATTCGGTTTAACATTGCTGGAACGAACGAAAGATTTTTACAGGGAGTCGCAGGATCGAGTGAATGTCAATTTTAATATTTCATATGATCTCTGTTCTCATTCTATCATGTTCAGAGCGTATATAAGTTGTTATTAAAGATTTCAAATGTCGGTGAGTCGAAATTATTATTCTTTCCATCTTAATTTATGACGAGGGGAAGCCAAGCCATCTCTGTTCTTAGGGGGAAAAAATCCCAATTTATTGAAGCGAAGAAAAATTTAATAAAATCATGCCTGAAAGCGGCAAACTTCAACTTCAATGAAACTTTTTTGTTAAAAAATAAAAAAGGAGAAAAACTGAGTACCAAGTTTTTTTTTAATCCAAAAAGTTTTAATTCAAGAGCTCTATTGCTGTTATTTTGCTCGCGCAACCATTACGTAGGATATCGATGACCTATCCTATTTGATTTTAATTTCATACATTCTCATCGGAAATTAGGAGCTATACCGTTGTTACCATGAAATCAATATCAATTGCAACGATAAATTCGAATTCCATTTAAAGCATTTCTATATTAAAATCAATGTCTGCCTGCATCTCCTTTTCTGAAGAAATAAAAATTCTATATCACGTTGTTCAAATTTTACCGAGATAACGTTTTTGTGAAACCTTCCTCCAAAGAATTCTTGAAAAATTAAAGTAGTCTTCATAATCATCTTCTTAAAAAAAATCGTCACACTTACACATTCTGTTTTTCAAGCAAATTTGATTTTGCTACTACCTAAAATGAGGATTTGTATTTTTTTTTCGTAGCGAGTAAAAGGGGGAAAATGACAGAAACTAAATTGGATTCCTGGCAGAAACAGATGCGGCGCTGTGCAAAATAAACCCCCTCAGCAGAAAATAATGATCAATTGATCGTCTTAGAAGAGCAATAGTTCCACCCACATGACTGCAGGAAATGAAATAGGAGGGAGGAAAAAAAAGCAAAACCAATTTGACAAGAAAACCGAATTCACGCCCACCATGACTTTATCTTCAATTAAAACATAAATAACTCGATTTAATTTAGCGTCAAATGCCGATGCACATTATTACATTTTAAAATGAGATCTCGATACTATTATGATGCTTATAAAACTCAATGGTTTTAGATGCACTTTCATAAATAATTTTCATTTTTTCCAAAATTTTCCAGCAGAACTGCAAACAGTTTGTTAGTTATTACAGCAGTAAACAAATTTTGACATGGTGCAGCACGAAGTTTAGTAATTTAATCAGATTCGTTCAATTTAGTTCCTTTGATCAAGGTGGCATTGATTTGTATTATTACTTCAAACGCGTTATTGTTCAACAAACTGAAAAGAACATTGACAGATTGTCGTAAATTAAAAATAAAATTTTCATAAACATACATTGACAGATTGTTAAAATAAAGTGTTAAAAGAATGCTCATAACCATGGTAATGATGATAAAGCATTATAAAATCAAACTCTCCGATACATTTTTGAAACGAACCAGTGACAATTATCCAAATAGTACAATTCACTTCGAATAACCGAGAATGTCAGTTTACCAAGCACATTTTTTTTTGTTTTTCTTCCAAGTAATGAAAATATTTATCTACACACAAATATTTCAATACGAGGATAAATCAATAAATAAGTCTAAAACGTCGAAATGCTGAATACCATTTTAAATTCAGCGCGCATGTTTTGCTGGTAGATAGAAAGTGAAAGTCACGCCGTATTCTTACAGCCTACGACTAGTCTGCGGCAACTACAAGAACAACGCGCGGTTGTGCGTTTTCTGTGGGCCAAAAGACTGTCCACGGAGGAAGTGCTTGGCGAAATGCGTACTGTACATGGTAAGAACTTATGGCACGGAAACCCGTATCTAAAAAAAAAAATAAATTATAATTGAATCCAGGAATTCAACAAAGAACGACGAAGAATCACAATGAGCATCCTGGTCGTTCCGTAGATTTTATAACCGACATTTGGGTTGGAACTTAGCCCTAACTTAGCCCCAAATGATTTCCATCTGTTTGGGTCTTGAAAATCATCTGGATGGTTGCCGTTTCGAAGATGATGCCCAAGAGGTCACTCGTTAGCAGCGACAGCAAGCCTAAAACTTCTTTATTACTGGCACATTCAGGGACTGATAATGCGATTGGCAAAGTGTCTGGATGTAAGGACGATTACGTTGAAACTAAATTAAATTTCAGGCAAAGTTACTCCGAGTGCAGTTTTCTCTAAGCCGTTTGAGACTTATTTATTGATTAACTCTCGTAATAATGAAACTACGGATTTTGATGTGGACCTTTACAAAAATTTTTCCGTACAATAATCGTTTTCGGAGAAAAATGTTTTTTATGAAATTGTTGAATTACAATTCATGTGCAATTAGAAATAGGTGGAAAGAAAGGAAACATGGAAACCTTAAGTCAGGCATCTGGAGAAAAATTGGAAAAAGAAAACAAAAATTATTGTAATACGGAAATCGAACAAAGGGTGTTTGAATAATCGGCATGCGCCATGTAACAGCAGAAAACAGAACTAAAACGTTCAGGATTGCAGAACTTTTTGGAAAAACTTGCTTAAATATTAATGTGTACACTGTATTTTTTAAATAACCGACGTAAACCATCTGTAAAAATAAAAAGGTAAGCTGGACAGCGAAGTATGAAAAGTAGTTGTAAGGTTAGGTTAGTTTAAGTTAGCTGAATTACAAAGCGGTTTCTAGTATAACCAGAATGTGGAGATGGAGACACAATCTAAATCAGGAGATGATTGCCTGAAATGCTCAAATATTGGTGTTGTGTTCTTCCCATGCGGGATTATAAATGGTCCTAAACCATGCGAAAAAATCGCATTCCACATTATCACACAGCCCCCTGTATACTTATCAGTAGGGAAGAGGCAGTCAACATGTAAGGCTTCTGCGGGCATTCTCCAGATATAAACATTTCCGGTGTTTTGAAATAATGTAAAGGCATTCTAAGATTATGATTTGATGATTTCCGTATTAAATAAATTCAAAATTAAAATTGATTACTTTGCAGATGAAATGTACGTTTAGTTCAATAAAAATAGTTTCAACGTAAGTAAAAATTGGCAAATAATAAATTAAAATACACAAAACAATGAAGATTAAAAAAACATTAACAACAGACATTAAACTAAACGAACAACAATTAAGTAAAATCTTCATCACTTAAAAAACAAACAACTGATGACGAGATTTGATTGTTCTCGAAAACGTTTTTATATGTAATGTACATTTAATTTTATTTTACTTATCTCATTTTTCTTTGCTCCAGCGAAGCCTATTTGGACTTCTGATAGACTGATACGCCTCTATGCTAGGTGGCGTGTCTATACCGCAAGAACAAATTACTGCGTATATACTCACTCACCAATAGTCATGGCCCCCCTGCCTAATCACGTGTTGAGCCCCCTTTGGCCTGGATAACGGCGGCGACCCGTCGTGGAAGAGAGTCTACCAGTCCCCAGTACATATCCACAGGCACTGCACTCCATAACGATGATGCATTTACTATTGGCTGGCGCATCTGCACGGTGAGCAGACGGTTCCTGGTTCGATCCCAGGCTGTGGAATTTTCTTTCCTATTTTTCATCAATAATTTAAACATCTGAGGTATGGCGTGTATAAAATCCTCATAGATCCATTTATTATTCTTTGCATTTATTAGTTGTGTTGGGGACGACCTGACAGATCGTTCAATGACGCCCCACAAATGTTCAATGGGATTGCAATCTGGGGCACGTGGAGGCCAAATCATTGTCGGTAGCATGTTCCTCCAGCCACTACCGTGTCACAAGGGCCGTATGTGGAGGCGCATTATCTTTTTGGAAGATGCCGTCGCCCCCGGGGTAAAAACAGTTCATGAAGGGATGCAGGTGGTCCCCAAGCAGATCGACGTAGGAAGTAGCAAGCAGAGTGGATGTCAGATGCACCAATGGACCCATTGCATGCCACGAGAAAACACCCCAGATCAGTATGGAGACTCCACCTGCCTGAGTGGTCACTCTCTATCTCTTTGTCTTCATCGATAAAATTGGGTTCAAAACTTCAAAAGTTCCGCACTTTCAGGGCCTCTGTCTCCTAAACGGTTGGTTCAATTGATAAAACACCAAGAATATAACATTTCTCGAATATTGTGTACAATCTGAATATACCATTAAAACAGGGGTTCCTATTTAAGATTTCAAAGTTACCCCATCCCCCCAGTCCCCCTCACAAAGGGGGGGGGGAGTAATTTTTTAACTAATGAATTTCCCCCGGAAATAATTCACTTTTGATTTTGGACAGTTTTTCGTACAATGCTTAGTTTCCGAGATATTCAGTTGTCTCAAGATAAATGCCTCACTCTGTATATGCAATATAACGTTTATTAAAACTGAAGATTCCATCCCACCTCTGCGAATTATAAAACAAAATGGAATTTGTAATAATACATAGAATTCCTGTGTTCGGGCTTTTTTTTAGAATTTATCATTTTCTTGAAAATCTTGAAAATCTTCAAAAATGAGAAGTAACTGAAGGTAGCGGACTATTGAGAAACAGTAGAAAGGCAGCAGAAGTAGAAGCAGTCCCTTCGCTTGGCGCTGTATCGGTTTCGCCAGCCCCATGCTCCAACTGAGCAAGTGATCATCGAAGTTCTCAGGCGGCCGACAACGATCCAAGCGTATCAATAGAAGAGACGGCGACTGCTAGACCACACCAAGTGATGAATGCCCAAGTTTTGCTTCAAGACACCGACAGCAGAATGCGAATTGCAACAACAGATTTCCAAATAACAAAAAACCCCAATCAGACACAAACGATCATGTACATCCACCGCCACCCATGAACAACCACAGCAAGCCCCATGGAAGAAATTGAGATTGCTTATATGAAGAGGAGTCGGCCACGCAACAAAAGACAAGATTTCAGCGCCGTTTTGGAAATTGTGTGATTTTTGACCAAGTAGCCAACAACTGGGTTGATGCAGTTGCATTGGCGCTTGGGGAGTGGAGCAGGTGCATTAAATGAGAGGAAATAGAAGAATTACAGCCATAGCCACGGCTGAAGAAACGCCAGATCAAAGTATGGTTTCATTTTCATTCTTGTCTCCTCCCATTTTCGAAATTACATACATCATTTTACACATAAATCTCATTTAGCTATGCACAGCATTCCAACACGAGTGAAGCCGGGTAGAACTGCTAGAGACCTATAGTTGGCCATGAATTTTTACTTTTTTTATTGTAAACTTTTTTAATGTGTTCGTTTTTACTGCATATTCGCATTAACAATTGCAAAATTTCATCAATAAAGAGCCCGAGCAACATCAGGGATATCAGCTAGTAGAATATAATGTTGAAAAATTCATCTTATTTAATCACAGCTTACACCCATTTCTCATATAAAAGCGTCTTTCGAGTTCAATTCTAAAATTCTTTAAGCTTGAATGAAAAGTAGATTCCTTTAATGAAATCATGAGAGTGAAATAATATTATGCAAGCAAGATGTTACGGTTTTGCCATAGCGACCGCTTTAACTGAAGAGTAAGAATCGACTTGCTTGCTATTCAGAAATACATTGTGTAAGTGTACGCAGATGCTTTAATCTTTACATTTGCACAATTACTATTGTTTAATATTTTTAATTAAAAGAGAGCGATTTAATCAAGAAGAAAAAAAAAACAAATTATTGAAGCTAATTTCGTTCCTCGATGCTATTGTAAAAGATTAGACGGAGGGTTTACAAAAGGATCCATTTCTTTTTTATCTTTATTCGACAAATAGCTGGTAATTTAGCCCTCTGCCCTTTTTCCTTCGACTCCGTTTAGCGAAATTTCTTTTTCTCATTTGATGCATTTCTTATCTTTACTTCTCGTTTATTCGATTCGATAGGTCCTTTCCATTCCTTGGCCAGGAATACTCCGCTCCCACATTATTCCTCTTTCATGACTTTTATTCCCTAAAACGACTCCGCACGAGTTAACTTCGACAATGTTTCGGTTTTATGTATTTATTTATCTTTACTTCAAACGCTAAGATGGCGTTTAGCTATCGAGCAAATAGTGGAAGAAAAAAATGCGCCAAAAACGAGTGTGATGGGTTGACATTTTCTGTAGGATCTCAGAGCGAATATCGCTATTGATTGGGTACGCCGTCGTTTTTCGATATAAAGTTGCCTAGAAGGAAGCAAGGAGAGGAAATTTCTGCTCAGTAGGAGGAAGAAAAGCGGCTCTTGTTTGCTGTGTTTCTTATCGGACCGAACTTCCGCAACAAAACGCCCACGACGACCTGTTATTCTGTCTCCCTGCCGAGCCCTTCGATTGCAACCACACCGCGAATCGCCGAATGAAACTCATCCGGAAAGATTTCCTAGGGTTGCGTGTTTCTCCATTTAAAGTTTAGGTAGGCTAAAGAAATCAACTTTGTGTTCGCCTTGTGGTTTGGTTTAGTTGGCCTCACACTATGTTCGATAGTTCTTAGTATTCTCTTCCAGAATAAAACCCAGAAAAGTGGAAAGAAAATATCTCTACAAGAAATTTTTTCTCTTAATAATACAACCCCTAAACAATCACTGCAAGAACGCTTATTAGGAACTAGCGCTCCAAATTTACGTCATCTGTCCGCAACGAATAAAAGCTAAATCAGCACTTTCAGATTGCTCCTTTTGATCACAAAGCGCTGCTTCAGGAGAACTTCAATTATCCGAACTAATTCGTGACAAAGGCAGCTTGGACAATCAAATGTTTGGATAACTGACTGTAATAAAAGCCTAAGAACAAGGTAGATGGGCTTGGATACGTAGCGTGTGTGACGAGAATCACTTACAAATTCATGGCAACTATTTTTTTTTTGCAGGCAAATGTGTCGTTATACAAACATTTCATGAAATACATATGAAAATGCACAATATACTTTACCAATACTGTCTGTTACCATGAGTTGTTCTGGAAGTATTGTAGACAAGGGAGGAGAGTAAATATCAAAAATGTGCAGATCTTGTCGTAAATTTTAAGCACAGTTGCCTGGACAATACCTGTTTCTATTGCCAACTCCTGTAGAGACCATCGTTTGTCGCTCTCTAGACATTGTGCGACCCCGGCACGAGAAACATCTGTACAAGCAGTTATAGGGCGTTTTGTACGTGGTATGACAGTATTTGCTACTCGTCCACGTTGTAAATCTGCTACACGCCTGGCAACAATTATGTATGGGAGAGCACGATCTTCAACGGTTTCTACCGGTTGTGCGTGACATTCCCGTAATTTATGCATAATTTAAAGAAGAGGTTAACTAAAGGAATGATACTTGTTTTGCGATTAGTAATTTGAGCTCTTCTGTTAGTATCCATAATTGTCATGTAATATCAGCTACTGAGACTATAAGATTCCAAATGCAGTCTCAATTTCATATCTAGGTGGTTTCAAATTACCTTTCAACTCATGGTTTCAAATTTACCAGTATGTCTATTATATGTCTAATATAATCATGGGATATTAATAAGAAAAGAAACATATGGCATGTTTCGAGAAGTTCCTGGCAACTAGAGCTGCTTTAAACAGGCTGATTAAATTTGAAAACTGAAAAGACTAGATTTTGTCATGCTATCAATGGTGCACAATTAGAGGTTTATTTTGCGTCAGATAAACTTTTTTGAGGCTTCTCGTAGTTTCATTTTCCTATCTTTCATATTTTGTTTCTTAAGATCTGATAAAATGCAAGAACTTGTATTTATGTGGGTTTTTTTTTTTTTTTTTTTTGCAGTTAACAGTTTTAATCCAACTAAAAAGAAATTACACTGTTCATTCATATGTTAAACAAGCCTCTAAAAAGAGAAGACTGCTTTCAGGTATCGAATTATGCATGCTAAATTACACTGCTAAATAGGAACATAGTAGCAATGTATTCTAACTGAGAAGATATAACATCTTCAACACAAACATAATTTTTAATTTTTAACATCCAAATCACAAAAATTTAGAAAATTTAACATCCAAATTTAAAACCAATTTCAACTTCAACCTTTTTTCTAAGCTCTATCAAAGTTTCTGAAAATCATCGCATGGGCAATCTTGAAAATATCTCGCCGATATTCCAACTCTCCACCTTCTTCAGAGCAACGTTTCACCGTCGATTCAAGCAACAAATAGTGCAATTTGGCTCTTTCAACTCCCTTGATGTTGGCCCCCTGAGTGGTGTAAATAGGATCTTTACAAATCTCTGGGGATAAAAATAGTCGCATCTTATATCAGACGATGGGTCCCTCACAGCCAATCCATCGATTTCGACTCAAGGAAACGCGTGAACACGCAGATTCAGTGGAGTGGCCAGAAAAGTGCTATAGATAAAGCATCAAGACAGTATCTAATAATTAAAACACACCATTACAATTTGAATTTCTCTAAGTGTCATATGATTTCCAAATTTAATTTTAACAATACTTAATTAAACGGATCTAATTAATGTCCCGAAACTATTAACATGTAAGCGGTAAACGATTTATATCAGAGATTATGTTCTTCCTCTTTACCTGAAAGAACTATCACGAGCGTTCAAGCCGTCAATATAATAAATATTGTAAATTACGAGGGTGAATCAAAAAGTAAGTTACACTCAGCACCATCTGTGGTCGAAGAGCGCCGACATCATTCGCCGTTTTTAAGGATGTTGCCCTTTATGTCTATAATTGCAACGTGGCATGATCAAATGTGTTCACGGGTTTACTGCGTACGCAAGAGTAGTGTTGTCATGGCGGAGCAACTGGTTGTACACTCCAAGTTGGAGATTCGCGGAACAATCCGTTTTTTTGTGGGCGAAAGGCTTTCATTGCACTGAAATCCATAAGGAAATTTGCAGTGTCTACGGGGATAATACGATTTCTCGTCCTGCAATTGTGAAGTGGTGCCAGCAGTTCGAAAATGGGCGCCCAGATTTGACGGACGAATAGCGCGCAGGAAGACCATCCACGTTCAACACTCCCGAGCACATTGCCCGCGTTAATGAGATGATTCTGGACAATCGACGAATCAGAATTAAAGAAATCGCCAGAACACTTAGCTTTTCTTATGGGAGCGTGTAATGACATGGTTGAGAAACTCTGGAGCGGATTTTTACCGCAGCGACACGCAAAAGTTAATTTCACTTTCAGACAAGTGTTTACAATTGTTGGGTGATTATGTAAAAAGTGAAATAAATGGTGCACGTTTCCTCAGAAAGTGTGTATGGGACCTTAACTTACATCTGTTTTTACTGTTTTAGACTGTAACTTACTTTTTGATTCACCCTCGTATTTAATATATGCGAGATAACAATGCAAAATAAATATTCGTTGTTTATAACCAGTAGATGTCAAATTCAATATCGTACTCTCTTCTTGCAGTAATCAAAGCGATGTGGATAATTTAAATGGATCCTTCACAGCCACTTCTTCAGATGTTTCATTTCTTAATTTCCAGAAAAATATCAACTCTAAATTCATTATGCTTGATTTAAAATTAGCACATACTTTTTGATTCGCTTTTCATTAAAATCTAATCTTCAATGATGTGCTCACGAACTTTATTCCTAAATAAAGATCAATTTGTAAAGCATTCAATTATTTATTCTATTTGCTTTTTTTAATAAATCATGGGCCTGTGATGATTTGAGAAAATTAATCTACTCATTCAAACATTGCTTCTTCTTCTTAGAATTCTGCAGTTACGAATTTTCTGGGCACTTAACTTTCATGTTATTTCCATTAAGCCATTACAGTTAAAGTATAAAAAATTATCAATATTCTATCTCAATAACGTTTCCACAGACTGTATAAAATAAAAAAAACAGCTCACGTTTGCATGTTTAATTTTGAGACAGGTGTACCATTTAAAATATTATTTAATTTTTTGAGTTTATAAGTAATATAATGAAAAGGTGTAAGTACAATCTTTATAATCCTGCATGTGCCAATCTGACACTTTCAATAATGGGCCCTCGAAAGTTCAGGTTTCATTGTAAAACTAGCAGTATTGAATGTAACCAGATACACGAATAAAACTGGTCAAATATATATCATAACGGGAATAGAATAGAGAGATTTTAAAAGTTTTAAGCATTTCTAAAAATAAAATACATTTAGTAAGAATTATCTATAAATAGTTCAGGCACGTCAACATCTAGGCCATTTTGAGCCTTTTCCAGAACCAACATCTTAACATGATCTCTGACTAGTGAGACAATCCTACATGATTATTATCTTTAAGCACCCTCTGGAACAAATAGAAAAGTCTACGCTCACATCAAGGGATCAGAATCCGCGACCCCATGGAGTCTTTCCAAGAATCGGAAAGCCTACGCCTCAATATTTATCTTGACCAGTGTAATTTATCTTAGCTAGCTTTTGAAATTTATCTTGGCTAGTCCTTGGACACCTTCATAATGCATAGCCTGAAGGGAAAAAGTGAAAAAACATATTTTGGTGGTTAACAGTCAAATACAGCGAACGTTGGGAAAAAGTGTGCACGAAACTGGAAATCCACACATAGTTATGTTGGCAACTGATACTGGGCGATGGGCCGCAACTTGTGGGGTGTATGTCGATCATGGCCACCATCTTGAAATCCGCCATCTTGGATTCAAGTCCAAATTTTTAAATGGGAAGGATGCATGTTGCATATCAAATAACACTAGCTCGAGCTCAGTAATTCAGTGGTGTAATTGTTTTAATTGTTTTTTTGTCTATCTTGTAGGGTAAGTTATGAAAGCCCAAAGTTGGAAAATTACCTTGATACTGACATAATCTCTCTTTGTTGCAGGTGATGTAACATGGGTCTGACAAAGGAACAGAAGGTCGAAATCATCCTCATATCCGGGGAACGCAGCTACCGACCCACTGCAGCTGACAACAACAGACGGGACCCAGATAGTGTATGCTGAGAGAGTCCGCGATTTGAGGCACCTTGAGGAACGCATCCAGCACGCCTGTGACCAAATTTCAGCAGACATTCTCCTCCGTGGCGACTACAGTTGTGCATTGAACGGAATGGACAGCACATAGAACATGTGTTGTAGCATGCACTTTTCCAACTTGTGAATCAAGAAAATGAAGCGTTTTACATCTGCTTTCGTAAAACATTAAACTTTGCTGGGTTTTTTTTTAATAATCCGGTGAACTCTATAATCTGCCAGATTAATGAGATTGCACTGTCCTTAGAAAAGAAAGCTTTTCAGAAAATTCATCTTGAAAACAGCTTGAGATCTCAAAAAGCATTCAAAATGTTTTTATAAACTCTAACTCTTTAGGATTCTAAAAAAAACGATGCGCATATATTAACAGAAAAAAATTCATATAAAGCTAATTTCCCTACTATAAATTAAAAAAACTGAGTCACAAGAAACTATTGAGAACCTACCTACAATCTACTCACAATAAAGAATTTTTTTATATTATAATACCAATGTGCTTCCTCATCTCCATCCCAAAAAAAAAGGCAAGCATTAAGGGATTTCGGGCGAATATCACAATAAATCATTAAAGCTTGTTGGCTAAAAAAAAATGCCCTATTGAAAATTTAAAATGTAGATATGCTTACAAATGAATTTTGGTTCCTAATAAAATTTGGGCTTCCTATTAGAGTGAAAAGTGCTAATAACAAAACTGTATTGACAAATAAAGTTGACTATCAAGCCAACTAAAATCAGAAAATGATTTAATGAATACGAATAGGCCTATTCAATTTCCAAGTAATAAAAAGCCTCGAGATCGTAGATAGTTTGGGAACAACGGCGCCTCTCGCGTCAATAATTAAAAAAAACTGTAGTGATAACACACAGTTTTCACAAGCACGAAGCATTGAGAAATATTTGTTCATGACATCGCAGAGAGAAATTTTTGTTGGTTTCAACAGAATTTTTTGCAACAATTACTTTAGAAATTGTACTTCTGATAAGGCTTAGACTTATTAGAGAGAGGACATGTGTTTAGTGTCAAAGAGAAGAGAAATGCCGACACCGAATCTAAGGTCCTTGAAAAAATGTTTACGATATACCAGAGTGAATTCTGTGCCTTATAATGTGAAAATTGAGTTATGTATAATTTTCTTCAAAATTGATTTTTTTTTATAATATTTTGTCAATATTCATTTGTACATCTGCTTTTATTCTGCTTACAGAAGCAAGAACCATAGTAGGTTATACACTGTCATATCACTGAATTATGTCCACCCGCTTAGTAATGGGAGTAGCCGCCCTTCGCCACTGTAACTGCTGCTAGGCGTCGTGGCATGGACGCAAGAAGTGCGCGGTATGTGTCCGATGGCATGGCAGTCCATTCCGCTGTCCACAGAGCTTCGAGTGTCATAGGTGGAGGGTCCAGCTGCCATACATGGCGATCAAGGTGCTCCCACAGATGTTCGATTGAATTGATGTTCGGCGAATTAGCGGGCCAAGGGAGCACTCGAAAGTGAGTAGAGTGTTCCTCGAACCAATCCAGAAGGAGACGGGCCTCGTGGCAGGGTGCATTGTCCTGCTGGAACACTCCATCACATTGGGGAAACATCGTGAGCATGTACGGGTGCATCTGGTCCGCTACGATTGACAGATAGCCACAGGCATTCAAATTGATCTTTAGACGAATCATTGGACCTGACTGCTCCCAACAGAAGATCCCCCACACATGCACACTACCCCCACCAGCCTGTGTTCCGGCCCACAATAGCCTCTTGCATTCTCTTTTCATGGCGTTCACGACGCACTCGCCTTCGCCCGTCAATCTTATGGAGCAAAAACCCTTGACTCGTCGGAGAAGGCGACCTTAGCCCACTCGTCTGTGGTACAATGGCGGTGCTCACGTGCAAAGTCTAGGCGTCATTGACGATGACCCCTGTTCAACATGGGTGCAGCAGCCATGCGTCGACTGTTCAGGCCCATCCGTAGCAGGGTGCGTTCAACGGTAATGTCGGATGCACGTCTGTTGGCACTACTGTTGAATCTGGTGGTCAGTTGATGGACTGTGGCTCTTCTGTCACCTTTTACGAGTCGTCGTAGGCGCCGCTCACCCCGTTGGTCGATGGCTCGTGACCCTTTACAGTGATGGCGTTGGGACGCGATTTCTATCCCTGCTGTCCACTCTTTGTATGCCTTCACTATAGCGGATCGTGAACAGTTCACAAATCGCGCCGTTTCGGAGATGGTGTCACAAAGCGGCGGACGTTTTTGGATGTCCGTTAAATCCGGACGTTTATCCATCTTAGGCTCGTGCACCTGCCGTTTGATGCACCAGCTTTAAAAGCTTTCTCAGCCTGTTATGCAAATTTGGCAATGTGTAATCGTTGATGCGGCGAACCATGCGTATGCCTTGAAGGGGTGCTGGTCATAATTCATTGATTTGACAGTGTATATGTGAGTGTAAAGCAGGGGGATCACAAAAATGTAAAACGTAGAAAGAGATCGTGGGATAACTCATTTTCCACCACTGTTCAGCTAGAAGTAAGAGTTCTTTTGTTTTTTTTATGGATAAATATTGTGGGCAAATATGATGGATGATTTGGGTTGTCACTTTTCTTGTTGCCAACGAAATGTCTAGAGCAGATTTTCGAGTATTGTGTTGGTATCTAGTCTGTGGGATCATGAAATGAAATCATACATTAAAATAGCAATTTAATTAAATATTCAGTAATATAAAATTTAGAACAATAAATATTTTCTTCTCTCGTTTTACAGCTTGGATCCACTTTTTTCTTCTGTCTTGATGCCATTTCTCGTTTGGAAATGAATAAAATGATGCCTCCGAATCTTTTCCTTACGTGCTGCTGCATCCATAAACACAAAAATGGTCCTTCCAACTCTCTTATTTTTTTTCCATAACTGATTAGAAGAGATCATTACACGATAACCTGCATATGTTTATCACTATCATTTCTTACAAACACGCCACTAGAGGTCACTACAATCTACGATCTCGAGGCAGAAAGTATAGGCGAGCGGACAGAAGAATAGAAAAAGACAATGTTATACGTGCTTGAGCGCAGTGGGAAAACATCTTCTCCAGGTCCTGCAGATGCCAGGTTCGACCCGTAGGTCCATGCTGGGAGTTAGTCTCTGATTGTTATTTATACAACATCGGATGAACAACCAAAACGAATGGCTTTATATTACTTTTACAATGGCGGCTTTACACATTGTTCTGTTGACAATTGTTTATACTGTTCAACATTGTCATTAGATTTTAATTTCAAGCACGGTCTAGAACACAATGGTCCGAAACCGCCATTGTTAATCCACCAATCACGAGTTTTGAGGACGGAAGCAGATATCAAGGATTAATGAAGAATCGAATTTTATATCAACAGTATAAGAAATCTAATAAAATTTATGTTAAAGATAGAATTTATTTTCGAAGTTAATGATAAAGAATGATTAATCATACCATTTTTTGGGAACTGCTCATGAAAATAATTTGAATTATTTTGATAATATTTTTAATGTTACGAGATGTAGAGGTTCTGCGAACATAATAAGAATTGGCTTATAAAAATGCACATTGCTCAAATAATTAACGTCATAATATACATACATTAATACTACTCATTTCATTAAGAGTTAAGCTAACTGGGACAAGATACTAACTTTCGAATAATTAATATTCAACTTCAGACACATTTTCTGAGGATAATATTTGTAGAGAAAATGAACTGTATAGTAGTAATTTCCAAGCTAATTTTCTTTTGCAAGTTCTGTTCGCTTCAAAATGAATCATTCGCCGACTATCGCTTCGTCCAAATTGGACTTCTTAAATCCCAAGGATTAAATGGGATTTTTACGGAGAACAAATTTTCATTTTTCAAATGGAGAACAATTTTTCATAGCATTTTCAAGAAAATACATATAAATACGCCCGCTAGTTAGTAGAATATTATATGTAGTCGAATACCTATAAGGAAGTGTTAGGTGTTAACAATTAATGGTTTTTGAAATTTGAAATTTTAAACTATCCAATACGGAAGCAGTATTATCATCTCCTTGTTAGAATTGGTGGTTGTTGTCTTGATTGGTTGTCCGAATTCACAAACGAAAAAGCAATTTCGGTTGCTGTCATTAAAAACAAACTGGTAGAAAACTTCCACACGACTTGATTTTGGTGCATGGGGAAAGGGGAAGAAGAAGCAGAAACCCCACAAAGAACGTGATTTCTGCGTTTGCCATTTAAGCGTGGACAGAGAAACCTAAAATGCCACAGGCTCACGTCCCAAGTGATCGATTCCAACATCTGTTCACTTCTAGAGGCTTAATTCTTTCGACTAACACTTTCCAGAAGTCCAGAATAGAATTCCAGTGGCAAAACATTTTTTATTTGTTTATTCCTTTATATATTTTTTATTATCCTTCTCCTTTTCTCCACCGGTACAGTGGTGTAAATGCATTGGGGAAAGGAAGGAAGGTGGGTGAGGCAAAAAGGAAAAGGGGAGACGTGAAAGTGAGGGAGGGGGAGCACTATTTCCTAAGGCTTGGGAATTCAAAGACGGTGAATGTTTTTTTACTCTTTTCTTTTTCTTTCTTTCTTTTTTTTTACCAGGAAAGAAAAGCAAAGTAGGGTTTTGTTCGTTCAACTGCAGCTGATGTGGCTTCAACGACGGACAAAATGCCTTTCCTTCGTCTCCAATGGTAAACAAGGGTGAAAGCGGCTGATGCCCGATCGAGTGTTGAAACCAAAAGGAAGAGAAAACATTCACAAAAGCAAACATCCCAAAACACGCAGTCTAAAAAGTAATAAATAAATAAAAAAAAGGGTTCCTACACTGCTCGATCGCTGAAATTAATTACTGCCAAAATTATCTTTGAACTTTTTATAAAACAGTTGCTATGAATGTCGTATAAACGTCGAACATTCTTTATTCAGTGCAGTAACATGAAATTTTAGGTCGATATATATTTTTAAAATTTTCATATTCGTTCACGAAAAATGAGAGAAAAACTTAATTTCTTCTTCATTAGAGTAAGTTCTGTTCATATCAACCAGTCGATCATTCAAGAACTATTAAAGTTAGGAACTTGAAATTTGAGGGATTAGAAGACGCGTTAGTCGAGTTCGGCCGAAAAATTTCAGAGATATATGCTGAACGGTGTGTCACTACGCAAAGATATTATCGATTTTTATTTTATGGAAGAATGATCAATTACTGTATACAGGATGTCTGACCTAAAGTGAACCAGTAGCCAACTTCTAAAATACATGTACAAATCTGACAGAGTACTTTCAATAGAAAAATTATTGTACTTTTATGTGAGGGATTTTTATGCGTATTCCATTAAAAAAAAATCCGACACCCATTTTCGAATATGGTTTGGTTGGTTTGGTTTGTTTGGTATTAACGTCCTTTTCAACTGCCATGGTCATTTCAGGACGGCGTTATAGGGGCCGCAAATTTTGCCTCGCAAGGGTTCTTTAACGTGCAGCCGGCAAACGACTACACGTGACCAACTGCTTTACTTCCCTTCCGAAGGAAGTGCGTGATCTCAGGATTTTTCCCCCTGAAAAAATCCTCGTCGTCCTCGGCCGGGGTCGAACCCGCGTCCTCGGGCTTTCGAATATGGAAATCAATTTTGAAATGTGCAATGGAAACCCCCTATTTTTAATGGTGTTTTTAGATGTAGACAAATTTGTGAAATATTATTATTTCGGTGTTTTACTTTCTTATACATAGTATAAGGAAGTATTGTAATCACGAAAAATTTCGACCTCCAGATTTTCACTGATCTTCACGTTTTTTTGGAAAATGTCAGTCTGTGTGTGTGTGTCCACGATAACGTCGAAACGGCTAAAGCTATCGAGACCAAACTTTAAACTTAAATTTATAATCTTCCTCGGGAAGTCTGATTAGTTTTCCAGTGGAATCGGTGAACCGGAAGTATCAGTTTACTCCAGCGCCAAAATATAAATTTTGAAATATCTCGTTAAACATTGCGTTTATGAAAATTTTGAAGGGACTAAAAAGTGTTCCAATTTCAATTTTAAACAACTTTTGTTAAGAAAATTTTTCAAAATTCCAACCGGAAGTAGCAGTTTTACTCTTGTCAAAATCCAGTTTTTGGCTAATTCAGGCGAAATAAGACGGTATAGGAAAATTTGTGAAGTATACAAAAGTATTTAGCAGTTAATTTTAACAACTTTTGTATACGAAATTTTTCAAAATTCCAACCGGAAGTACCAGCTTTACTCTTATCAAAATCCAGTGTTTTGTTAAAACAGGCGAAAGAAAATGGTATAAGAAAATTTGGAATCTATACCAAAGTTTTTGGAAGCTAATTTGAAGTAACTTTTATTCACAAAATTTCTATCGGAAGTAGCCATTTTAGACAGTTGTTTAAATTTTTTCTGTATTTGGACCAGGACATTTATGTATAAGTAAGTCGGGTGGTGACCACACCTCATTTTAAACTGATCCAACGGTTTAGGCGATAGAGGCACTGAAGGTGTGGTGAATTTGGATTTGGATGTTGTATTCCTAAACATAATGGATTTAAATGGCGAGCATCGCTTGTAGAAAGTTTCCGCGCCGGCTTGGTTTTGCGCTGTGACACGAAAACTGACTGCGCTACTCTCCGTGAACCATGGATGAACAGCGTGCTGTGATCCGTTTTTGTGGTCTGAAGGTTTAATCCACCGAAAACTTTCAAACAATTTAAGGGCAGTACTTTACCTCGGTGAAGTGTATTCGACTGGATTGAGAAATTCCAGCAGTTCGACAAGCGTGAACAAGTGCAGGAAGCGGTGCCAAGGGTTTATTACGTTAGGGAGCGGCGGGGAATCAAATACATACGTGATAATAAGATGCGACAAAAATATACCAAATACCAGCTCCATCTTTGCAGGATAAAGCCAGTACTAAATTCCAAACATTTTCCCGTTTACATCTTATCTCTACCAATAACCAAACATTTGTATTCAAGTCTCTTGAATTAGCCTCTCCACCCCACTTGGCTACACTGAGGAATTTGTTTTCTGCAGGCATCCATAACCTTGTGTAACGCTGAAAAGCATGGAGAATATGTTAGAAATGATATAACTGTAAAGTTTCTGCTCTTGTTGAAATAAATTCTAAAACGAGTGTGCGGATACTTATGAACTTGCCCTTGTATATTGCGTATTTATAGTGCCAATAAGTATCATTTTATATCAAGTTTTTGTTTACATGTGTTAATATCATATAAACATCCTGTATACATATAAAAATTTTAAAAATCTCTAACAGACATTGCATAGAATTTCCCTCATTTTTCAAGAATTTTTTTTTTTTTACCTTGAAGAAAAATGTTAATATACATGTTTAATTATAACGTTTTTAAGTAGCCCAGAACAAAATGAACGTCTATTAAAAAATTCAAACTTTTTGGCCATTATTTAAACGCCTGCCGAAGCTAGTTCTCTCCTGCGACGTCACATTTCAGTAAAAATTCAGACAGCTGATGGCTGATAGTCTCAGAACCTCCTAACTGGAAACGTGTTGTCTGTAAGGATAACGTCGTTTAAAGCAATAGAAGAGGGTACAAATGGTAAACTATATCAAGCAGTATAGCGATAAACCACCTGAAAAACATTTCATCTGTTCGTAGGGAATTCCTGTTTATTTAATAGGATTATTGTGCTGTCGAAATGCATATACGTACGTTCAAGCTGTTCTTCGATGGAGCTAAGGAGTTCGGCGTCCATTATTAATCGGCTCGAAACACATACGAACTGATGCGTAAATAAATGCGCAATAGTTTCGTCAAACGAAAATTGCATACGAAATACCCTATGAAAAACTTGAAAAATTCCGTTATGAAAGTGGATAGGCGAAAAGGAAACGTCCATGTTAAACAAAAATATTTTAAATGTCGTATTTATTTTTCGTTTTCGTAAGTTTTTGGTTTTCGTACGAAAAATCGCAAACAGTCTATTGCTTAATCGATATCCGAAATATGGTTACTTATCTCATTTCTTTAATACCGCGTGATTCAGAAACGCAAAAACTATCGACCCTTGAAACGAAGTCGACAACCATGAAAGAATTTAAGGAAGGTCTCAATAACCTAGGCAATTTTGAATGATTTCCCCATAATTATGTCCAATATCTTTGCCCCGATTTCTGGCAATAGTCCGGCGGCATAATTTCCATGCTAGCAGACTTCTTTGCAGAACGACGAGAGGAATTTCGTTCCATAGCTTCTTGGACACTTTCCAAAGTACAACGATGGTTTTGGGGTGACGCCTTCCGAGATCCCTTTTGAGAAGGCCAAGGCCACAAAAGTCCATGGAGGCGTCAGGTGACTTGACAGGGATAGCAGAGAAGGGTATTGCACGAATGCCGGTCTCTTCTTCCGTTTGTGCCATGAAATTCTGTGTTGAGCGCCTGGTGTGGCTGGATGCCTTATCTTGATGAACACAAGCTTTGTTGCTCTCCTCTCCGTATAACGCCGGATCTCCTACGTGATTCCGTAGTAATTTGCATTCAAGAGTTTTCAAAATGTTCTCCTGGTAGTAATTTGCATTCACCTTAGCGTTTTCCTCCACCCGACGAAGTTGCAACCGTCCTTTTGAGCAGTACCCTGCCACCACCATGAAGCCTTTCCGAAAACTTTCACGACATCTGCGTCAATCAGTCCGACCTTTCGCATCTGCTGGATGGTAGGAAATTCCACGAACCTTATCACAATCTGTGAGGTAAACCCACACTTCATCCAACGTGACAACAAACCGCCATTTCTCGCCCGCAAGGTAGCCTTCGTAGAGTTTGGGAGCGTTAGTTTTGCTGTCACGGATATCACGTTCATTAAGAGCATGAACCTTGACTTTATGAAACTTGCGCAAGCCTAAGTTGCGTTTAATTATGCGGTTTATCGTTGACGCAGATGTTCCTGCTTTCTGAGCCATGCCTTCTGTGTCGGAGGGTTTTCCTGTGCTCTTTTTGACTGTCATGTGAACAGCTGGGGTGGGGTCTCTTCCGAGATAGCTTTTCATGAGTGAACTTGTCGGGAACGCCCGAATTAGGTATGTCAGCCAGAAAGGAGTTAATGAGCAGCCTTCGATAACGAAATTCTATCCGCCTATGTCACGATGCGTACGGCACTAATCCTGCCTCGGTCTCCAAAAATCATTAATTTTTCTAGTCATGCCGTGAATTTTCTGCGCTCGTTCCTGAACAAATATTTATGGAATGCCCACTGATAAAACACCCGATTTACATAAGTTCGGGCGCATTCCATTGCCAGGGAGGGGTGTTCAAAATCTACTACTGGTAAGTTAAGGAAAAATAACCCTCTTTATTAGGCAGTTTGGTTGACTGTCCCAAGTCTAATTTGGGCATTATGGTGAATGACGGTTGAATAGCAAAACACGTGATTTTGCCTGGGTCTGAATGCATGCTACTGAAACATGACGTCACAACCAATCATGAAGCGTTCGCGGTCACATGACAATATTTACATTTCCCCTTGTTTATTATTGCGCCTTTCTCGAAAACTTTTTATTTAATTTTTTTCATAGAAGTTGCTAATCAAGTATTTACTGGGATTCTACGAATGTTTGATTGCATTTTATCAATTATGCATAACGCCTATTACAAATGCAGGAGCTGAGTTAGGTAAAACATTTTTTTCAAATATAAAAATATCTTTAAAATATAACGGGAGGGAAACAGGTCGCTGAGGAGTCATTAAAGTTGATAACGAAATTAACTTCTTTTGGACCTTGGATTATTTAATTCTTGATACTGACTTCGAGATGTAGCATTTTGACTATGTTTGTTTTCAGAAGACAATAAATTCTATTTTCGCTAAAGTCCCAATGAAAAACAAACAACAGCATACATGCGCGATTTCGGATTTCAGCTAACGAAATGTCTCAAAATAATGCTTTAGTAATGGGATAAACAGCTTCGATCTATTCGCCCTTTTAGACTTAAATTTAGGCCTCATCACTTGTTTGAAAAATAGATTCTAATTGCTTTTAAGATTGAAGAATAAGGCCACGGCTTGGTGTTCAGTAAATAAAGGACAATTCGGGTAAATAAAATCATAACTAAAATATACGAGGGGAGTTCAATAAGTAATGCAACACTTTTTTTCTCGGCCAATTTGGTTGAAAAAACTGGACATTTCTTGTGGAACATTTTCAAACATTTCCGCTTCGTCTCGTATAGTTTCATTGACGTCCGATAGGTGACAGTGCTATAGTGAGCTGTTAAAATGGCGTCTACAATGGAGGTGCGTTCCAAACAACGGGCAGTGATTGAGTTTCTCTTGGCGGAAAACCAGGGCATCTCTGATATTCATAGGCGCTTGCAGAGTGTCTACGGTGATCTGTCAAATGTGTTTGATAGTGATCCGTCGATCTGCTCGAATGAGAGTGTTCGCATGTTCCGACATTGCAGGAGTCAGAGCTGTGCACGGCCGGCCAGCTCGCGGGAGATCAGACAGTTTTGCTTGACCTTGCGGCGATGATGACACACGCTTTTCCCAACTGTCTACTGCCAGATTTCTAGGAGACTCCACCGAAAACTGGACAAAGTGTTTTAACGCAATTCATCGGGCGGTTTCTACACATCAAGAATTAAAGAAGGCAAACCTATTTCACTGTTTACCTCCAGAGATGCATAAATTGCATGAATTAAGTCAATGAGATTGCTTATTGATTTAATTTAATTTCGCAGCTCCGAGGAACTGTGAGGGCGGTAAAGGGTTACCCAATTGAAGGGGATAAGACTCACTTGATCGCAGATTCCCTGAAAAGTCAATTTACCATGCCTGGATTTAAAGATTATTCTTTTTCTTTAAATGAATACTCTGGTTTATATAAACTGTTGGTAACTGTTATTTTTATTATAATTCGCCTAGTTTAGCAGTATTTCTTTGGCCGTTTTCACATCATGGCCCGTGGTGCCATTATAATGAGAAGTCCGCCGGGTTTAGTTCCGCGTAGTTCCATAGACCTTTCAGTATGTTTCTCATTGCGGCCATGTATATTTAAGCGTTTCTCATAACGTTTCTATTATTCATTGCATAATTAAAGATACATTATAATTACCCCAATTCTTTAATTTCGGTTTGTAAAAACATAATTATTTGAATTGAATAATTTATCTTTCACCCACGTCTCAGTACTTCTGTCTTACATTCGCTTCCACTATTTTGCACGTGAAACCTGTTCAGGTTTCTGAACTTACTCCCATAAAATATCTCTGGGAAGAACTGGAGCAACGGATATGAAATCGAACTCGACGATAGTATTCGCTCTCATCTCTGGCAGCAGCCTTTTGGAATGAACGATGAACCATGGTGTTTCTAAGAACTCCCTATCGGGATTGGATGTATGCCTTGAAGTATCATACAAGCAAACACGGTGGATCGAATACAGTGATTATTAACTGTCAAAATAAAGTCAATTTTTTTCTAAAACAGTGTAGTAACCAAATAACATCGTGTACATGACATAAATATCGAATTTCGAATGCTTGAACTCGCCTTGCCTTACTTTCAGTTCCAAAATTCGAACGATCTTCACAATGCAAGGCTACTTTTTATTTATAGGTTGAAATATAATGGTATCATCTAGAGATTGACATTGAAATGGACGTAGACCTGCGAGGCGGAAAATAATCGAATATATCGGAGTGAACGAAAAGCGTAGCGACATTGAATCAGGAGCTGTAGCTATGAAAGATCGTCCATAGCGGCTATTTCATTGAGAATGTAGCCTCGCTAGTGTTATTGGTATTCTTTATTCAGGCCCTACAATTAACTTTTCATTTCATAAATTTTTTCATGGATTTTATTGGCCATTGTATCGTTACTGTTCTTCCGCTTAATTATTGCAGTCGAATCCTACTGGGTTGGTTAATATTACTGTAGATTTTCTTAAAAGAAGCTCGAATATAATTTCACCTATATAATTTAATCTATCTTTGTCCCCATTCTCACCTATAGTCATGAGGCTTGGGTAATGACCGAAAGAGTGCGATCGCGGGTACAAGCGGCCGAAATGAGATTTCTGAGAGGTGTGGCAGGTGTTACCCTACTAGATAGAGTGCACAGCAGCACAATAAGGGAGTCTTTAGGTGTTGTGCCGCTACTTCTCCGCATTGAGAGATCTCAGTTGCGCTGGTATGGCCACGTGATACGGGTGCCGCAAACTGGTCTTCCTAGGCAGTTGTTATTTTCCAAGCCGGTGGGTAAGAGACCAAGGGTCGGCCTAGAACCAGGTGGCTAGACTAAATGGAGAATCTGGGTTCGAGTCGCTTGGATATTATCAGGGAGGACATGGCCTGATGGCGGAAGATCGCGATCGCTGGAGATCCTCCATAGGGCTGCTGCCCCCGCGACCCTAACGGATAAGCGGGTTTGAAAAGTAAGTAAGTAAGTAATTTAATGTTAAAGGATCTTAAACATAAAACACATGGCGTCATCTTTAAATTCTCTTAACGACAGAGAGCTTTAATAAATTGGAACGAATTTAAACCTAAATAATTCGCAAAGCATATTTTGAAAATTTATAAGTATATCTGACAAATTACAAACTCTTAAAATTACTCGCACTGGTTTTCATTGGTTAGATTTTGAGACTTCTGTTTAATTCCACTGTAGTGTTTTATTCATATACTCCGAGCAACCATATACGGAATGCCTTCAAGTTTCCTTTATAACTGGTTTTTCCTAATAGCTTTTATTTCCATACAAATTTCAACATTATGCGATCACAAAGAAGCATTAACTTTTAATTTTAATAAAAATGCAAAGCAAGACGTAATTACCCCCCAAAAAAATCATTCAACTTTAATACGTAATAGCACGTGAATAGATGATGTAGCACCGAAAATAAAGAGGAACAAAATCCATCAAGGAAAATCCAGCTTGCTTTGGTGATAACGTTGAAAGCCAATTCTTTATTATTTCACAATGGTGAAATTTTCAGCGTTTTAAAAGCGTAATGAGATTCCAGACGTGATATACAATTTAACAGCTCACAAGATAAGGAAACTTTCGCCAAGGAAAGAAGACTCTGCCACTCTAGGGAAAAGTGGAAGGAAGGGGGAAATCTCAACATGAAAAAGACTGGAGAAGAGCATCTCACGAGGCGTGTAACTGAATGTCAAGAGCCTGTAATGGGGAATTTTTTTTTAAAGTTTTATTGGGTAATTTAATCTCAAACTATCTCCATCAAAAACAGTGAAGACCATTTACATTTTGTTAAGATCACAGGAAAAGGATAGACGCTATTAATGTTTTTCAAAGATCAGTCTTAAGAAAACCTGTCAAGCACTGGAAAAAATATAGAATGCAATTTTTGAAGTATCCAATTTTTTATGAAGTGAAATTTTAACATAATGCTAATAAAAAGTAAAGCCTTTCTTCATAAGCTAAAAGAAAGGTTAAAATATCTAAAGCGGAAAAAGAATTAGAAAGACCGAGATTTCAAAGTATTGTTTAAATTATGCATCTAGAGTAATATTTCGTTCGTTTAGATCTTTTAAAAATCATTTAAAGGCCTTCTAGAGGATTGATTCCAAAGGCGCAGAGAAGTTTTATCGGCTTCGTAAGAAATGCTTTTACCTCATCACAGATTGTGCTCGATTTGATGATCTTGCAACTGTACTACTTACCGATACCGCAATTTCCGTTGCAACAAATTTCTGCGAAGAACGGAGATGTCCATTTTTGAACATATGTCCTGCTAGGCTTTCTAAAGGTAGTTAACAATGAGCGACGAATTTTGAGGCCATGTTTTAGTATCCGAAAGTACATCCATGAGAGCATCGTCGAGTAATTTTGCTTAGTACCACTTTCGTTCATGCATCTTGGTGAAAAATTTGAAGAATAATTCAGGAATGATCTATGAGGGATTATTCTACGCCATACTCAAAAATTACCTGTTTCTAGTAGTATTTTTAATGCCGATTACAAAAATGCAAACGAAATTTTTCTATCATGCACCAATTTTTAGAAATTGTCATATTAAATATTTCCAATTTCTACGCCTATTTCGTAAGATGTGCGTATTACGTAAAGAGGCAAACGTAACGCCTCTGTTAAGTAATTTCAAATGTTTTGATGGCAGCAAACAGTTAAACGTTCAGATGTTAGCAAATTAGACCAGTTTTACCGAGGACTTTCTTTTGCATATGGCATCTGGAAGGTCCCGAAGGATGGTCCAGCAGATAAGGGTTCATTTTCCCTGGTACCGCCTCTCCATTGTAGAAATAACTTAGTGGAACATTTCTCCCTCCATGTTCATCACTAACGTCACCAAGGCTGGCAGGAAGAAAGTTCAGGCGGGAATGCAGGAAATGAATCTTTGACATATTGCGTCCTAATTCATAAAATGCTTGCAGAAGCTCATCAACAAGTTCGGCGTAGTTCCCTGTTCTTTCCCAAGAAATCGTGCGCTACAGGCTTCAGACCATTCCAGGCTGTTAGTTTAATTGGCGAGAAGGATGAAGAGATGGATTCCACTATGTCCACAACGAGATTATTTGACATTTCATAAATGTACATTTCGGCTACAAAGTAGTCATCATCAGTATGAATCAATTTTCCGCCAAAAGCATCCACAGATCGGCAAGGTCAGTCTTTGTTCTTATTTATATTTTTTTTTATTTTAAGTACTCTGTTAGTTTAATTGGGTTCAATCCAGTTTCAAACCTGAATTGGGGGGTGGGGGGGGGGGCGACGAAAATGCCTTCCTTGATTTTCGCGTCGCTGATGCGAGGAAACTTGTTTCAGATGCTGGAATCCCGCGCTCTGCTTGCCCATTGCCTTTACAAACTTTTTCATTAAACTCAGTTTGAAATGAAGTGGAGGCAGCAGGATTTTCTCAATTTTCACTAGATGTTCTCAATTTCGACATTCATTTGCCCAGAAGTCAAATTTTGACAATATATCCAGTCCTTTGCGTTATAGTGGAAGATTTTTGCCCGGCTATCCCACTCACAAATGAAAAAGCAGTATTGTATTGGTGTACCCAATCTGCATGCCTAAAAGAAACCAATGATCTTCAAATCTCTATAAATATACTATTTGTACCGGCCAAATACCGAATTTCAATTCGCTGTATCTCAAAAAACTGTGCGTACTGGAGAAAATTTCAAAATTATATTCTAAATCTTCAGAAAATTACTACCAAGATCACCCACTTTCATTCAGTGAACAAGAAAAATCTTAAGTTTTGTTGAATTATTGATGAAAATAGGAAAAAAAATTCCACAGCTCGGAATTGCGCATTGGCGGTTGCACATTGCGTGAGAGAATTCTCGCGAAGAACTAATTCCGAATTTTTGCGACAGTGCTCGGTTGCACTTTTTGGAGCACGCCCGGTTTCAGATTTTTAGGAGCTCTGAAAAGGTTTATTGATTGTCTCTTTTCAAGTCCACCGATTATACGAAGGAATGCCCTCCAAGAAACCGACTTACCAATAGCTTTGCATCGTTCCGCTTTTGTTGACTTCGTATTTTACCTTGGAAAGAGCAGTGACTCATTCTTTTCAGATAAGATAGGCCTAATTCAATCCAACGCTAAGTGGAACGACATAATATTTAACACCACAGTAATGCGCAGAGACTCTATACCAGTGGACTCGCCAATCAAACAATAGTTGTATAAATTAAACATGCTTGCGTCTATAAAGTGAAATCAACCTTTTGAAATATCGTTTAACTCTTAAGATTTCATGCGCTACACTTTATCAACGATTTCATACAAAATAGCGGATGAGCATATTTAAAGAAGAAATGATTATTTCTTTAATATCTTTACACTATCTTGATGAAGACATACATTTACTAACTCTGTTCTCAGAGTATGGTAACCGAAGAGTAAACTAGAGTAACGGCGTAATCTATAAGTACGGTATTTTAAGTCGTACAATATTTTGAATTTATTCAAAAATAATACAAGTTCAAACATTTCTGTTATCACAGAACTTAAAAAGTTCGTTATTGAAATCTATGAGTCTGTGTATCTGTGCGTGTGTCAGCAAAAAATTGTGGATTCTAGAAGATCAACAAAAAAAAAAAGTACAAGAGGAATCTATCAGATGTGTCATCAAGCGTGTGTCATCGATCAAACTGAGTTCATAATCTAAAGTTCAAGAATTTAAAATTAGTTTGAAAATACACCTCACGTATTCCTAACGGGTTTTCTAATTGTGTGTTAAAGAACAGAAATTTGGCTTTTACATTCGAATGGAATCTATTTCTCTTCAACGAAAACGGTGCGCCAAACACGCAGGCTGACATTGATACGAATTGTAGACATCCTGAAGGAAATTTTCATTTTTTTTTAATGGGTAAAAGTTAGCATTTGACAGGTTCAAGATCGATATAGAGGATGGTTATAAAATAAGTTCTCCGACTCAGAGCCCCCTAGAGCCCAATCTAATGAACCGATTGTAGGGGGAGAGAAATTCCGGAAAGAAAAAACTTAGTGCAAATTTTCACCACCAGGTGAAAAGTGGCGCTGTGGAATAACAAATGGGGATTTAAAACTAGTTTTATTGTTTTAAACAAGCAGGCAAGGTTTTCGTTTGATTACAGCATATGTTCAATATGTCCGCCACCTGCGTCAGTGTCATGTTGGAAGCGTAGCACAGCATGATCAATTGTTGTATGAAGCGTCTCCCGGGGAATGCCTGAGATATGTCGTCTACTGCTGGCTTTCAGGCACAGTCCGTACGCTTTGTTGATAGACCCGATCTTTCAAATATCCCCAGAGCCAAAAATCGCACGGGTTCAAATCCGGAGAACGTGGAGGCCACGCATCTGGAAAATTTCTAAGTCTAATGCTGATCTTGGAGATCACACGATCATCTCCAAAGTTGGCACGAAGCAGTTCTTGCACTTGTCGACAAATATGAGGAGGTGCTCCATCTTGCATGAAGACGGTGGTTTCCAAACATCGTCGTTCTCGCAAGGCAGGAATCACATGCTGTGAAAGAAGTTCACAATACCGTGCACTTGTCACAGAACGTCTTACAGGACCTCGTTGTATCGCTTCATCATAGAAAAAGAAGCCTGAAATAAAATCAGCGGTGAATCCATACCACACAGTCACGTATTCAGAATGCAATGGCTTTTCATGCACGATATGGGGGAGCGAGGCACCCCATATGCGGCAGTTCTCATGCTCATCGCTCCTTCTAGGGTGAAATGTGCTTCGTCTGACCATAAAATGTTCTACGGCCACAGGTCATCAACAATCATCCTCTCCAGAAAGCGATAAGCAAATCACTGAAGCAATGGATGGACAATTCGCGCGCTGTTGCTCGAGCACTTGTTGCAGAATGTTTAGAAGAGGAAGCTCTGTCCACCACTGCAACAACCACGTCCTCAACAACTTCATCTGCTATCTTGCGCCGTCCTCTTCCTGGTGCGACAGCCAAATCGCCAGTCGATTCCAATTTCTTTATCATTTTTTGCTACCTAGTATCTGACATTGGCCCTTTTCGCAGTCCTTTTAGACGACGATATGCTCGCAATGCAGCTGGACTGCTGCTATCATTCTGGTAAAAAACTTTACCAACAGTGCGCGTTCTTTCTTGCTTAAAACCATGATCTTTCGTGAAAGCTTTTCACTAAACATAATGAATGAATGGATCAATCCATTCCATTCTGAGTGTGTTGACTTTCTAATTTGCATAAACTTTCTGCTAATAAGGCCGATATTGAGAACGAACATATGCTATAATCAAACAAAAACCTTGCCTGCTTGTTTAAAACAATAAAACTAGTTTTAAAATCTCCATTTGTCATTCCAAAGCGCCACATTTTCACCTGGTAGTGAAAATTTGCACTAATTTTTTTCTTTCCGGAATTCTCTCCCCCATGGTCTGAATAGCCTACATTTCAATTTGCATCACAATCGGTTTATTAGATTGAGCTCTAGAGGACTCTGAGTAGGCGAACTTATTTTATAACCACCCTGTATAAATAAATGAATTGTCAGTAAAATTATCGCTACTTGTCATGCGCAAACGGTTAGTGGTCCTTCTTCACATAGTCAAGTTTGATATATTTAGATATCGGGAAGTACGAGAAGCCTATTAATTAGAACAAGTAAGACTTTTAAATTAAAAATAATTCATCTCATCCTTTAATGTTGCTTGAAACATTGCCCATTGCGAATAGAAACTGCTGAATAGGAAAGGATAAAGAAAAGTCAGGGGATTCTGTTAGTTACTTGAAAAGCTAATTCAGGCGATGCCAAATTTCCGAGTGCGAAACCGTTGCTAAATATATTGTGTCTTCAAAATTGCCCTTAAACGCGATATTCTCCTCCAAATCTCCGAGTGTAATCCTAACATACTGAGAATTTACATTGCAATTTGTGAACAAACTTAATGACGCCATTAAAGCAACGCAACGTAGCAGAGGGTCGTAGTAAGGGCGCTTCCTTATCATCGTAATGACCATCAAGGAACCCTCGGAGGCGTCCATTCACAGCGTCGCCGGGGAAAACAAAATGGCACAAAAGAATTTAAAAATTAATTATCTCAAAGTTTAGCCCCCCTATAAATACTCCTACAAGGAAAATGAGGATTTACGGTGAGAGTAAAGCTTTAACCACTAATGGCTATCGTCAGCCGTTGAAGGAGCGAGATTAATAGGCCTAATGGCCACACTCGCACGAAGAGCACGCACCATCCCGTTCCCCCATAAGGCTTCTCTTCCCTATTCGCAGACCACAATTAATGGCCCTTCATGCGCGCTCTGAGTGAACCAATAAAATCATCACGGCGCTTCCTCCCAGCAAACAGGCGGTTTTGTGAAATATCTGCTCGTCTCTGGCGGGAATCCCACGGCGGTGTTAAATTTCCCAAACCGCACGACCCTGGTGACAACAGCGAAGAAGAAGGTGGAGAAAGCGCGTGGATGGCCTCTTCTTCCTCCTCCTACTCAGAAACCAATCGATTGGCATCAGCACCCGATACCTCCTCCCCACCCGCTTCACGTAATTTGAGGCGTTTGAGAAGTTAATTAACACGCAACACTAAAACTGGGGATTTCTAGAAATCACGTGCACACACTTCAAAGTTGTTGCACTCTGCCCTACCCATCATCCAAATTCCTGTTTTAATTATACTGCCTATCTGAAAAGAGAAACGGTCACTCTGGGGGAGCCTTGACGTTATGTCCGTGTATGCGCAATTAAGCAGATTGTTGTTGCCATCAAAAATCCTCTCTTACCAGCTTCACTAATTAACCTTTACTCAAGTCCACCGTCCGTTCATTAGCCTGCGGTGAAAATTTCGAAAGCTGTTAACGTTCAAATTACAAATTTATATATTATGAAGGATGCTAGGCTAATATATCATTGAACATATTTAAATTTTGTAAGATCTAAGTGCTATCAAAAATCACTTAATTAATTCTTTAAAAAGTGGATGCTTGATAGTCCCATACCGTTTTCGTCAGATTGAACAGGGACGTTTTCGCGTTTATGCTGTCTAAGCTTAGGCTTATAAAAAGCATTGCATCAAAGTAATTATACAATGAGTGATAACTTTATTTGAGATCATCTAACAGCATAAAAGACAATGCTCGCGTTTGTAGCAATTAGCCTAAACATGAAAAAGACAAAGGATTTGGAAGACTTCGATCGTAGCATGAAAACAGCTAACATCCTCGGCTTTTCACGTGAACATTCTCGGGTGTTCAAAGAATGGATCTCCTGCAAATAAACTTCAATCCATATGCGCAACTGTGACGGAAAAGGTTTATGGATGAGAAAAGTAACTGCCACTTACCGTTTGAGGAAACAGAAGGGGAAAGCATGACAGATTACAGCTCAGTACAACTCAAGTATCCTCTGCTGCCCAAGAAATTCTATCCGAAAGTACAATACAATGAATTTCTTTCCTGACTGGCAAGAGACCATCCAGAGTCCAAAGAAGTCTATCACTGAAAAACAGGAAAACTTGCCTGCAACGGACCAAAGAGCAAATAATTGGACATTTGACGAGTGGAGACAGTAGCTTGGTCCAATGAGTATCGATTCCTTCTCCACCAAGCTGATGATAGGTCGAGAATATGGCGCAAATGAATATGGGCGCTTGACGAACCCATGAGCCCGTCTTGACAAGTGAAAATCTTGCAGGTAGTAGATCGATAATCGGTCTACCGAATTGCCTTCTGGGCCATACTTAATCCACTAACAGCAATATAAACATGTCTAACTGCCATAAGCCATACAAGGTGCACCCGTTTAAGGCTTCTTTTCCCCGACGATGATAGGCACTTTTAACAGGACTATATACCTGTGCTGTACTCCATTAATCTTAGATTGTTTCAGTCATATGACCGATAGAGCATTCGTGGGACAAGGCAGAAAGATTCATTCGAACCCTACAAATAGTGCCTTTCAATCGGCCCCCATTAAGATTGTTATTTTGTCAACTTGAACCAAAATCCCTGTGGAATGGTTCCAACACCTTGTAGAATTGTAAACAGTGCTAAAGGTGAACTTATTATTAGTAGGTAGTCTCTAATAAAGTAGCGTTGTCAAATTCGTGGAGTTCTAATCTCACCGGTGGCATGAATATTTGTGATTTCCCAGGAATGCGTAAAGATAATAATCACGTGAAATTGTCATGTGAAAGCGCGCAAAATGAGCAGTATTTTGACACGCCCAAAAAAATCAAACTAACGTACCAACCAACCCAATAAAGTGGCCGCTCGGTATGCAAAAAACCGTAACGCTTTTTAAGAGTTTTCATCGGACCAACAATATGCGCGGACCAACAACATACTCTCATCTCATGTCCAACAATGCAAGGCAAAGTTTGTGCAACAATAGGCCAGTCGTATTTGTGTCAAAAACTATAAAATGGAAAGTACGATTTTTATTATAAAGGGAGTCCCAAAATAAACTGACATTTTGATTTTTCCGCCATATTTTTGGTGGTACAATTAGAATAGAAATTGTTTTACATGCTGTCATTATTAAACATTAGGTTAAATTATGCAAAACTACACAATCGAACAACGCGGCGTAGAAATTGTAAAAATTCACTTCAAAAATTTAATGGTCATGTTATCTCTTAGCGAGGTGAATTGGCCACCAAGATCATGTGACTTGACATCGTTAGACTCCTTTCTCTGGGGTTATCTTAAGGGTAAAGTATACGTCAATAAACCACAAACTACAGAGGACCTCAAAGATGAAATTCGACTCAACATTGCCGAAATTTCCAGTAATCATGTCAACATGTTATTGAAAATTTCCTCAGTGTGAATTTGTGGTACCAAGGCCATTTGTCAGATGGTCAGATGTTTTATATCACACATAATCTCCATGTTTTTACTTTTAAAAAGCAAAAATATTATAAATTTTACAAAGAAAAATCAGTTTTATTAAAAAAATTAAAATGTCAGCTCATTTTGGGACATCCTTTATATGCCTGTCTTCGCTGAGTTTAAACATGTACGTGACGAATTTGAAGATATTAAGCATAAAACTGGGATATCGTAACACGTTTGGTATGAGCACTGTTCTTCGATTGCACAGAAATATGCCACCCTTGCGTTCCGTACGGAAACATAAGCACATAGTGCAAAGGATCATACCGTGGGTGTTTTTTCTAAAATCCGACGAACCTACCATCTGTGCGCTGGCCCAAAATAATATCACGTTGTGCACTGACTCCACTGCCAGGTTAAAACAACAGTAACGTCCAAAGATGTCGGTAAATTGTAAAGTCAATGATCAATAAGTTGAACGTTTGGGATATTAAACAATACAACCGCCAATTCCGAATAAGCAGCTTCATTACAAGCTACACTACTCAGCGGAGATAATGCAGGACAATTAGCTTTAATACCAAGAATACCGTTATAGCGACTGATCATTTTGTGGAGTTCAAACATCGACAATTTCCCGTTCGCCCAGCTTATGTAATGACAATTAACAACTAAATTTACCACTGCATCAGAACGTCACATGATTACCATTAATGATATAAAATGATTTAAAAAAGTGGGCTTCTCTTATAATATATTAAGTCATAGATCAGCTAGATTGTTGCCTGATGTTGCTTCAAGACTGATTTATTCAATAGTCTTGATGCTGAACAATACAACAAACAGTCGTATTCTGCCTCTAATGCAATTTCATCGTTTCAAAGTATATATAGATAAACACAACTTGAAAGAAAAATTAATCGCTCTCTGTAATAAGATTTAACCCATTATTTAACAATGCATTCCCTCACATGGCATTTCAAAACAAGCATTTTCTGCAATAATAACAAACTAGTTGTTACCCGTGGCTTCGTCCGCCCGCGCGTTCTGTTGGGGGGAATTACAAAGCAAAAGCAGATAATTTTAAATGAAAACCCCAGAAAGTGGGGAAGGGGGGGTCGTAGGGGGCTGATTTTTGGCGATAGAGCAGGTCCTTTATTGATAAGCCTGCCCTGAAAATTTCAAGTCGCTAGCTCAAACCGTCTAGGAGGAGATAGAATTACAGATAAATAAATAAATAAATACACGCAAGAGTTTTAGTGTGTTAGACAAGGAACTGCTTCATTATCACGATTTCGTTTGCAAAACTTACAAGGGAAACAAAAACTTGTTGTGCTTTCAATTTTAGATGCCGCTTCTGAACTTTCCACTTATTTAATCAATATGGAAGAGGAAATCTAGGTGGTTCTAGATAATACAAATTACCCTCACCGTGTATTGGGGAATCAAATGTTTACATAAAAGTTCTATTCACGCGTACGCGAAAGGTAAACACGTCGGTTAGGGGAGTGGTGGAGAAAAGGGCTTGTTATGTTTTCCAAGTCAACTCCAATTAATTGCCATGGCAACAGACAATGGTTCTTCTCCGTCTACGACAAAATCTCGACAAAATATTGTGACGGCATTTCGCTTATCTCTGTTCCCCGCAGCAGCGCAACTCGCTCTCCATTGGTCGGACGAGGAAGGCGAAATTCACAACGATAAATATTTATGAAGAAACAGCAAAGAAGGACGAATGGACAGTAACAGCTGAAGGAAACATCAAATAGATATTTATGTTGTTTTCTCCCTTTTAGATTGCTTTTTACCAAAGAAAGCATTTTCCAGTATCGGCATTTACTTATTTTGATGACTCGTCGTAAGAAAAAGCGTGTTCATTTCGAGAAAGATCTTCATGGTGCAGTTCTTTCGAAATTCCTTATCAAGGGCATGTATATGACTATTACAAATATTAATGCTTCCCCTAATATTATATTGTACTTTTTGCTGTTCTGTGCAAAATTTTCGAAAACAGCAGAAGAATAAACCGATTCTTCATCGTTTAAATTCTGTTGATGATGCATTTCTAGAGAGAGAGAGCTCGGTGTAGAATAAATTTAAAATTTTTAGCTTTAAAGCAATATTGATGATCAACGAAATCACATAAATCTACTGTCTGCAAAAATATACAACAATATTCTTCCATATATCACAATTTCGGTTCAAAAATGTAAGAAAGCTAAGATTCTACGCTTTTATTACGCGCTATACTCAAAAAGACACTAGTTTCTATTCATAAACCATCACAAAATCCTTGAAAAAAAATTTCAAATATGATCTATATTATAATAAGTCGAACAAAAACAACAGAAAGACTATACTTTTGACATGTTGGTGTATATTTCGAGAGCTGAGTGAAAGTAACGTCTCCTATTGTTGTGTGTCACTATTAGTCGTTTTCGGAAAACTTTGTGCATAGAATAACGTTTTTCTCTGGTTTGCGCATGGTTACAGTACTAATATCTTTCTCACTCTTAACCTGACACTGTTGAATCAGTTACAGTGCATAAACAGGTTATCGTATTCATTCGCATTCTCACGTAGTACCATTTCTGACAGGCTTGGCGCATCATTCGTATGCCATCTGGGGTCACCAGATGCCACTTATTTCTGATTATTCATATTTTTTTAATTTTGTTATAACAACTAATTTTAAGTTGAACCTTTGTTGTGGATAATTTCGGTTATAAATTGAGAATTTATTTTGGCATTGTCACAAAAAAATGAACAGTGTGTTTTTGTTGTCGTAAGAAAGGAATGGATTGTAATAAGGGGTTTTTAAAAATAAATATAAAAAACTAGCAGAGGACCCGGCGTTGCCCGGGATGATTACCCACTTGTAGGTAAACAGAACAATCTAAAAAGGTTAAATTAAAACTCCAAATCGGTTAAATAATAACTCAATCAATAAAACACAAAGCGAAGGGTTTTAAATACGAAAATACCGAAAAACAGGAATTCTAGGTGATATACCGGGACTTTATTTAAACTCCTCTTGACTTGCCTCAGATTAAAACAGTGTCCATCTTCACCACCGAGAAACATCACTGGATACTTTGAACCCAAGTTTTTCTTGCCCTTGACGTAGAAGTTCGTATACCCTCTTGCTCTATTCGAAACTCCCGTTGTTCAGATGCTTCCAATGCCCGTATAGCCTTTTCTGTTTTATGAAATGTTTGGATCTGCTATGCTACCAAATAAGCCCGGCGTGGCTCGGACTCTTTGTTTTTTTGATTAAATTTTGCAACGTCTTAAAAATAAACACATGGAAACGCTTAGAATTAATACAGTAAAAATTCATAATGAAAATTCGTAAAAAAATTGTTTTAAATGCTCACAATGAATGGTCCTCTCCATGTATGCCACTGGTGGCCGAAATAATTTTTTACTCACGTAAACTTACGTTAGATGTACACTTCATTTTGTTGCAATTCCCACTCTGCTCTCTATGTCTTGAATCAAAACTTGGCTATTCATCACTTTGTGTAGTCTAGCGATCGCCAATTCTTCTATTGACATGCTTCCATTTGCTCAATACAGCACGGAGCTAAAGGATTGCTTCTTCTGTGGTCTTTCCACTCTATCAATACAGAGGGTTGATTCAGATAAAATGAGACGACTTTGCAGTTCTGTTAAGATGGTGTAATACCATGGCGCCACCATCGGTTGTGTTCGATGTGAGAACCACGTTGTTGGACTATCGCCCGGCACCGTAATTTCCACTGAAGTAGGCTGAGTTTGAGGGACTCCATGGGAAGTTCGTTCCACACCTGCTGACACACTTTCCCTAGCCCATCAACAGTTCTTGGTCGGCGACTTCCGAGCCGTCGTTTCAGGAGACCAAAACCACAGAAATCCATCGGTGGTGCGTCAGGAGATTTTACAGGCACATGAGAGAAGGGAATAACTCGTATGCACGTCTCCTGTTCCATCTTCCTGTAGTAAGCCACAGATGACTTGGCAGTGTGGCTTGATGCCTTGTCCATCTGGATCCAAACTTTTGATTGCTCACCAGGGTACAGACGTGGGATATCCTGCCGATATATGTGGTCCATTACATTACTCTGGAAGTAAGCTGCACTAATTTTACAGTTTCCAGGAAATCGACGAATCGTGAGCAGTCCACGTGAGCAATATCCGGCAATCACCATGAAGCCCTTTGAAAACTTTTCCTTGCACCTTCGGACAAAATCGGACCTGGCCTTGCCCCCTCTTTCGCGATAGTAAATTGCCTTGGGTTTGTTGGTGTCATCGAGGTACACCCAAGCTTCATCCAAGGAGACAACCCACTTCATCGGTCACCTGCAAGATGGTTTTCATACAGTTTTCTGGCGTTGGTGAATCGTTCCTGCACGTGCCTGGCCGATAGTCTGTGACCCCGCGCTTTATGACGTCGCTCCAGCCCAAGATTGTCATGAATTATTCTGGAGACTGTTGCCTGTGAAATACCTTTCCTTTGGGCTAGACTTCTCTGTGTGAGGGGATTTTCTTTCAGCACTTCAGACCGGATTTCTCGCACCACCTGAGCTGGGCGTGTTGGCTGAGGCTTGTTTCTGGTCTGCTTCTCTGCTCGTCCACGTTCATTAGATGGTCGCAATTTGTTCTTTTTGATTATTCGACCCACAGTAGCTTTGGATACCACAATACCATTTTCTTTGCATAATTCCACAATGCACGAAAGACTGAAGTTAGCGTCGGAAAGGCCAAACAGCTGTATATACCATGTATGATAGTATATACTCTTCCCAAAAAGCTGTGATTTTGGAAGTCATGTTTCAGCACGAAATGTCCCAAATAACAGCAACAAGTGTATACAAAGCTAATCCCCATGAATAGTGGACGAGTCATGCAAATCACATTCCGTCCAGGTCATACGCGGCGTTTAAAGTCGTCTCATTTTATCTGAATCAACCCTCCGTAGTCTGCTAACTCTCCATTATCTCCAGTTACTGATCATTTTTAAAGATTTTCAAGAAATTGTTATGTACTAAGAACTCTCAATTCTAAGAAAAGCCTGAATAACAGGAATTCTATGCCTTGTTACAAATTGAACCTTTTCTATAGAGCACAAATTTTGCCTTGCATTGTTGGTCATGAGATATATATTGTTGATCCCTGGCTAATGTTAGTGCATTGCGGGTTGATACCATTGTTGATACCTATTGTTGCACAAACTTTTCCTTGCATTGTTCGTCCTGAGATATATATTATTAGTCCGTGAAGAGTGTTTGTGAATTGCGTGTTGATACCATTGTTGATAACTATTGTTGCACAAACTTTTGCCTTGCATTGTTGGTCATGAGATATTTCTTATTAATATGCCCTGCCATCATTATGAATATCGATTTAATATCGATAATTATTATTTTTTCTAAATCAGAGGTAGACAGTGACCTTCCTCATGCTTTGGAGGTCAAGTATGCAAAATTTCATCAAGATCGGAATAAAACTATAGGTTTGTATGAAACACATACAAACAAACATTCTTCTTTATATATATAGAACTAGAAGAGGTACCCGGCTTTGCCCGGGATAATTACACTTGCACAAACTTTTCCTTTCATTGTTAGTCATAAGATATTGATTGTTGATCCCTGCCTTGTGAGGGTGCATTGCGTGTTGATACCATTGTTGATACCTATTGTTGTACAAACTTTGCCTTGCATTGTTGGTCATGAGATATTTCTCATTAATATGCCTTGCCATAACCATGAATATCGATTTTTTATCGATATTTATTATTTTTCCGAAATCTGAGGTAGACAGTGACCTTCCTCATGCTTTGAAGGTCATGTATGCGAAATTTCATCAAGATCGGAATAAAACTGTAGATTTGTATAAAAAACGTACAGACAGACCCACAAACATCCTTCTTTATATATATAGAAGAAGACTAGCAAAGGTACCCGGCGTTGCCCGGGATAATTACACTTATAGGAAAAAAGAACAATCTCAAAAAATTAAATAAAATTTTGCAATATCTAAAAAATAAACACATGAAAATGCTCAGAATTAATACAGTAAAAATTCTTAATTTAAATTTGAAAAAAATATTTTTAAGTATGGAACTCTCCATTAATTCCTTACTCACATAATCTTACTTCAGATGTACACTTGATGTTGTTGCAATTTCCACCCTTCTCTCGATGTGTTGAAGCAAAACTTGGCCATTCATCATTTTGTGTAGTCTAGCGGTCGCCGATTCTTCTATTTACTTGCTTCCCATTTGCTCAATAGAGCACGGAGCTAAATGAGTGCTTCCTCTGTCGTCTTTTCACTCTTTCTTAATAGTCTGCTAACTCTTCATTATCTCCAGTTACTTATTTTTAAAGATTTGCAAGAAACTGTTAGGTACTAAGAACTCTCATTTCTAAGAAAAAAACTGAATAACAGGGATTCTGTGCATTGTTACAAATTGAAACTTATCCTTATTGCATCATCATTTTATGTTCATTGTTATAATTCTTGGAAAGGATTGCTTAATCATTGCATCATCATTTTGTGCTCATTGTTATTGGTGAATTGCACGTTGATACCATTGTTGATGAGAACACGACGGGCCTATTGTTGCACAAATTTTGCCTTGCACTGTTGGTCATGAGATATCTGTTGCTGGTCCGAACGTAATGTGAATTGCGTGTTGACACCATTGTTGATACCTATTGTTGCACAAACTTTGCCTTGCATTGTTGGTCATGAGATATTTCTCATTGACATGCCCTGCCATAACCACGAATATCGATTTTTTATCAATAATTATTATTTTTCCAAAATCTGAGGTAGACAGTGACCTTTCTCATGCTTTGAAGGTCAAGTATGCAAAATTTCAAGAAGATCGGAATAAAACTGTAGATTTGTATAAAAAAACAAACCCACCCACAAACATCCTTCTTCCTATATATATATAGAAAGAAAAGAAAGATTTGAGAGAGGGGATAGAAAAAGAAAATGAACACATATGGAGGATTCCGTGTGTATGGGAACCAGAAGGGAAGGAATGACTGTTGAATTTAGTAAGAATAGAAGTCTTCCTTTCCAAATTTGTTACCATCTGTTATATTTGATAACAGCAGTCCTTTGTATACGAAAATTTAACAGAAAACTGGGTTGGAGATAGAATACTGGACGCCATTTCTTGATACAAGTTAAAAATGCAACAGGTAAAATTGCATATTGTTACTGATTTTAGAAATTACTTATTGACCCTTGAAGCATTTTATTAACGTTATGATATGATTCTTTTCGTAAGATGTTTTGCCATATTTTATGAAGAAGTGATGACAGATTCTCCCGATTCAATGTATACCATCCACTGGTATAAAGCTACAAGAGAAGTATTTTTGAATACTGCGAAAGCTGAACATGAAGTATGAATTCCATACCGCTGTGCAGCAAGAGAAGATAAATTTTGATTTTGTATGTAATTCCAGTGCTTTGGTTCTCAAAACAAGCACATACTGTTCAAGAAAAGGAATTTTGCCACATTCCAGAAAGCTGATTTTTTTTGTAAAATTTTACGTTAGATAACACATCATCCCCACATGCGCAACCAGAGCTGAAAATGGCGAGATTAATTAAGTAAGAAGTGTGGATTCGATTTTTGTGGGCAAAATACATTCCTCCAGTGGAAATTCACAACCAGCTTATTGAAGTCTATGATGACGATGTGATAAGCAGGCAAAACGTTTCTATGGACAAACAATCAATGCTCATCGTTAATGTACTACTTTGAAAAGATTGCATGAAGCTATCCGTCGCAAACGTCCAGGCATGTTAACCAATGAACTCATTCTCCTGCATGACAGTGCCAAGCCACACACTGTTCACAGTACACAGCAATTGTTCCAAAAATTCAAAGGGAAAGTGTGGAATCATCTACTTCACAGTCCAGATTTGGCTCCAAGCGATTTTTACTTGTTTCCTCTCCTGAAACGGCATTGGATGAAAAGCAATTTTTCCTCTAACAAAAAAGTGAGAACAGCTGCAAAACGTCTGGTTAGATCAGCAGAGACCTGATTTTTGTTTCACTGGAATAAACAAATTGGTCCAGCGATCAGACAAATATCTGAATCGTCTTGGTAATTTGTATTTATGAGTATTTTTAACATATAATATCCACCTTTTCAAAATAGTTAATGATTTTTTAAGCACCAATAAACTTTTATAACTGATCGAGCCTCGCATCATAAGACTGTTCGCTTTCTCTAAAGATAGGGCTACCTGAGAAAGTAGAGGGCCCTAGCGGAATAAAGGAAGAAGATTTTGTTTAAGATATATGTGCTCCAATGTTCAACAAGAAAAACTCGCTCAGTTTAACAATTTATTTGTTAATAAATATTTTTAAGAACGCGTATTCCACTCTTCCCTTCACGGACAACGTGTCAATTGCAGACAATTTGATGGAGACATCTACTTCCGGATGGAACGTGCTCGTCGTCGCCGCCTCACCGCGAGGAATCCAACGGTCGATCGACTCCGACGGCCACGTGGGACAACAGAAAATTAAGCTCCGGCTCCATCTTCATCGATGCGGAAAAATGAAGCAAAAAACGATATTGAAAGAAAGAGAAAGAGAGAAACCTCTAATACTAATTTATTATCATTATTAAATTTTTATAAGAAAATACGATCCTCGTAATAAAGGACTTATTTATAACGCACAATCTATGGCAAAAAGTTTGCGAACATGAGCAGCATAATCAATTTACAACCAAAACAATTTTTATTTCGAATCAATTAATCAACAGAAAAATATAAAATAAACATTACTTAATGCATGTGTCCCGGGACTGCTCCGGTACTTATTTATTATTTTTTAAATTGTTGTGGATTC
>JAHWFO010014436.1:523591-589462 GCA_023313115.1 Rhysida immarginata
TTGATCTTGGTGGCGGCATTTTTATTTCTGTTCATATCTCAGTTATCGTTCATATTTGAACCCATGTTCATAGGACGTTTTGTGTTTATCTTAACCTCTATAATACCCCCTTTAAGTATTTTACATTCGATGTAAATCACCCTGTATATAGAAAGAAAAGAAAGATTTGAGAGAGGGGATAGAAAAAGAAAATGAACACATATGGAGGATTCCGTGTGTATGGGAACCGGAAGGGAAGGAGTGACTGTTGAATTTAGTAAGAACAGAAGTCTTCCTTTCCAAATTTGTTACCACATTTGTTATATTTGATAACAGCAGTCCTTTGTATACGAAAATTTAACAGAAAACTGGGTTGGAGATAGAATACTGGACGCCATTTCTTGATACAAGTTGAAAATGCAACAGGTAAAATTGCATATTGTTACTGATTTTAGAAATTACTTATTGACCCTTGAAGCATTTTATTAACGTTATGATATGATTCTTTTCGTAAGATGTTTTGCCATATTTTATGAAGAAGTGATGACAGATTCTCCCGATTCAATGTATACCATCCACTGGTATAAAGCTACAAGAGAAGTATTTTGAATATTGCGAAAGCTGAACAAGAAGTATGATTTCCATACCGCTGTGCAGCAAGAGAAGATAAATTCTTTTTGATTTTGTATGTAGTTCCAGTGCTTTGGTTTTCAAAACAAGCACGTACTGTTCAAGAAAAGGAATTTTGCCACATTCCAGAAAGCTGATTTTTTTGTAAAATTTTACGTTAGATAACACATCATCCCCACATGCGCAACCATAGCTGAAAATGGCGAGATTAATTAAGTAAGAAGTGTGATTCGATTTTTGTGGGCAAAACACATTCCTCCAGTGGAAATTCACAACCAGCTTATTGAATACTATGATGATGATGTGATAAGCAGGCAAAATGTTTCTATGGACAAACACTCAATGCTCATCGTTAATGTACTACTTTGAAAAGATTGCATGAAACTATCCGTCGCAAACGTCCAGGCATGTTAACCAATGAACTCATTCTCCTGCATGACAGTGCCAGGCCACACACTGTTCACAGTACACAGCAATTATTCCAAAAATTCAAAGGGAAAGTGTGGAATCATCTACTTCACAGTCCAGATTTGGCTCCAAGCGATTTTTACTTGTTTCCTCTCCTGAAACGGCATTGGCTGAAAAGCAATTTTTCCTCTAACAAAAAAGTGAGAACAGCTGCAAAACGTCTGGTTAGATCAGCAGAGACCTGATTTTTGTTTCACTGGAATAAACAAATTGGTTCAGCGGTCAGACAAATATCTGAATCGTCTTGGTAATTTGTATTTATGTATTTTCAACATATAATATCCACCTTTTCATAATAGTTAATGATTTTTTAAGCACCAATAAACTTTTATAACTGATCGAGCCTCGCATCATAAGACTGTTCGCTTTCTCTAAAGATAGGGCTACCTGAGAAAGTAGAGGGCCCTAGCGGAATAAAGGAAGACGATTTTGTTTAAGATATATGTGCTCCAATGTTCAACAAGAAAAACTCGCTCAGTTTAACAATTTATTTGTTAATAAATATTGTTAAGAACGCGTATTCCACTCTTCCCTTCACGGACAATGTGTCAATTGCAGACAATTTGATGGAGACATCTACTTCCGGATGGAACGTGCTCGTCGTCGCCGCCTCACCGCGAGGAATCCAACGGTCGATCGACTCCGACGGCCACGTGGGACAACAGAAAATTAAGCTCCGGCTCCATCTTCATCGATGCGGAAAAATGAAGCAAAAAACGATATTGAGAGAAAGAGAAAGAGAGAAACCTCTAATACTAATTTATTATCATTATTAAATTTTTATAAGAAAATACGATCCTCGTAATAAAGGACTTATTTATAGCGCACAATCTATGGCAAAAATTTGCGAACATGAGCAGCATAATCAATTTACAACCAAAACAATTTTTATTTCGAATCAATTAATCAACAGAAAAAAAAAAAAAAAATTATTCTTTATGCATGTGTCCCGAGAGCGCTCCGGTACTTATTTATTATTTTTTAAATTGTTGTGGATTCCACCCCCCCCCCCCCAATTTACTTGCAACATGATTGTAAAATTGCTTTGCCTCTACTAATTGGGCCAGCGCAAACACTGTACAGTCGTGATGTCACTAAGTGTCTTAAAGACAACCAAGTTGTCAAGATGGAAAGCCCAATGGTAGGGCGGGCACTCGGTTCACAGATTGGGTATTTCTCCTACCGAATCCATGTCGCCGAATTTTTCCTTCCAATTTTTCAAATAATATCATTACCTCATGTTTGGAGAATTAGCTCCAGCAATTATTTCTTATTTGTGTTTATCAAACTTACTTGTGGTTGAAATGCAGCGAAATGAAAAGCAGTCTTCTGAAAAATTCTGATATAAACTTCCTTTCACCATCACCACAGCCAACCTTGATGCGACTTTCGTCAGTGAAAATGAAATTTTTCCAGTCATTCACAGTTCAATTTTCATGCTGCCAACATTGTTTTTCTTTGCTTTCCGAAATGAAAATCCCATTTCATTTAAACGGCTTCGTGCTGTCCTAACGGATAATTATGCGTGATGCTTTATCCAGAGCTAGTTTACTTCTTTTGAAGTCTATTTTCTGTTTTGAATGAAAAGTTTTCTCAATGCAGTGTCCTGTCTCTTTCTATTCACTCTTGGTTGACCACTTCTTGGACGATCTTGCAGGTTACCCGTCTCCCAATATTTCTTTAGAGTTTTCCGCCATCTAGTAGTTTTATAATTAGAAGACGAGTGTCAGAGTATGGCTCTTTGCAAGGAGCTAATGTTTCCAATATCAGTACTGCCATTACTTTCATTTATATAAAGGATAAATATTCAGCCTGTCTCAGTCCACTGCAGGACATAGGCCTCCCCCACGGGGGATACTTGGTCTAATCTCCCATGCTGACCAGATGCATTTTTGAGCTTCTGCCAGCTTTTTATGACTGCTACAAGGTGGTAGTAGCAGCCAGGACCGACGGTTTAACGTGCCCTCCGAAGCACGAGACTTTCATTTATATATAAAACCTTAAACATCTACCCTTTCTCCATGCTTTTAATGAGACAGTGCTATCAACTTTCTTCAGCCATATTTACATATTTATTTAATGTTCGCATACTGTTTCCCTTCGTGTTAAATTGTTAACAATTTATTTCTAATTTATTTGTAACTTAATTTTGTCAAAACAATTTGCATAAGCAGTTCTGAGGCATAATTTTTATTATTTTTGACTATATTGATTTTACGGATTTAAACGAAAATGCTTTTCTATGCCAAGCTGATTATGCAGTTCATGTTGGCAAATTTTTTGCCACGGGTTGTATTACCAAATCTGAAGCAAATACAGGCTGCCGACAGTGCCATCTTTCCCCGGAGGAATTTTGTAGGCTGCGGTTTTGAAATAATAGAACAAGGTTGTAAAGTGATACAAAACAAAATTTATTGTTTATTTACAGCAAATGAAGCGCCATTTATGAATCATAACAAAAAAAAAACTAGATGAAACCATTCTTGCGAACCTCAAAGTGAAACTTTTCATGAACAAACCATGCACTACAGAAGAACTGAAAGACGCAATTCGTATGGAAATAGCGGCAGTTTCACAACATGTGCTCCAACGTGCTGTGCGGAAATTTCAGTGACAGATTGCAAGAGTGCGTTCGCAAGGATGGTTCTCATTTTGATGATGTCATTTTTAAAAAGTGATTTATTATTTTTACCTCAATGTATTTAATTATTTAAATAGGGCTACACAATAACTCATAACAACGTAATCCTTAGCGCCTTCAATTAAATTGTCACGTGGATTAGCAGAGTTTATTGACAAGAGATAGTAAAACAATAATGGGTTTAAGAAATAAATCCTTTATTTCATAAATCAATAACATTACCATTAACTTCTGATAATATGCAAATGAAAACTAATAAAGTCATAAATGTTCTTGATAACTTGGCAGTGAAAGTTTAATTTAATACACACGAAAATAAGCTAATAATCAAATATTCGTGAAAGAAGCGACTCGCTTTTCACCTTGAAGTAGGTTACTTATCCCACGTCCATATCTTGATTATGACGTCGAAAGTGAGAGTCTTGATCAGTGAAGAAGATCCGTTGTGAAAGTCGAAATTAGGTGAGGCAGAGATATAAAGTAGAATTGTCGTAGAATCTGGGAGATGAGCTACCCAACAGGACCACCCCGAGGAAATCGAAGGCAACCGCTTTGCAAGTAAACACAAAAATTATTAAATAAAAGCATACGATGCCTCTCGGTCGAGGTACGCACAAGCACTTAAATGCACCCTTGGAGATTACACATAATCAGTGAGACAGGTATTTTTTTTTTGGAAGACAAACACTTTTTCCTCACTTGGGCAAAGAATACCTTATCTGTCGCAGAACATACACAAAACTGACGATCGCCCTTGGGCGTTATCTAATTTAGAAATTAGCAACACACACACAAACACACTAAGACAGATGCCGTCACTATTTCCTTAATACAAGTGACCACCACCGATCCTTGTATAATTCTGCTGAATAAATAATTATCACACAAAATACATCAATAACGATATCGGCGCACTGATTTCTGTACACTGTATACGAGTGCTATTTAAATAACGGGACACCACGCGCACTCACTAATTCCCCCGTTATAACTTGCAGATAGCTGTCCTAGCTAGATGCGATTATGTTCATCCTTTTTAAAAGAAAGAAGAAATTATAAAATGTCTATCGACGAAAGAAGATTACATATGAGGTAATAACCGGCTCCATATTCCATTATGCTTGGCCGGCGCTCAAGTGCTCCAGGATTAGTCATTAAACGGGTTGCAATGAATCGGAGCTTTTACACTCGCTTCGAGGGGTGCCAGGCGGGAAAGCAAAGCGGCCCCTCCGTCTGTCCTCCGTAAAACTTTTAAAGTCCAACACAGTAAGCGTGAAAAGGGAACACTGCCTCAGGAATGATTCCTCCTAATCCACACCTTAAATATGAGAAGAGTGTGAACGGAAACACCCCGAGAGCAATGTTATTCTCCTTAAGTTCGTTTGCGTCAGGTCCAAACAACGAAATGAACTCGTGTAGCACCGCAACACGAATATGAACATGAAATACCGTCAGATTTGATATTTCATATACACGGCAATTAATGCCCAATCAAATATTCGAAAATGTCCTACCATGTAACAAACGTTCGATCGTCTCGTTATCTCCGTCGTGGATTAACGCCCGACGCCTTCCATTCTCCGTGATGGGCACGGTGTGAGGTCGAAACGGGAGCGTTCCTCGTCGACAATTTTTCGCTGCAATTGTACTGGATTCCAGGTAACCAATGATGAATTCTACGGCGTTCGCGAGCCTTCTTCCCAAATCGTCTGGCTCCAGCCGAATTGCGCTGTCCTCCGTCGTGCTCCTGGTTTTGTTAGCATTCTCTAGTTCGCCCCTCTCATCGGCCGTTCTTACGTTGCCGTTTGCGAACGCGTCGGGGCTCCAGTTTTGCTCTATCGACGTTCCTTCGCTCGCTGGCGTATTAGAACCTTTCATGCGACGGCTTTCGGCTTGTCGAGGGCCATATATCTTGCTCGAAAAAAATGTACCTTTCTCCGGAGCTCTCTCTCGATGCCATCCCTCACGCCGCATCTTTCCTTTTTTCTCCCTCTCTCTCCCAAATCACGTGATTCCTTCGGGATGACATCACATCTCCTTGACTCGCTCTCTACGTCATTCCTTTTTCCTTAATAGGTTGATTTAAATGCCAAATCTCTCCGCCAGATGGCATTCTCTACGGTTTATGAATTTTGTTTTAGTTTATTTACAAAAGTTTAGTGAAGATGAAAGTTAAAGACTTGAAAGAAAAGCTTAAGTTAATAGGAGCGAAAACTGACGGAAATAAACACGTATTGACTAACAGTGAGCAAATATTATAATGAATTACGATTTACGAAAGTGACGATGCTAAATATTGGGCTAGGCTACGACATCTCATTTAACCTCACTGAATTTTTCGATCTGTAGGAAATCCATGAAACTTGAGATTTTTGTGTTAACATTGTTGTTCGAACACTGTGGAACTGAACAATTTACATGCATATTCTTATACAGTATTCTTAACATTGCCGAGATTTTCTCCTTATTTCGACCATAGCGTCATAGCCTCAGATACATAAAAGCATAGGCGCTGCCATCTATACTTAAATCAACCTATTAACCGACGATCTCCGTCGACGCAATCCACGTGACATAAATCTTCACAGCGTGATAGCCGCTTTCTTTATTAAGATAATGCACTTACTAAAAACAATTATTTCCTTCCAAAATCATAAGAACTAAAAATAAAAAATTAACAAAAAAACTCTTGCTAACCGGCTTCATCTAGTAGCATACATCCAGCAATGTAACTCTTATGGATTTCATAAAAACTACTAGAAGAATAAGATCGGGACGGCTAAGTAAAAGAAAGATTTCTTTAGGATATTATCTGTGCTTGGAAATCACCCTACAGAAGAAATCGGATACTATTGGGAGTAGTGTGCTTCTTCTGACCGCGACTGTGGTTTCCTTCCGCACGTGCAATCGTGATATTTTCTTGCAGTGATGCTTCATGATACTGTTTGCTAATACAGAAGATCCGAGAGATTTACAAGTCTTTCCATCGAATACTTGTCCAACTAAGTTTTAGACCTCAATCTTATTCTAAAGAATTATATATCGTCATCTTCTAAGTACACAATTTACAAAATAGCACTAAATTTTATTAATATTTTAAATATTTTTTAAATTGATCCACTTCTATTCCATCGAAATATAACAGCAGCAGCAGCAGCAAAAATAATAATAAAATTCCTGCATTCAGACACCAGTTCTTCCACTAATTTAACTTTTAACTCTTTTCTCTTGAGTCGCCTCTAGGACTTGTATTCAGGACGTTAAAATTTCAAATTAAATAACAGTTGAGTCATTTACAAGTTTTTACATAAAAATACGCTTATTATAATAGAGTTCATTGAAATCATCCCTCCTGTATACAGGGCGTTTCATAATTGGTGTCCCGTCTTTAGGTCCAAATAACGGCTCAAGGGGAACAGACTGGGGGAAAATGAAATATTGATTATTTGGTTTCAATGTTCCCCAATTCAGAATGAAAACATTTCGCGTCCCTGGGGGTGAAGGGGTAAATTTTGAAAATTTTAATTTTGTAGGGGTAGGGGTTAGACCCCATGTGTTATTTAGAAAGTTGTAGAGCATCATGTAAAATGTGGGTTTAGCAAAAAACCCGGTGGAAAAATCTCATCCCCTGCCCTTTATCGAGTGGGTAAAGTGAAAGGTATGGCTAGCCAATGTGGACAAAATCCATACTTATTAGAAAACAGTAGGGCCTACACTTGGAAAATTAATGAGAATGAATGAGTCTTTACCCTGAAAAGCTAATAAACTCGACCGGGCTTTTCCCCCCAGGAAAAACATTATGAAATTTGAAAATTGTATATGGGAAATGGGAAATGTAAAAAATATAAAATGTGAGTTTCTAATGAGTTTTTCTGTTTTTGTCTACATTAGCTAGCCATACCTTTCACTTTACCCACTCGATAAAGGGCAGGGGATGAGATTTTTTCACCGGGTTTTTTGCTAAATCCACATTTTACAACTTTCTAAATAACACATGGGGTCTAACCCCTAGCCCTACAAAATTAAAATTTTCTAAATTTAGCCCTTCACCCCCAACGCCGCGAATGTTTTTATTCTGAATTAGGGGACATTAAAACCAAATAATCAATATTCATTTTCCCCCAATCTGTTCCCCTTGAGTCGTTATTTGGACCTAAAGACGGGACACCAATTATGAAACACCCTGTATTTAATGGTATAGTTCGCTATCGTGAACCTATTTTCAGATAAACGACGACCATTCCGAAAATAAATGCATTTTATTATATCTCCTCATCTTTTACATGAACCATTAGACAAATTGTGAGTACGCAGATTGAGTCTTGAAAAGCATAAGAACTTAATGATTACTAATGTTGAGTGGAGTAGTCGTTGCACACGTGCAGCAATATTCGGTCCACCAATCAGTTACATGTTTTCTGATTGGTGGATACTTACCTCTGTTGTGCTATAATTTCTGTATTGTACACAATACAATTACACAAACAGAAATATAATTATTACTACGGGACTTGTAAATTCGACTTAGTCCAAAAGTTCGATCCAAGCCTGCAGGATTCGAAAAAAAGGAGAGAGGAATTTATATGTCAACAGAAAATTAAAGTCTGGATGTAGAAAACTAACATATGCTTTAAATTGCAGCATTCTACAGAGATTTGTTTATGTGAACCATTCCAGGGTTTTGTATAGTGACTGTAGATAAATTAAGCATAGTAGCTCCCTACAGTCATTTTATTTCGAGAGATCTGTGCGACTTTTTATATTGTGTGTCTTCAGAATGAAAATGTCAATTATAAGGATTTTGTTTTTTTTTATCTACAAGTGTGATGCCAGATCTGTAATGACCAATTTCATTTATTATTGCTTTGTCAAAATGTAATTTATGTGTTGCATTCTCGAGACAAAGTCTCGGGTGTGTTTATTATAGTAACATTTTTTAGGACCGTCGTGTAATGACGCGCTCAATTTTTTCAATTTATTTCATTCTGCTTATAAATGATATTTTTAATTCCATAGTGTTATAAAACTTTTGAGTGTTCTGACAACATCACTCTTAACCACCGCTGTTTTACTATATTTGTTTTTATTAATAAAAATATAAATAAGTAAAATGCTTATTTAATGTCAACTGGGGAAAAGTTTCTTCAGCATTTATAAAATATGCTGCAAATAATGAAGATCAATGAATATACAGGAAAAATAATAATCATCTCAGTATCTTCACAGTACGTGCAGTCTAGATACCCTTTCTTTTACAGTAGTTTCAAGCTCATACTTATTTCGATACGCCTTTAAAACCATTATTGACGAGGAATTATTCTGAAACTCCATTATCTCACCAAATGATCAAATTTTACCAAAAAGCAACCTTTTTCTACCCCTTCTTGGATAGTTGGCTCATTTCTTTTATAGTATTTAACGGCACGTTCAATTGCCGTGATGGTTTAGTACCCCCAGGGAAGATTTCACAAATTGGTCTTCCCAGAACTCTTTGGTGTACTGCCAGCAAAACCACCGTTCAATATAAGGGGGTCAATTGCTTTACTTCCTTTCATCCTAGAATCGAATCTAGAATTTCCAATCAATCAAAGGCAAAGGAACTCATCCTTTCTCCTGAGGTCGAAAAGATACTCCAACGGGCTTTCTTAATTCTAACGAGAAAACTTCATTTCACTTGGGTCCATACTCTTTAATCTCAATTTTTTAACCTTCCTGCCATTCTTTACTTTCCTCGACGAATGACGTTCTCTCATTTAATTCCATTGGCTGCAACAGTAACTTCATTTCTTTCGCTTAAACCTTTCACCCAAATCTCATTTCTTTCTTTTCTTTCTTTCGGTCTTTCTTTCTTTCTTCATTTTTTTTTAACCGCCTTCCTTCTTCTCAACTTCTCTTCCCCCATCAGCGCTTTTCTATCTCTTTCCTCTTTGCAGCAATTGATTTCTCCAAGGCCCAAACAAACTACAGAAATCCAATCCCAAGACTGAAATTTAATACTAGGATCTTATCTTAAAGCGCAACTGCTCGTCGCGATTGGAGCTCCCGATTAGTTATTTATTTTAATCGAGAGCTTAGTTTCTCAGAAGACAATAGGAAAGCAAGCGAGCTCATTTCATTAATTCGGTACAATGACCTAACATGAATAAGACAAGCGTCTCGTGGGGAAAACTAATATATCTTTAAACAGTATTTCAGTTCACGTTGTTCTTCCACCATTTTCGAAATGTTAAGTAAAATCCAGAGGGAAAACAAAGAGCGAAGGCAAGAGAAAAGCAAAGAGACAATGTTTGTCCTTCATAAATTTTTGAAGGATATTTCTATATTTTTGAACAATTTACATTTGAACGCACAATTTCATTATTAGTTTTGTACAGTAACTTATTAGTAATTGAAAGTTATGCATACCTTCCTCTTTTTAATATAATAATTTACAAATTGAATTAGATGGTATGTTACTTTATTTAGATGAAATTAGCTACGAGGGTTTACTGAAAATAGTGTCTGTTTACCATTTTTTTTCAAAACACACTTTTAATCACTAGACAGAATAATTCTTTTTGCATCACTGACATTTTCTGCATTTCTATGTTACTTTGGGTTATGAAGCAAAAGCTAAGAGCAGTCATCTAGTTCTTCCGAAGAAGGATATACGAGTATTGCTTCTGACCTTTAAAAAAGGCTGAAAAATGCATGGTAAATATGCAATAATTATTCAGCATCGAATGAGAAGATGGGTAAAAAAGTTTAAAGAAAGCAAAGTCATTGTTGAAGAAACCGCATAATGGAAGAGTCGAGTCCACAAAGAGTTATTCGAAAAGGGGATTCGACAAGGGTCAAAAGGAACGCAATTACATTGCCATTGTTGGAGAGTGGTATGTGTATGCAATTACATGTTTCACGTTGTTAATAAAGGAGTTATGACCTGATAGGATTACTTTCAGAAAACCCTCGTATTTTTATCTGAAACTTTCGTGGCCTGTTAAATAATCAAAATTGGTCTAAAATCAAAAGAAAATGAATTGCAACTATCTCGGATGGATGAGGATATTCTATTCAATTATCTTTAACAGAGGTTAACATGTTATTCCAATTAAGAATGTCATCGAAATACCGTAAAATGTTGAATATAGGCCCGGGCGTCTATTTGTCTCAATGGTCTGAACCCCCGCGGCGATTAATCGAGACCCGGCGTTTATTTGAGACCCGGCGTTAAGGACTATTCCCAATAACAGGGTGTCTAGCAAAACGATTTCGTAAAATTCCCTGACTTTTCTCGGTTTATCACGTAATTTTCCCTGACCACCAGCATCAAAAATAATCTATTTTGATAGAATATTATTGACATTTCTCAAATTTTTCGTTCCAATTTCGCATTTTTTTTTGCTGATTTTGTAAAATTCCTTTACTTTTCGATGACCCGAAAGAGACCCGGCGTTTAATCTATATTTAACACCCCACCCGGCTTTTATTCGAGACCGGCGTGTATTTGAACACCCGGCCTGTATTCAAGAATTTACGGTAAGTCTGCATTACTCTTGTTAATGATCCTGATGACGCGATCCAATACAACATTTAGAACAAGAGATTCCGTTAGTTTAACCATAAAAAAATGTTGCGACTTGTATGTGTCCTTGATGAAGACTTGAATAAATGCGCATAATATATTAGGTGGTTTTTTACTAATCTTTATTACACAGTTCTGTATTTTAAAATATTTTTTTCTTCTAGGATTCTATCAGGTAAGTCTTATACATACACAGCTAAATACATGTATAGATTTCACACAGTTGAATCCAAATAGAAATCTGTTGAATTCAAATATCAAATCTATTTTTCACTTTCATTCACAAATTTTAAGGCATGTTAAAAATATTTAAAAGATATTTTTATATTTGTACACATGAAGAACCGTTTCAAACAATAATTATAATTATTGAAAACGGATCTTGGAAATTTTTTATTATAATCTAATATTAAATCCCATTTAAAGAAGGTAAAATAAAGAGTTATGACTAATTAGTTATTTATAATGTTAAGCTACCTAATTCATTTTTCCTGGAAAGCGAGCTAATCCATGTAAATTCTAATTAGTCAATGTAAATATTAAATTTGGAGACAGCGACTAAGTCATACGTATTTTTATAGCTCTATAGTGAACATGTATTGTTCGTTGATAAAAATACTGGATTTTTTAATTTTTATTTTTAATCTAAATTCTTTAAATGAACATTCCATTCTCAAATCTTCAAAGGACTGCTGATAAAAACATCGTTGGGCTCCCAAATACTAAAATTTAAATGCTCTTCTAAGCTATAGCAGTTGTTTTTACTTCAAATTACTTCAACTCTTTTATAGGTATATAATATTATACAAATATTCGAGACACTAACAAAACAACAAAAGAAATAAAAAAAAAACACTAACCACAAAAAGAATTTAGTGGAATTTAATTTTTTTATTTCTTTTGTTGTTTATAATAATATTTTTTTCTGCATGGAAAGGCCATTTTCCCCATAAAGCATTTTTTTCTTTCAAAAATAGTGGATGATGCAGCATTTTTACAGCCAGTTTAGGATAAAACGAGGTGAAAGTTATATAGAAAAGTCGCTTGTTTCAAATAAGGAGGATTTTGTTGCGACCAACGTTATTGAAAGATTCGAAATTAAATTATATTCTCTCTGCATAAGAGTAAATATTGCATTTCCCTGCCATCTTTATTCTAATTTTTGAGTACCTAATTGTATGGCCACATGCATCAAAAAATCGTCAGTACATATTAAAAATAAAATTATTCTAATTCATTTGGATGTGAAAAGTTGAAACTGAATATTTTTAGCCACTAGAAAGTCCACATGGAGCTAAATGTATTTCCAAACATGCTATAATCACAAATATTACGACGTTTTCTGACAATATTTCAAATTTGACTCAATAGAAAATGCTACTCTATCACTACATTTTAAAAATACGGAATTTTCAATTTCTATAGAGTTCTGCGTCGCCGGGTCATAGTATTCATCTGAAAATGCCGCATATATTGAATTAAGATATCAAAATATCTTACGTAATGAATGGGAAATTAAAATAGTATATTATTAAGACGGATATTATATTTAAATTATATTAATAAATAAGAAATATATATTTGTAACATATAAACAACCAATAATGCAAATTAATTATATATTTATTCTTTAAAATAAAATTGTTCATAAATTACAAATAATTTATCCACTGAAGCAAGACATCACATTTAAGGAAGTAGCTTGAGAGTGATTGTCATTTAAATCCACAAATGTTTTAAAACTGTTTAAGTTATATTTGTTAATAATTAATGTAAATGAATTTACATGTGAATAAAATTTAACTTGATTGATCGACAAATTTTAATTAAAATATAAAGAGCTAAAGGTAAAAGGTAAAACTTATATCACTAGATAATAAATATTCATACATTATTTATTAAGGTATCACTTAAAGTTCGCCTTTTTAATTTAAAATCAAAACCTACTTCCGAGATATTTTCTTTCGGCAGCATTTGCTGGCCACAAGACATGTTATATTCCGTTAAGCTTTTTCAAGCATAAAAATCATTCGGCAAACGAAACTTTGCATTTTATGTAGAAGTTAAAATGTCACGGACAATTCAGTAATCAGAATTCAGTCACTGAATCGCCTTAAAAGGCTGAAAACGTTATCAGCCTTATCGTAAACCGTTGTGCAACCGCTTGTTTGCGCTTCGGTGATTTTTAGTATGGAGACGGCGCTAAATTCCGTCGATATTTTTATTTAATAAAGACGTAAGTTAAACCCGCGATTTAACGTTTCAATAAAGGAGAGCTTTTCTTGTCAAATCTCTTTGAATGCTGGAAATCATTCTTCTCATATCTATAGCGGAAAGTTTTATAAACATGCAGTAGAACTAACTAAAAAACAAACGCAATTGTAAATAGCAGAGAACCGCCTAGGAAAAATGGAACCTGCAAGGGAACGTTTGGAATCATATATTATATGCTCAAAGCGCGTTGCAAAACCTTACTACTGTTTTCGATAGAGCATTAAAAAAAAGATGACTATGGGCAAAAAATTTTACGTGCAATGAGCCATAGACAACGTATATATTTAATTTCAAAAAATTAGGCTAATATAATAGAAGAGTACACAACATTAGATAACAATGATGATATAGAAAAGGAATTAAGTGACGAGGAAGGCCCACAATCCACTTAAGAGGAAACAGCGGAGATCCAAGAGAACAGTATGCTCCTCTTACCACCCCTTGCCATTTAAAATATTCAAGCAGAAAGTTCCCGAAGGATATCTCGCTGATGCATAAAGAATTTGAACAAAGCAACCTATAGAAAAATACGGGAATGATGATCCTCCAATACTCTATCAACCAGAAAAAGAATCGACGATTCTCCCAGACAGAAATATGTCACTGTTCAAGATTGAAGAGAAGAGTTGGTAATAAGTCAAAAGTAATAGGTCAATTTTGAAGAGATGTGAAGAGACGCTGGTGAGATCAAAAAATACGTAAAGATGAAGGTTTCTCTAAAGAAACCGGAAATAAGAAGCCGAGGAGACAGACCGGTGTGTGGGCTGCCGCAGTAAAGACCGGTTTAGATCACGACAATCAGCGACAATACAAGGCATCAGCAACGTGGGTCACAAACTTCAAGTTATGAACGGAATCAGCAGCTGTAGAATAACTCATAAAATTTCGAAACTATGGAGCCGAAACATGGATCCTTACGAAACAACAAGACAAAAGACTTCGGGTGGCAAAAGGTAAAATGGAACGACAAATGATAGACTTTACTATTCGTGATCGAAGGATAAGATCACAAACGAAGGTTGTTGATATCCTTCGACACTTAGGGAGATGGGCCGGCTTATGGCTAGATGCAGCGATTGACGATGGATATAGAAACTAAAGGTCTAGTGTCTATATGATAATCATCAGAGGACAGGAAGACCAACATGGAGAGACGAGATGGTTTCGATGGCGGGAGAAACCTAGATGAGAACGGCATGCAATCGAGAAGAGTGGAAGAGGACTTCGTCCAACAATGGACAGACAACGACTGAGAAAGAAAAGAAGCCAAGTTAAATTTGCATTTGTTCAATAAATTAACCAACTAATTGAAAACTTAAGTCTCCATCTAAATCAAGTTGTGAATGTGGTTCATTGCATGTAAAATTTCGCGCATAGTCATCTTTTTTAATGCTCTATCGAATGCAGTAGGTGCAATTTTGCAACGTGCTTACATGATTCGAAGGTTTCCTTATTATGATATATTTGAACATACAATCTAATTGAACAGATGTCTTTTAATGAATAGCGAATTAATGGCTTAAAAACCTTAAAATACTTCTACATGGCAACGTAAACAATCGGAATTCACGCATTACTATCAAGAAATCAAGAATTCTGAACGTTTATCTCGTCCATTACACTGATGAAATTATCATCCTCCCTTAATATCTGGACAACTGAGGAATAATCTCAATCAACGGAATGCGAAAGAAAGTTCCCGTGTGGTTTGTCAATAAGTTCTGAAGATGGAAAAAACGTGTCCGAAAACGTTCAGCTTATTGGCAAACCTTTTGGAAATTTTTTAAATTTAGTTTTTGTTTGACCCGGCCTTTAGTTTTTTGCTGCGTATTAATGAATTAACGTGGAAGCTCCGAGTGAAATTTGAAGTTGAAGATTCTATAGGAAGGTCAATCGTATAATTCGGATTTATTTGAAATTATTCATTCTACGAAGGGTGCTAAATTATCAAGTTACCTTGAGTCTGTTGAAATTATCAACAAAGGATCATCCAAACAGCTATAATAGTGAATAGCGATGCTGGTAGTGTTTCAGTATTATGGCGAAAAATTTTCAATCCGAATGTGTTTCCGAGTTTATGATTCCAAATTCATGCGGTATTTAACGATGAACCCTCAGATTTTAAAACGACTTTTCACCAAGAAAAATGTGAAATTTTGAAATAAGAAGAAAGATCTTATCATTGAAGTTGAGACTGAATTGTGTAAATAACAGTTCATTTTATAAATTTTAAAAGATGTTAAAGATGATTTTTAATAATTATATTGTTGATAATAAAATAGGGACTTATTTTATTAAAATTTATATTTTTGATAGAATTTGCTTAAATTTTTATTTTGATAAATTTATATTTTTAAAACTTTTGATAAAATTTAAATTATTGCGATGAGTTTAAAATTTATAATAGCGTAAATGCCAAATGAATTTGGAATTATAATTATATAATTAAAAACTGAGTTTTTGAAACGCATTGTACGAGGTTAATATTGTTATTAAAAATTATTATTTTAAATAATTTTTTATTGGATTTTTTAAGTTTTTAAGTTTATTTGAAGATGAATTATTTTTATTAAACTGAACATCAACAGTCATTTCAATGAAAAAACAACATTATTCGTCAACATTATTTAAAATTTTCTTGGGCAACATTTTGTTTACTTTTCTGTGATGTGCTTGCTTTCTTCAGGTCTCTTTAATAACCATATACAGTAACAAGAAAAATATCCAACACGTCAGTGGAAATTTTACTTATTCAGCGACATGGAAGTCAACTGAATGGACATTTTCGTAATAACAAAATGTCCTTTAGATGGTTTGGACTATTTCGTAATAATAAATCTTATTTGTAGAATAAATTATTAATTTAATAGATTAATTAGTTTTAATATCTTTGATTTAGAGTTTTCTAATTTTAAATTAACGAGAGTTTCCGATTCACAATTTTTAATAGGTTATAGGCAAAATAAATCTCACTGGCAAAAATGTATCCGTAAAAAAAAAATCGAAATCAATCATCATTAAAATTCATCTTTTTGGAGGATGTTATTTTTTAATAAATTTTTATATAAACGACATTTGTCCAGAAAGTAAGTTCCGTTTGGTAGTACAAAAAAAAGCAAGTATACACTCAGGAAAAAAAAAATTCCAAAAAAACACTCCATACCTTAAACTATTTTTCTCCATTTTGAAGGCACTTATTATAGTGGGGAGCGAGTTTTTGTATCTCTCCCTCTTCATAAAAAATTGCCGCCTGTGATGTCAACCACATAGTAACAGCTTCTTTAACCCCATTCTTCGTTGGTGAACTTCTAGCCACCAAGGAACGATTCAGGTGCAAAAAGAGATAAAAGTCGCTGGGTAAACTTTAAAAAGAAGCTCTTACTATGTGATTTACATCACAGGGGGCAACTTTTTATGAAGAGAGATGCCCCGCTGTGATACGTACCTTCAAAATGGTGGGAGCCATGTAGCAAAACAATTCAAGGTATGGAGAGTTTTTTTTTTAATAAATTTCATTTGAGTGTACTACCAAACGGAACTTTCTGGACGTACTCGTAATTTAATCCTCAATATAAATGAAACCATTTTTTTGTTCAGATTTATAACAAAAGGACATATTAAATGAAACCATAAAAAGAAAAAAACTGACACGAAATAATATAGAAAAACTGTTGACAAACTAATGGAGGGGAAAATCATCTCTTGGTTTATAAAAATCAACTAGAAAATTATTATAAACACTTTTTTTCGATCTACTTTTGAAAAACTAAAAGTGGGCAAATTGCTGCCAATTACCAAGTACGGCAATTTCGACTTTAGCATATTTTTATATCTTTTCTTACTGACAATGAAAATTAATGTTCATTATGATAAAAACTGAAAAAACTAGGCATTGTTTTGCGATATTTGATACCTGCTGTGTGTAGTCTGTTTTAGAAGGCGTGGCGAATTGAACATTGAATTTGCCACACTTTTGCACTTCTGTTGCACACCGCTGATATAGATTCTACTGATGATGATCACAAAAATTTTTTTCTTTGGGCAACGAGATGAATTTATGTACGTTAAAAAAACCGCTGGCTAATTATACTGAAAAATGTAATTCTTAGATTCAATTAATAAATGAAAGAAAATAGAAGAGCTCAAAAAAGAATCCTGAATTTGAAGAACATTGGAGAGCAAAGCCAATGATGGCGCCATCTCGCGGCAGGAAAGGAAGTTAAACCGATTTTCTCGAACGAGATACCAATATATGAATATATTTTTTTTCTCATTAATGAATATATGATTTAAAAATCTGCGTAGAGCAAGATTAGTTACCTAAAAGAGATCTACACCTCAGTAGCCAAATTAAATGGCTATCTATTATCAATGTTTGTTCAGAAATATTCTACTGCCTTGTTTGATTAGGTAGAGAGAAGAATCTAAAAAAAGATCAACAAACACACATTCAGTATTTTTTTGCTGCTCCACAATCCACATAAGCTACCGTATGTATAATTTTGTTGAAATAATCTTGAATTTTTCTATTTTCTTCTACTAGAGAGAAACTACTGAAACGACCAATCTCTTCTCTTTCTTCATTTGTGTTTAAATATCCGCAGCTAATCGATCTTAATCTCTGTGGGCTATCAGTTATTTAGCTGAAATCAAAATGTTTACGATAAGTAACAAAACTTTTAAAAGATTTGGCACAATTAAATACATCAAGTTAAATGCTTAATGTTATCAAGGGGCATTTCATAGTTTATGCTCCGCAACGGAGAAGAGATCGAAATTGCTTCGGATAAAGGGGTTATTCAGGGTTCAATGATAGATCCGTTTTTCTCTGTTGTCTTTACTAACTTCTCTATCAATAATACAGGATGGCCCAAAATATGTATCCATACCCCAGCAAAAGAAAAACCTATAAACCTATATTTAAAAGTCGTAACACTAAATTCATACAAACATCAAGGGATGAATTTAACTCCTCTTTGATCTCTACAATTACACAGGTATGCAAACAGATTACCATAAACATCAAGATACTTCTGAATACAGCGAACAGTTGCTGCTAACTATTTCCCTAGCAAACTTTTATCAACTAATCCCCTGCGTCTAAGGGGCAGTGTGGTCTTTTTGATTGGGGTCGTCTTCATTCAATGCATGTAATTATCTAAATATGTAAGCTTTCGATTTTGCTGTTACGGAAAAAGGAGTAAACATCTAGTAAAGTGTTAAAATGTTTTTGGGCCACTCTATATAATCACGTGTTCACTTCGTTGCAATGATGAAGATAATCTAAATTTAAGATCAATGAAGATTTATTACTTTTACAAAATTGTTATTCCAAGTTAATGCTAACAAAACATCGATGCCTGAATTATAAAATTCAATTGCGAGTTAAATATTTTCATACAAAAACTTAGAGATATTTTCCACTTATTAAAAAATTTTTATTGCCATTTCTGTTTTACTTTTTATACATTATTTAAAAAATAAATTACAACCGTAATGCCTTTCGTGCGTATAGATAGCACTGTTTTTACTGTAAAGCTATCTAGCCAATATTTACACTTGTGTAAAACAGTCTACTTCAATCTCAAATGAGGATTATTTTTTTTTTGTTTTTTAATATTTGAAAAGTCAAAAAAATCTTCGAAAATAGTGAATGGCACAAATGAAGAAAAATCGGGGTAAATTAAGGTGCGGGTGTCTGAGAAACGAATCTTGTTTCTAAAACGACCAATGAACGTGCTTCACATGGGCATCATTAAACACAACGCCCTGAATACCAAATCGACGGCGAAAGACTGATGAGCCCCTCGAGACGCTGTCGTGTGGAATCGTTGATCGCAGAAAATGTTCAGTAACGTCATCCACTCGTTTGGTGTTGGCAATAGCCTCATTAGACACGTGCAAAAAACTGTACTTCGTGCTATTCCATACAAATGAAAGCTGATTACTTTTAAGAAAATACAGATCACAAATCCAGACACAAGATTCAATTAAAAGACAAGTGACTATCCCCTGTGGTGATTAATTATTTCACAGACAATCATTAATTAAAAATTACAGTGATCGTGATTTGCTCCAAACGTTAATTTAATGGCATTGTAATTTTTTCAAGTATGAAACGTAAATTTTTCAATTTTTTTTTCCAAGTATATCACAAACTTGCTCCAAAAATAGAGAAAACAAAGACTCCACATAAAAATTCAGATTTCAGTATAACAAAATTGGCCAACAAAAATAAAACGCAATTACATAATTTCATTCATAGGAAATGACAAGCAGTAACTCAATTTCAAACAAACTGCTTGCTACCGTAAGTTCATTTGAGTTTGTTAAATCTTAATTTCAGCCTACAGGGCTAAAGTGAGTCTTAATGCATGCAGTCATTAAGATCATTTCTTTAGAACTCCAATGCTCCTTATTAGCTAAGCAAGACATTTCGTGAACGTCTGCTTCAGGAAAAGTAATTACTATTGAAATTGAAAAGTCAGTCTTACTGTTACTGCTTCCTACAGAAGACGATTCTCACATGGTCTCTATTCGTAAGTTTTTAGTAATAATTATATACCGGTATCTATATCCCATATTGTTTGCTTAGGAAGTACAATTTTGCCTCTCTTTCACAGAGTAACTTCCAACAAGATGGCAAACCAAACGCCTTCTCTCATTATTTTGATTTTTCTTGAAGCCATAAATCCTCTCGAAAACCATCGCCATTTTGTAAATATTGTATAAACCTTATTAAAGCTTTTAATACGATTATACATATACAGTTACTTGAAAAATAAGACTTGGTAGTGCCTGATCAAATGTTAACGTTTTATTGCCGAATTATTCAAGAACCGTCTTTATAAATCTATCGAAAGAATCTATTCCTATATATTTAATGAAGAAAATCACAGCAAAAATTGTCCACAAGAATTTTTTAATTATATATGAATGCAATCCCAGCAGCCACATGTTCACGTGCTAATAAAGGCAGCATGGCTCTTGAAAAGTAGATTCTAATGTAATTAAATATCTTCTTGTGGATAGTTTGTTGTGATATTTTACTTTAGAACGTCACCACGGCTTATTGAATTTTTTTCTTTACTTTTAAATTATGTATTAATTATATCCAAGAATCAAATCGAAGTATTCTACTAGGATCAGTAATAAATACACTTTTATTTCCTTCCTATATATCCACTCTTGTTTGTTTACCGCCGAAACAGAACATCAAAGCTTATGAAGAAGACAGTTCCTTAAATAAATTAAAATCGAGAGAGATCTTATCTTATTAAGATCGAGCCTCTTCTGGTGAATCTTGTGTCTTTGAAATTCAATGCCCATATTCCATAGTTATTGAACATGTTAAAGATGCTTTACTGGCGAGTTCCGTAGATTACTCCCAACACTGAACATCTCACCCATAAAAATTCTAAACTGATGATATCAGGGCACGGCAAGATTCTGATCAGGACTGATGTAGTTCAAAACTTCTTAAGTGGTGAACAGCAAAAAAAAATCGTTTTAAAATGTTCAAGGAATCAAAAAATAAATTATCAATCCACAAATTATTAAAGCGCGAATTCAGGTTGCAATTTAAATTTTAATGTTCACGTCGATTATATTTTATTATTCCCAACTCAATAAAGTAGCCTTCCTGCTGAGCAGGAAGTCATCCCAACTAAAAAAAGGGAGATGACAGCTGTTTTTAAAGCAAAGAATTATCACCAAACTGAAGTATGGCTTACTACTGTGGACATCAGTTCATTTATGTGCTTTGAAGAGGTTTCAACACCATTAAAGTAGCGTTCTTTAATCAAAATATCAGTCCATTTCCCAAGTATACATTAAATGGCACTTAAGTAACTGGAAAACGTTAAAGACGATAGGTAATTTAAAGAAAATAATTAGAACCTTAAGAATAACTAACCATCATTGTCACTTTATTTGTGATTGGTTAATAACTTCGGCGGAAAAATCGTAAAAGCAGATTTTTACTCTTACGCAAGACTCACCGCTTTTTATTAAAGACTCACAGATTTACATGAAAGAACATTTCTTTTGAACTCATTAAGCATGCCGTTTGATATACGACATGCAATTATATTTCAATGTGTCTTAATCTTTATGTTATTCAAATGACTTACAGCTATTTATTTTATTTCTCATCAGTCGAATAGCATATAGTAGCTTTTGTCATGACAAATGTGTTGTTCCACAGGAATGCATTGATTTGAAATAAATAAATAAATAAATAAATAAATAAATAAATAAATTCCTGATAAATTCTCCGTAAGAATGTAATGTCAATGTATGTCTTATGGTTTACATAGAACAGCAGTTCTCAACCTTTTTTGATTTACGGAGCTCTTTTTAGAATTTCGCGGAGCCCCTTCGGCAAGAAATCATTTAGTCATTCAGTTCCAGAAAGGGCAAAATCATTAGGACAAAGTGTGTGCGACAGGTCGCAATAATCCTTATGTATTTTATTATTATTATTTATTTATTTATTTATAAATTCATTTACATTGACCCTATCCGGAGCATTAATTAATTATTAAATAATTAATGAGCATTATTCATTAATTATTATTATTATTAAATAATTTTTATTTATTTTATTTTCCTAGAGCAACCGCGGAGCACAGGTTGAGAAAAGTTGGTTTAGAATATCTTCCTTGAATAGATGTGGCGTTTCCTTTAACTCAATACACTGGTAATATAAACCTTTTACATACGAGTATTAATAGAAACAGCCATTCTTTAAATTTTCATCATCGTAAGCATCTAAGAAAATGTAATACAGTCTATAATTTCATTTATAATTTTAAATACTTTTTGCATAGTTTTTAAGGTAATCTCATAAGGCTTGTTTCCAAAAAAAAAGTTTTAAATTGCATTTTAAGAAAGGCGCCACTGTGCATGCAACTTACATAGAACTGCCGAGCAGATGAATTAAGCAACAATCTTCCAACATCTTACATAGATCCTTTTATTTTTTTTAACCAAAATTGTACATTCTAGTACTGTATTACGAAACATGCTAATTATTCTTCGCGACATTTCTTACTTACGAAGACCATCAGACTCGTTGTTTTAACGATTTAAATGATCCTAAGGACCATATCCAACACCTCCTAGAAAGAAAGCCTATGCACTGAAAATTCATACATTGTTACATGATCATAACAAGTCATAATTTAGGGCTTATTATTGGTTGAAATACGATTAACAATGCCTTTTGATAATGATATAACAATGTATAAAGTTTCAGTGCACAGGCTTTCTTTTTAGGAGGTGTTGCCATATCACTAACAACTTTATCAACTCAAGTCTTCTTTCAGCAATAATAAACTGATATTGTTGAGACAATGAATATTGGCTGCAACAATATAAGCTCATTATTGCTGAAGGAATCCTTCAGTTAAGAAAATTGTCAGTGATATGGCCCTAAGTCATTGTTTTAAGAAAAAACGTTTCTAATACATGGTTACCTCTCCTGGAAACTACCTTAAAATGATCATTTTAGAAATGTGAAAATAGAAAATAAAATATTATTATTATAAAGTTGTGTTAGAGCCGGTTTTCTCATAAGATTTTGGTATCATCCGAATTAAATTCTGCACTTGAGAGCTTCTTTCTCAAATTTCGTTAGTAAAAAAAATAAAGATTAGGTTATCTGTTTAAAGCTATAGAATTAATTTTTCTAAATGTTAGGTCTATCCTTGGCTAAATTTGGAGGGGGGGAGGGAAGATGCCAAGTGATTCGATTTTTAATATCAAAAGCATACATTTGTAAAGAGAAAAAAAACTAATATTTACTAACATTTGGTTCTCTATTACGCTATGCATAAATATTATTTGATATAATATTTATTATTATTATTATTTTCTTAATTACACAAGAACATGTGGAAATTTACATTACAATACATTAACAATAAACACAGAATTTTCACTGTTTGTTTAAATAATCTTGACATAAAACGTTATTTAATATTGCAATCAAATGTATGGTAACATTATAACTCTCATAAAATTTCATTAAAGCTTGCAGCAAAAAACTGCGGCATTGAAACATAAAAGACGCCTGCTCATTAGTTAATAAGCCTTTTGACAAGTTATTTATCTGTATGAACACTATTGCAGAAAATTTTTACGAAGAAAATTTGAGGTTTGCATTAGATAAATATCAGGGATTTTTTTTTTTGTTATAGAGTTTAAAAACTGAGAAATTAAACATCAAAATTCTCCACGTGTTTATAACGTATCAAAAATCTTCGCAGAGACGTAATGTCCAAATGAGCAGGAATAAAAGTGTAAACACCAGAAATACATAATGTTGGCTCTTTAAGATGAAATTTCTAGAGAAACATTATTGATTTCAAGGTATTCATTTAATTAACCATTTAATTCAAAAGCAACACGTTTCAACATATTTATTTGCAGCTGCATGAGAGAATGCAAACGGCCATTTAAAAAAAAAATCTCCGTTTTAGCTCTATTACATTTTCCTGCTAAATTAACGGAAAAATTTAAAGAAAGAACAAGCATACTCCTTTTTCATTATGATAAAGTGTATTGAATTCTTTCTCCATTATGGCATCGTACATTAATTAGAGGGCTTTCAGATAGAGCTTTCCTGCCATAACAGAATGGGCTGAAAAAAAGCATTCAACATAGATTGCGGGAGAGAAGTAAACAAAACTCGAAATCAGGATAAAATTACACCAAAAATTTATATACAATAAAATTAACAGAGCAAGAAGAGGATGATGTGAGAATGTAATCACTGTTGAAATAAAGGACTTAAACTCCCACATTTCTCCTTTGCAAACACTGCAATCTTTCTAATGTGATTGATGCAGTTTGGATGATTCATTGTTCTACGGATAATATCTCGAATTCTCTGGCTGCAAACATAAATTTACTTTCCTTCAAAATCGCAACCAAGGCCTTTCTAGTGATATCAATATTATCTTCATTGAAGAGAATTTGAGTATAATTCAGTAATTTGAACTTTCTCTAGAGGATTGTCATAACGAGATAAGGCCCATATTTCAATGATTTAAACAAATGTCCAATTAATATCTTATTAATTAGAACAGGCACTTACATCGATTCGTAATTCATCAACCAGATGGCGTACGAATCAAAGATGCTAACTTAATGTGATCAAGGAAGAAAAGGAGAAAGAGACAGATTTTACAGCGATTGCAACAGAAAGCGTGGGTGATATCAAAGGCAGGTGGTTAAGTGGAAACGAATAAAAAGGGAGAAGAGAAAATGACTTACTTGGCCGGTAGATCACTTTGATCTCGCCGCTCGCACCTCCACTCGTGTGGTGGGAGGAGTTGGCCGTCTGCATGAGTTCACAGCCGACGAGATCCCGAACGATGCCGTGGCCGGAGACCTCGCGAAATTGCGGCCGGAATCCCGCCTCGCACATGCACGAGCCGTGCCGACTGCACTCCGAGTGCGGGACTCGACAGGGCGTGAGGCAGGGACGAGGCCGCCCGTGGCACCCACCTGTCAACCAATCAGAAGCAATCGTGAGCGACAATGCCGACAACGAAGAACGCCAGACCGCCAAACTTTGAAAAGCCACAATAAACAGCTTGGCTAATTGGCGAACTCCTTCTTACTGATTACAATTATTACAACAGTCTAAATCAATAATTACTAATAAATCATGGCGCATATTTTAAAACGCATAATTTAGTCAAAATATATTATAAGTTCAAAATAATTATATTTTTAATTACACAAATTTTAAGCAGACATTTTCCAGCCTTCCCTCATTGCGTTTTAAAATATTCACCCTGGAAAACATCATTTTTGTTCATGTTAAACTTGGTTGCGAAATATGTCGTTAAAATTAACAATAAAATTAATCGAATATAATTAATTAGAGAATTAGAAAACAAGATATATACCGTAGACTTTGCGTTTGTTTTTTCCTTGAATCAATATTGGTCAAGAGGTTTTTTTTATGTTTTGTTTTGAAGCTGGAAGATGCTGTAATGTACTTCATAAAGCTATGCAGGAAAGCCAACTCCAAAGAGGCTACCTCTTATCGTTAAAATTTTCTTTTAAAACATTTTACGCTGACTTTTTATTTCTTGCAGCATAAACATTAATGTTGTACCACATGCTTAAAAGAGATTAACTAAGTAAGCTACTTAGGTTACTCAAATTAATGAGAGCCAAGAGAGTCTGCCCCAATTCCTTTCCATTACTGCTAATTACAATTTATTACCGCTAAAGTTACTTTATACATTCCTGTCGAAATGATCTGTTCTTTAAGAAAATCACAATTCAGTGTTATGAAGAAACAAAATAAATAATAAAATGATAAAATTTGGCAGATCGAAATTAAAATATTATTTTGAACCTAAAATTCATATGTGAACCAAATTCTTTTAAAATTCAATCCACATTTACAAAATGCTTACAGATTGAAATAACTCGGAGAAATTTATCACCATGTAAAATTCTTTACTCGGTGATAAATGTTCCACTCCACAGCTCCTGAGGTTTAGAGATCCAAATCCAGCAACGGAAAGAATATTCTGTGGTCATGACGTTCCTCGTAAGGGAAATAAATCCGATGGGGATTTGGAAACCCTAAAGATGTCCAATAAATCAATGTCCCAAAAAAAAGAATCATGATCACATCCCAGATGTATTTACTCGTCGATCCAAGTACGAGCAAGCAAATAAGTAAAACCTCATATCGTTCCTCCCATATGTGGAACAGGTTGCAAACTTTAGAAGATGGTTGCAAACGTTTATGTATTTATTCTGTTGGATAATTTGGATTTCACTTCTAAGCTTTAAAGAAAAAAACATAAATTTTAAATCCAATATATTTTAGTGATAGTTTAAGAAAAAGAAAAATAGATGCAGTTTTAACTTTTTTTCTGTTAAATTTTCTCTATAATCGAAGTAGATGAGCCCCGATATATATACAGGGTGAATACAAAAGTCTGAACCCCCCTTTTATTTTTTGAACCGAAGCAGATATGTCAATTTTGATGAATCCAATGAATAGGAAGTTGTGGGTGGTCTATCCCATGGTTTACTTTTCATCATCCCAAATATGCAAATTAGGACGCATTCAAAATTTATCTCAAAACCCGTAAGGGATAGAGAAAGAAACCCAATTGTAAACTTGTTCAGCATAAAAACACAAACAAAACAAAAAAATCATCAAAATCGGACCAACCAATCACCCGCAATCACGTGGTGAACTGTTTGTAGCTTACAAACAGTCACACTGCACAAGGAAAACTGAATGTTGATATTTCCACCATGTAAAGCATGCAAATAAAAAAATTAACATAAATTACCATACTCGCATTCACTTTCATGCGGAAAAGCAAATAAAAGGCATGTTTCAGCACACAGAAGACAGAATAATTCCAGGATGGCAAGCTACACTGTTCCGGAAATGGTCAACATGATCTTTTGATTGTGGGTGATGGGTTGGTCCGATTTGGATGATTTTTTTTTGTTTTGTCTGTTTTTTTATGCTGAACAAGTTTGCAATTGGGTTTTTTTCTCTATCCCTTACGGTTTTTGAGATAAATTTTGAATGTGTCCTAATTTGCATATTTGGGATGATGAAAAGTGCACCAAGGGATAGGCCACCCACAACTTTCTATTCATTGGATTCATCAAAATTGACATATCTGCTTCGGTTCCAAAAATAAAAGGGGGTTCAGACTTTTGTATTCACCCTGTATATAGGGTTATATATAATCAGAACTCCCCCGCCCCCAGTCTCAGAAATATTTCGCACTAGTTTTATATGAACGATATTAGGAATACGGATGTCTCAATTTCTAGTAAATATGCAAGAGCCAATTGGTGAGAAATACCAACCGGATCATTAGTTGCAGTTGCAACTGTGTTATTATTAAGTCATTGTCCTTGGGTTTTGTTAATTATCGTATAGGCCATCCTTATGGAAAACTCCATCAATATGCATCACTTTTTGACAAAAATAAAGAACTGGTAAACGCACATCAAAATTCAGCTAACGAATACTAAGCAGAAATTAAAAAAAACAACACTGAACTCAAATCTCGCATTTAAATCCAGTACAAGCATCTATAAAGGAAGGGAAAATCTCTATCCATAAAAAAACATCCGAGATATATTGGGTTGTTTCATAAGTACACAGGTTAACGATGAAAAATCATCTTGAATAAATTTGCCTTATTCTTGTGGTTTTTACTGTGCTGAATCCGAGTCTGATTTTAGATTTTTTTTTATCACGTCACGTAGAGACTACAATGTTAAAGTAATGGATGTGAAGAGAAGCGACTGCGATGTTAAAGTATCCATATTTTTAGGCCACAATGAAATATATCAGGCCCCAAACTCTGAATAATTGAGAGAAAAAAACAAAAAATGTGTGGATGATAGAAAAAAACTGAGGTCAGATACGAATTCAGTATACTGTCTAAATGCAAAAGCTTAAGAATCAGCTCTTAACGTTAAAGATGAATTTAAAAAGTTATTTTTTGTTGGCCTGTGGTATTGGGCGATTTCGATTAGGCTACTTTGCATGAGCCCTACGGTCCCTAACATTATAGGTAGAACTACGATAACCCTCTACAAAATAGGTATTGTGCAGATGTCCAGAAGTTTCTCCAGTAGTTGTGCAGATATTAACATCATGTACAGCGCGACGTCAGGCTAATGACTTTGCACGAATACAAACCGTTGCTAATGTTAATGGAGCATGGGGTGAGAGCACGACGAGTGACAGAATTGTCCGTAAATTATTGGCGAGTTTGGCCAACACCACCTCTACTCAAAGCCTGAGCGCGAAAATTTCATCATCATACCTAGTCATAAGTTAGGGCTTACTATTGGTAGAAATGCGATTAAAGATGACTACCTTTGACGTTTTAGCAATGTATGACGTTTCCGCGCTCAGGCTTTGTCTTTAGGTGGTGTTGGTTTGGCGCAGGTGATATGGGCATTAATCGTAAGCCAGTAGACGGGCGTCCGGTAAAGTGCGATACCGAACAGTTACGGCCAAAAGTGGAACAAAAGCCGACTTCCACTATACATGAGCTGTCAACGAATTTACTGTATCACTAGCAACCGTAATTCAACATTTGGAAAAATGAGCAAGTCGAAAAAGCTGGACACTTGGGTTCTAAATACCCTCGCCGAACAGCAGCAACTGCAACGCTTGGAAACATGAGCCTTATCCTCAAACATCGTGAGGCTCTAATACCGTTTCTGCATCGCATCTTTAGTGTTGACGCAATTTCTGATGAATGCCATCAGAAATTGCGAACAAAACAACCGTCACTGGTGGATCGTGCAGGTCCAATATTCCTCCAAGATGGTGCTCGTCCACATGTGTCTGTTGCACCCTTAAAATAAATTAATGCGTATTCACGAGATTCTCCCTCATCCTGCGTATTCACGAGACTTGGTCCCAACCGATTTACACATGTTTCGTCATTTGGACAATTTCTTGCGGTATAAATGGTCCACTGATCGAGATACTGCCGTTACTGCTGTCACCAGCTTTTTGTAACATTGTAATGCCGACTTTATTGATGAGTGAAGACAAAATCTGGTATTTCTCCCGTGATGAAGGAAGGGACCAATCAGATTCGTTCTCTTATCAATTGCACATTTTTTTCTTCCTTTAAATCAATAAAACGGCCTTCAAAAATCATACCATAGGAAAAAAAAATCGGGTATCGTCGTGGTATTTTTTCATTGTCAACACGTTGGGCATATTATATAGCTGCTGAGGGCAGATATTTCACTTAACAAAATGCATTCTTTTCCTTTTATTCTGGTGTCTTTTTCTTTCCATCAAAATTGGCCAATACTTATGAAACAACCCAATAAAATAGGGATAGGTAAAACGCTGGAAACGTATATCGTTCTCAACGGGAAGATCTAAACTCATTATGAAATTTTTCTAACAATTTAGAATAGAGGACTAAGACATGAGGGTCAGGGTAAACGGCTAGAATCATTCTCATTGGTTAAGATCAACACAAGGAGCCAATCAGAAATGGCACAAAAACAACAGATATGTCTAGAAAATGAAATTAGGTTGGTGAATGCAGCAGCTGCTCATCAACGAGAAAGCCAGGTGAGGAAGGTGACTGAGCTCTGAAAATGGGACTCTGAGCCCAGTGAATACTATTAATTTTCACAGAGAAATATTACAACTATGCAAGTGTGTATTCCAGTTTTTATTTGGTTTGAGTTATAAGGCCTCAACAGGCGGCAGCATCAGACACATCACCCTCATTTCGTTTTCCTCTCTTCTCTATGGATTTTCGAGATTTTAATTCTTTTTATTCTAGAAATGAATAATAAATAAAAGCTGTTTGGCATAAGCTGAAAATTGTGTTGAGAAGTCTTAAGGCTCAGATTAACTTGTAAGTGCATTGGTGGGTATGCTATATACACTAGCTGGCCAGATTATTTTGACACCTGACGTTTGTAGGCAAATTAGCTATGGTTTCGCTCATAAGTTGCTAGAGGGCCAGACCATTATAAATACGGAAGCAGGTTTTTTTTTACCATGACAGTAGAAGTGATTTGTTTCTGAAGATATAGGTAAACGACGCGATTTAACAGCCTTTGAACGTGGAATGACTGTTGGCGTTCCAAGCCATGGAGCGAGTATCACAAAACAGCTGCATTCGTTAAATGTTCAAAAGCAGCTGGTGTTTTCAAAAGTGTTTAGAGACTGGACTGTCAGCCGGAAAACTAGGTCTGAACGTGCAAGTTGTGAGGGTTAATGTTCGGACAGAAAGGAGAGTGGCGCGACTGGTACAAAACAACAGAAGGGTAACAGTGCATCAAATTACTGCAGGTCTTAATCAGGAATTCTCTCAAATGTACTCTGAAGGCACTGTTCGCCGTACGGGATAAGAAAGCTGAAGGCATGTTTGAATACCTTTGCTGTCTGCAGCTTGCAAGATAAAATGTCTCCAATTCGCACAGGAACACAAGGATTGGACAATCGAGCATTGGAAAAACTCATGTGGTCCGATGAATCACGTTTCCAGTTGCATCATACAGATGGCAGCGTGAGAATTTAGCGGATACAGCATGAAATCATGGATCCCGCATGCATGAGTACAACCCTTCAAGCTGGTGGGAGCAGTGTTATGATTTGGGGCATGTTTTCATGGCATGATTTGGGTCCTTTAATTCGTGTGGAACAACGTTTGAATAGCACAACATACCTAAGTATCGTTGCTGATCAGGTCCATCCTATCATGTTGATTGCGTATCCCAATAAAGATAGCGTCAACCAAAAAGACAATGCGCCATGCCATGGTGCTTGTATTGTGCAGGACTGGTTTCAAGAACATGAGGGAAACTTTACCTTGCTTAGGTGGTCCCCACAACCACCAGATCTCAATCCAATTGAGCATTTGAAGGAGCCATCAGGCAGCTGGTTCCACAACCATTAAATCTTAGACAACGGGAGAGTGCTATTCATCAGGCATTATGTCAGATTCCTCGCATCACCTTTCAACATCTCGTGGAATCAATGCCAAGAAGAATCGCTGAAGTATTGAAGGCAAAAGGTGCCCCAACGAAATACTGATACACTAGCCACTCAGTGTATGCATGCCACTTTAATTGCTTTCATCTTCGCTATACGTTGAGCTCGGCCATATAAATTATTTTGTTTCCGTTAAGTTTTTGATGGATAAATTTCCTTGTATTTATTATCATGAACAAAAATTATTTTGTACACGCAGTTTAAGAAAACTTTAATATAATAATGCAATAAAATGTAAGAAGTATAATAGTCATTATTTTCATTGGCTACAAAATAATAGAAAATGCTTCAATTAATTCCACAAAGATTTTATTCTGCGCGTTTGCTACGCAAAAGGGAAAAAATACCATATTTCACGAAGCACAGTTGCAACAACAAGTTTATTATTTTATACTATTATTATTATTATTATTATTATTATTATTATTATTATTATTATTATTATTGCTGTTGTTGTTATTATTATTGCTGTTATGCTTGAATATGGCGAGAAATATGGATGATAAGGTACGGAGATTTTAATTGTCAATTAAAATATCGATTTCAAATCCTTACCACGTCCTCATTAATACACAATGCTTCGAATAAAAAATGCAAAATAGGGAAGGTTGGTATGGAAAGTGAAGGAGATAATTGGACAGTTGCATTACGTAAATGACCGCACTTTCGAAATAATCACGTGCAAAAGCAGAAACAGACAAATTTTATAACAATGTTCGGAAATAGAATGATAACGTTAAATCTAAGTCTACTCCAAAGCACAGTTCATTGTAGTTTTTACATCTTTAGTCGGAGGTGTAAGCGCATGACCATAAACAAATGCCATATTCAAAGATAGCATCTATTTGTGATCGTAATTAAAATGGCTAGCTCTATAGAATTTGAAAGCTTACTAACAGAGTTCCCTCCAGGAGATACACCTCGATTTGAATGAAACTTGGTGGTCATGTACGTAGATCTTATAGGGGTATATGAAAAACCGTTTTCGGTTGCAGCTACCAAAGCCTTTAAGGGGGTGAAATTCACCCCTAAAAATCGCAGTGATTTTCGTTTTCTAAATTATTACTCCGTAACTATCAGAGATAAAAATTATTTTTAAATACAGCCATATAGCACTTCAAAGGCGCTATCCATGAATGTATAACAGTATCCATGGTCGCCCAGCCCATCCAGTGACTAGCCGTGCCTGATGTTGCTTAATTTCACAGAAGTTGTGTTTCAATGAAAGCCCACCAGGCCACGGCCTCTCCCATGACCTACATTACTCTTTGAAAGACCTCAGCAGTACATAACAGATTGTACATATACTACACGCGTGCCATGTTGCATTGTGTTCGCGTGCACAATTATAAAGCAGGCGCGCTAGCATATAGATGTAAAACACAATAAAAGTGATTCAGCAGGCATGGCATGCTATGATTTTCTATGACCATTTCAAAGGTTTAGAACTGTGAAACTGTTTTGAAACTTTACAACACAGATATTTTCTGACAGAGCTCCGAGTAAAGTTACTTTCGTCCTGGTATCGCGAGTTTAAGAGGGGAAGACGGCCACTTGAAGATGAACCTCGCAGTGGATGGCCAGCCGATCAATTACGCCGGAAAAGATCCGGCGTGTCGGATATGATCATGAATAACAATCTGGTTATCTATTCCGCACTGAGGCAAACCTGGGCATCGGATGCAACTCAGGAAGGTTTCATCACGATGGGTCCCTCGTTTGTCGAGCAGAAAGCAACCCGAGTACAGTGATGCCAAGAAATATTCGAAAGGTTCAACAACTGGGCATCCAAACGTGTCAATAAATCTGCACAGGCGACGAAACATGGCTCTATTGTTACGCCCCCGAAACTAAGGAATAATCCAAACACTGGCTCTCCAAAGGGCAAGGACCACCATCGAAATGCAAATGTTCTCGGAGTGCTAGGAAGGTGATGGTGGCAACGCTCTATGTGACATGCTGCGTGCCGAAGTCCTAGAAAAATGGAAGGAAAAGCGTCCAAAGATCCAGCCCATGCCGCCGTTAAGGCAACCAAGTTTTACAGTGAAAATCGGGTCAATATGTTGACACATCTCCCTTATTCTTCAGGCATGGCATCTTGTGACTTTTTTGTTTCTCACAATCAAGAGAAAGCTCAGGGGATTCCATTTCGACAGTGAAGATGGAATCCTAGGAACGTGCAACGACTACACATTTTGGAACAATTGTTCAGGACTGGAAAAAAATGCGTTTCCGATTGGTTCAGAAGGATGAACTTTGTATAGAAGCCGAGGGACACTACTTCGAAAAGAATGGTCTTCAGCGTTCTTGGCTAAAAACTTTCAGAGTGTCCCTCGTAATTAGCTGCACAAAGCAACTATCTCAGTTTTTATGAACGTAAAACAAGCCGTCCTAAAACTGTGAAAAGAATAACTCGCATGGCTCATAATATTAGAAGACCAATTCTGTAATCTTACACTATAAAATTGACCATCACAGCGTTTCCCACGGTTTTTCCGATTGCAGACCGGTATTTTCTTCAATATTTTTGCGCGGACCATTCTATTAAGTAAAACAAAATATGATTTATGGTTATTTTTGTTTCATTAATTTCTCATTACATCACTTTAGTCACGTGAATTTATCTACCGACACAGAGAAACGAGAGTATAATAAAGAGGAAACGTTGGAAAAAGAGCTAATCCTTAATGCTGGTATATGGCGGTAAAGACCATTACAGCATAGTGAATTAGAGAAGCAATTATCATTAATACTTTCAGAGCTTCCACAGTTTGATTTTTTTAAGTAAACAAACTAAAAAGAGTTTCTAAATTACGCCTCCATTTTTAGAATCACACACATTTCAATAAATATTCCTTTACATAGAGTAAATTAAATTAATTAAAATGACCAAAGAAATATTGGAAGCTCTTTCCAAACAATTAAGATTAGCCAAGAATTAGCATTAAAGCATTAAAGCTTAGATCTCTCCGATACGGATTTTGTCTCTAAGAACTTTCACCTCGTCTGGCTACCACGGAATCGGGGGAAAGGATCGACAATCATAATCAAAGAAACAGGCAAGAAATTTCAGCGTCTTTTTTTTTATAAACATATCTAATTTATTCCATGCAGCACAAACTAAATGGGAGCAGAATAGAAATCAATTGAAGGAGCAACGCCAGGTCATAATATCAAGGAGCATAAAAATTTCGGAACCCGCAACGAAGCGTCGAAGAAACAGTTTAGCATAAACTGAGATCTGCATTTCAGCTGTGCCACTAATCAAGTCCCACGTAATCTTCGGGTTAACAGTAGTGAAGCGAGCACGTCTTCCTCAACGTCTGGCGCCGTGCATACATGCGACTTTTACTTTTACTCCACAATAATTTTAGCATCCTATCTATTAATTATTATCGTATTTGAATTCACTAACCACTTGATTCGCCTCACCTACTACTGACTACTACTTCGCGTCGAAGCAAGTTTAAACTTGAGGAACAAACACGAAGTGTTCAACGACCCCCGGGAAGAATTATAATTATTATTGAATTTTTTTTTAATTTTCCACTCAAGTGAATTAGATTGTAAAATGTATCAAAAGGCTCCACGCTCATTCAGTCTAAGACTATGTGAAACGTAATAAAAATTTTTTGTAGAAACTATTCTGAACTACATATTAGTTACTCTTTCCATGCAAAGGAGGCCCCATTTGATATCTTACAGAAGAGACGTAAATTACGATTTTATTAATTTTTTTAATATTAAAGCTTATATGCAAGGGTTATACAGCGTCGGGACACATTAATATGACCACCTCTCCTCGAACATGTTGGAACGTCTCATGGTATGCAGATGAAAAATCATTCCATATCATTAAAAGCTGACAACAGCAGACGTGTGGTTGCATCCGTTAACACAGCAAGTGTCGCCGTCATGGGCAAAGCAAGTGACCTGTCGGACCTCCAAAAGGGGATGATCATTGGCTATCGGGCCAAGGGGGGCAGAATTTCAGAAACGGCCACCTTTGTGAACTGCTCTAGGGCTGCCGTTGTGAAGGTGTGCCGCAACTGGACGAACCAGACAGTTTCGACGCTCCCACGGGCCATCGATCCTAGAGGGGAGCGTCGGTTACGACGCCTGGCCAAGACTAATCGGCGTGCCACTGTTGAGCAACTGCCACAGCAAATGAACAGTGGGGCCACTAGGCGTATCAGCATCAAGACAGTGCAACGGTCCCTCTTGAGGTTGGGGCTCCGGAGCAGGCGTATGGTAACAGCACCCATGTTGACGCCTGTGCATCGCCGAAAACGTCTCCAATTCGCAATGGACTATCGCCAATGGACCTCGGCCGAGTGGCAAAGGGTTGCTTTCTCTGACGAGTCGCGATTACTGATGAACGGAGTGGACGGACGATGGAGAATTTGCCGGGAAGCATCTGAGAACAGGCATCCCGAAACCATCGTTGGCAGACGACAGGCTGGTGGGGGAGGTGTGACTGTTTGGGGAATGTTTTCGTGGTATGGTCTGAGTCCACTGATATTGCTGGAGGGTAAACTGAATGCTGTTCGTTACCTGACGATCGTCGCACTCCTTCATGTCGACAGTGTTTCCTCAGGGTGATGGCACCTTTCAACAGGACAATGCTCAAAACTGTCCACGACTGGTTCGAGGAGCATGAGGATGAATTCAAGCTCCCATGGCCAGCAAACTCCCCGGACCTCAACCCCATTGAACATTCTTGGGACCATCTCGATCGCCATGTCCGCAAGCTGGACTCTCCCCCTCCACCACGCACGGTGATGGATTTACGGGATGCACTGATCGCCGAATGGTCCCAGATACCTGCAACCACCTTCCAAGGACTTACTGACTCTGTCACGTCGACTAGCTGCTGTACTTGCCGCCAAAGGTGGATATTCCGGATACTAGTAGGTGGTCATATTAATGTGTCCCGACTTAGCTGAATACTACTAGTACATCAGTCATTCACTCAAAGAAACCAATCAAATATTCCACTCTTTGTTTAAAATCATTTTTAAAGCAGACAGATTCATAATGATGTAATTAGTCTAATGAAGGTGGTAATCCTCACCACTCACAGAACAATTAGTTTTTTTTTGTTTTCTTTCCCGAAATGTAATGCAAGGCCTTCATCAATTAATTTTCCCCCACGGTCACACAATACTTATTTATTTATTTATTTATTTATTTATTTATTTACAATGTACATTGAACAGCAGAGTGCCTAAGACAAGGTAAAAGAGAAAAGAAAAAGAAAAAATTATTCAATTATAAAAATGTTTAAAACAAAAGACTTTACAGAATTCTTCAATAGAACAAAAACTAAAGCATTAAATTGGTTAAAATATAAAGTTTGTAATCACGGAATTAGTGGATCTTTAGACCGAACATCATTACAACTAAAAATCGGATAATCCCGAAAATAATATGTAGGAACATTGAATCGCAAGCATTACTTAAAATCAACTAAAGCCAAATCAGACCAATAATATATTTTTAAAACAAGATCATTAAAGAGGCGTAAATGGTGAAGTGGTAAGCGGTATGTAAAAAAGAACAAAAAAAGATATTAAAAAACACAGTTAGGATAAAAGCGACGTTGCAAAATATGAATGTTTTACATTCGTAATACCAAGACAGTTCCATATAACAGAAGCATAATCCAAACGTGAAAGGACAAACATATCGAATAGTCTGATGAAGGTCGTGGAGTCACGAAAGCTCTCCGAAATGCGGGTAATTAAATCCAACCACCGATTAGCAAGGGAAGAAACGAAGTAGACCTGACAAACGGGAATCCGAAAGAACCCCTAGGTCTCTAATTTTTATGGTACAGGGTGTCCATAAATTATCTTTAAACTTTAGACTTTAATAACTGCAACATATACAAGATGACGAGAAACGGTTTTCAGCATGTGATAGGTGTACTTAAAGTTTTTTTTGTTTTAGCTGAAGCAATTATGACGAGAAATATGGACCCCACAGGAAAAAGCTCAGTGCGTTGCCTGTTTCATATAGAGTAAGTCAGATACCCGAATACAACGGAGCTTTCGGACACATAACGATAGGGAACCGCCATCCCGACCAACTATTCGGGCTTGGCATACAATATTTATGAACACAGATAATGTTCTCCATAAAAAAGGGTGGGTCGCCCATCCGTAAGTTATTGGCGACGTTGAACAGATACGGCAGACGTTTCTAAAGAGTCCGCAAAAATGTATGCGGACTGCAGCTAGGGAGATAGAAATGCCACGATCAACAGTGCACAAAATCTTGCATTAGAGGCTACGACTTTATGCCTACAAGGTGCAGCTGCTTCAGGAACTAATTTTTCCGTAATGCCAGTTAAAGCCTAAAGACAAGCCTCACCGCGACAACTTTGCAGGGCATACGCTAACAACAGTGACTTTTTGGAAAAGATTCGTTTCTCTGAAGAGTCGACATTTCACGTATCGGGCAAACTGAATCGTCATAACGTTTGCCTATGAGGACACTCCGGTCCCCATTTACACGTGAAATTGAAAGACGCAGTCCCAAGATGAATGTCTGATGTGGACGTATGCAATTGTAATTGCATCATTAATCCATTCTTCTTCTGTGAGTCTACCATCAACGGTGATGTTTACCAGGACGTGTTAAATGTGTTCGTGATGCTATAATTGGAACACCTGCAGCCTAACGTCATATTCCAGCAGGATAGGACACCACCCCATCGGTCCATAAATGCCTGTCAAATTCTGGAAGATGGAAATTTTCCAGAAAGGTGGATTGGCCGAGATGGTCCGATTTCCTCGATTATCTGACCTCACACCACTGGACTTCTTCCTGTGGGGTATCCTAAAGAACCAGGTGTACCGAATCAAGATTAGTGACCTAGTGGACTTGAAGACACGCATTTTCATTGCTTCTATACTCCACCAGAGGTGCAGACATTAAGGTTTATGAATGAGGAAAAAAAATTATGAGTTTACTGTTCACTTGCTGAAAGCCGTTTTATGGTATCTTGTATAATGTTTTAGTTATTAAAGTCTAAAGTTGTAAAGATAATTTATGGACATCCTGTATTTCCAAAAATCGTATATTGGAATTGAATTGGCCGATGTCTTCAAATGTAGGTAACTTAGCTATATTTAAAGATAGATTATTAATTGTATACCATCGAGCCTCTTGATTTAAACATACCTGCAGTCTAGAGGCTTCTTCATTTGAGGCCATCCTAGAGAATAGCTTTACATAATTAGCAAATCCGAGTTTGTCGCCATCAACATAATAGGAAAAAAAAATCATTAAAAAATATTAAAAAAAATGGATCTTATATGGATCTCTGAAAATTCCAATGTCGACTCTAAATTTTGTGTGAGAGATTAAGCGATTTATTTTAAGGGTCCCATATCTGTCTAAAGATAGTCACCAAGTAAGAAGCACCAAGAAACAGACAATTCATAATATGATAGCTTAAGAAAAGGGAAAGAATAATTAACCCTATTAAAAGCCTTTTCCAAATCAAATAATACGAGGGTGGGCTGAAAAGTAATGCCTCCATGGCTGTAACTTTTTTATTTGTTAACCGATTTTCAAAATTCTTTTTGTATCTTATACTCACATTTGTCCTCTATGTAATGCACTATTCACTTTTCGACATAGTCCCCATCCCTTTCCACGCATTGTACCAACGCGTGACTAGTCGGGTGAACCCGTCGGAGGGGAATTCCGGGGTTGTTGTCGACATCAAGACCGAACGGCAGGTGCCCCTCGGAACCCAACTCATGCCCCTTAAGGTGCTCTTTCCTCTTTGGGAAGTGGTGAAAGTCGCAAGGTGCAAAGTCTTTCATCTTTGAACTGCAGTTTTTCATCTTTGAACTGTAGGCGCTGTAAGCCCCTCTGATGTGTGGCGATCGTGTGCGGACGGGCGTTATCGTGCTGCAGAAGAGGATCCAAAGCTGCCATTCAATCCTCGTGTCGACGACAACCCCGGAATTCCTCTCCGACGGGTTCACCCGACTAGTCACGCGTTGGTACAATGCGTGGAAAGGGATGGGGACTATGTCGAAAAGTGAATAGTGCATTACATAGAGGACAAATGTGAGTATAAGATACAAAAAGAATTTTGAAAATCGGTTAACAAATAAAAAAGTTACAGCCATGGAGGCATTACTTTTCAGCCCACCCTCGTAATTATCATTGTTTTAATTACTGTATCAGCTTCTTATATAATATCATCTTTATTATTTAGATCCTTTCCAAATCGATTCATGTATGAAAGTCAAGCAATTGAAACCGTATGAACAATTTACCAGCAAGCTATAGCTCCTACTCTTGCGTCTACTTTAGTCTATTCATCTACGTTAGTTACTGCTAATTAATAGATAGTTATCTTATTCATTTTGGCAATTTTAAATTGTATTAAGGTATTAGGGCTGTCCTGTTTATTTTACCATCTGAACTATTATGAATATTATGAATTTAAATTTTTATTCCGTAACATATTTTCTTTTCCTTCACATAAAGCATAGAATACAGCAAAAGATATCCCCTTCCTCCACGATGACTACAAGTCTTTGGATTTTTTTACAAGTTGTCAGGCTTCTTCCCGAGGCGAATGTCGAGCGACAGTTTTTGTTCGATCGGCGTGAAGCGTCGGATAAGATAACGGCCAATAAAAATTTTGTCGCCGCCGCCTTTGCCTATCATATGTGGAGTGAATCGAGCTTGAAATCAATAAAAGATTTATGTCGGAGGACGACCGTCAAGGAGCAATAAATGATGAATGAAAGGACGAGGACGGAAGAATAAGCATAATCGCCTCCAACGCTTTAATCAAACTAAGCGCTCGTATTTTAATTACAATTTTAATCATCTGTTAACACGATAATGATGCAAATAGTCTTGATCGTTAAAGGCTGCTTATCACCAAATATTTATCACACCATTTTAAAATTACTATGAAATTTTTAAATAAAGCCGTTATAGGCGTCTAACGTGCGATACATAAATCTAATCTATCGCTTTAACTGCGCGAGAAAAGAAATTTGAAATATATCCACTGTCAATATTGATATCATTCAATATTGCCATTCAACAAACATATCTGCCGCCAACACTGACTGCTGCAAATTCCTCAATAGTATTCGGTATGTAATGGAGACTTTATTATACCATTTAGTAATTACTCGGTCGATCTCTTGTAAATATGATAGAGGCGATGCGTCGAAGCATGCTTTCAACTAATTTCCGGGAAGTCTCGACAGAAATGACTCGCCATTCGCTGCCAGAGATGAGAGCGAAGATTGTCTTAGTGTTCGATTTCGCATCCATCGCTCCAATTCATTCCAGAGATATTACATGGAATGAGTCCAGGAGTTCAAGGGTATTGTGCATACAGTTGGCGGGAGGCATGACTTTAAAATGACTAAGGGGCAAATACAATCAAATCTGCTGTTCCTTTTTGAATCACCCTCGTCTTGCTGTTCTTTTTAACTTTCGGTAGTTTTTCGCTTTCGTCCCTAGAAGCAGCTTTGTAGGGACAAATGGCGGGTCCACCCCATTGACATTATCAAAAATTGGTTAGTAGGCTCGACGCTTGGCGTTATCATACATGTACAAACAAACGTAGATCGAGTACATTAAATAATAATTGTGATAATAAAACAATTTATTCTAAAATATTACAGTGTTCGAATAGTTAGGAAATAGCATACATGATATAAAGACTGGAAGAAAACAGTCCGAGAAAAATTGTTTGCAGGCAATCGTGAAAAGTACGACCCTTCACTCTAAAAAGCAGCTTATTGCAGTAGAGGAAAGACACCAGTCCAACCACTCAAGATATATATGTGTAGCTTTTGTACATGTCACGTGAAACGCTGGCCGAGCTTCGAATCTCAAGCGGGAGTAATATGTCATGTGATTTTCTGAGAAAGAAAAAACCGATGCAAATTTAAATGTGTAAAAAGGAGTCGGCGGAAAATTGGTAGATTTTGGAAGTCGTGCCAAACTCTCTCTAGCCCTCGGGCCAGATCCTCTTCCGCCGCAATCGAAGCGCCCAAGTTGCCTTATCGTCGGCAATTTCTTCTCAGATAACAGTGATTTCTTTTTGATAGAATTTTTAATGGCTGAATTCGTCGAGAAAATATGAATCCATCTAGTTTAATTCAATTACAAATGCGTTTCCTAGAAAGGAATATCATGTAAGTACTGTAGGCGCATTGAATTCCCAGACGAGGGATAAGGCTACAGGCTATTTAAACCTGGTATTGTGCAACCAAACACTTCAATGTATCAGGTCATTTAAAGAGTTCTTGCGTATTTCTGCACCCTAGTCTTTGACAATGAATAGCACCTGAACCCCTTCACGGAAATGGCTCTGTCCTACACGATTCTGCTCACACCTATTCCTTTGAGAAGAATCTTTAAAAAATTATTTTATCCTAGTAACAAGCGATAAATGAGAATCTACAGTGGGTGACTACTGAAAACAAAATTCGAGCAACACTTGTTTTTTGAATTCAAACTGGGTCATGCCGAAATGTATGTCAAGGGTATGGACAGAATAAGTTGTCAACAAGATCACAAGAAAGGAAAAAAAGAAACCACTATTCCATATAAATGTAGTGGTTTCTTTTCTTCCTTTCTTGTTATCCTATTGTCCACAGTCTCGGCTTTCACATTTTTTTATTATTATTTTTATTGAGAAAAGATCAGGTTTGGTTTTCTAAATTACGGGATGGAGATTCAATGAATACCTTCAGTGCTTCATGAATTAGCCAGACAACGGGATCTTTGCATAATGATCTTCACATACTAGGAAACGTAAAACAAAAAAGGATAAATGGGTCCCTCCTACTGTGTCAGAGGCTACTACAGTGCAACGCCAGACCACTTGCTCTTCCTAGCTCCAACGTCATCATATAGAGCCACTGCTGGACCAAATTTTTAAATGCGATGAAAAGTGGGTCCTCTTACAGAAGGTTGTTAGGGATCTATGGTAAAAATAAGCATATTTAAATGCGGCGCGCGCGTTCATTTCACATGAGCTATCACGTGGAGAATAGTTAGGACAGGTATTACGGAGGGTTGATTCAGATAAAATGAGACGACTTTGCAGTTCTGTTACGATGGTGTAATACCATGGCGCCACCATCGGTTGTGTTTGATGTGAGAGCCACGTTGTTGGACTATCGCCCGGCACCGTAATTTCTACTGAAGTAGGCTGAGTTTGAGGGACTCCATGGGAAGTTCGTTCCACACCTGCTGACACACTTTCCATAGCCCATCAACGGTTCTTGGTCGGTGACTTCCGAGCCGCCGTTTCAGGAGACCAAAACCACAGAAATCCATCGGTGATGCGTCAGGAGATTTTACAGGCACATGAGTGAAGGGAATAACTCATATGTCCGTCTCCTGTTCCATCTTCCTGTAGTAAGCCACAGATGACTTGGCAGTGTTCAGTTGTGTTCAGTCACTCAGTTGTGTGACCGCGCGCTTTATGACGTCGCTCCAGCCCAAGATTGTCATGAATTATTCTGGAGACTGTTGCCTGTGAAATGCCTTTCCTTTGGGCTAGACTTCTCTGTGTGGGGGGATTTTCTTTCAGCCCTTCAGACCGAATTTCTCGCACCACCTGAGCTGAACGTGTTGGCTGGGGCTTGTTTCTGGTCTGCTTCTCTGCTCGTCCACGTTCATTAGATGGTCGCAATTTGTTCTTTTTGATTATTCGACCCACAGTAGCTTTGGATACCACAATACCATTTCGTTTGCATAATTCCACAATGCACGAAAGACTGAAGTTAGCGTCGGAAAGGCCAAACATATACCCTTTCTAAAAAGCTGTGATTTTGGAAGCCATATTTCAGCACGAAATGTCCCAAATAGCAGCAACAAGTGTATACAAAGCCAATCCCCATGAATAGTGGACGAGTCATGCAAATCACATTCCGTCAAGGTCATACGCGGCGTTTAAAGTCGTCTCATTTTATCTGAATCAACCCTCCGTAAATAGTTAGTATTGGAACAGCGAGCTAAAAACCCTGAGTTGTGCCACCGAAAATTGACAGGTATTGGGAGGGCTACATAACAGTCTTTTCCGATGTCAAATTCAGCTTTTCGAAGTTATGAAAGCATGCAAGAGTGAGGCTTCGTAGTTTCTAAGAAAGAGATATCAAGTGTACTAAATAACATTGGCAAAACCAAAGTGGCGACATTCCTAAGGGTAAAAAGCAGACCAATCCGAGATCATCTACTAGCCGGACACCTGAGGTCGTCCGGAAAGTTAGGGCTCTCGTAAGCGGATGTAACCCATCAATACAACGGACAATTTCACAGAAGGTAAACACAATTATCAACCGTGATTTACAACTGGAGAAACGACACAGCATATGATCATAAGTTGTTGCCGCGCCATGATCAAGAGCGACGGACCAACTGCCGTTAACAGTATGAACGGTACCAGGCGATGAGAAGTGAAAATACGTGGTCACACTATATGAGGCGGATGTTTATTTAAGCGACTGCAACAAGAGCCGAGTCATTTTTTACCGCCCAAGGGGATCTAAAGACTTCAAAAAATGGTACCAAGAATGCAAGGAAACACTTTCAAAAGGTTTCATGATCATGGTGGGATACAGCTATAACAGCAAGTTAACTTTACACAGGGTTGAGTCAAAGGCCAAAGTCAACTCCATGTACTATCAGGCTAACCTTTAAACCCTCATTTAACCGTGACATCCCCGATTTGACTGCACCAAGACAAGGTGTCGAGTCCACTGCCGCGTCAACTCGCCTGTTCCTGAAACGTATGCAAGGAGATACCGAATCCGCTCCATTTCATTCAGCGACATACCCGTCAAGTCGAAGGACGCATCGCCTATGAATTTTTGTGGCTTTGGTCTACTTAAACGGGCTCTCGGAAAGATATGACCGCGAACAGTGGAGGGCCTTTGTAAAGCGTGCCAACAGGAGTGGTTACGTATTGATCTTAGTGTTCTGCACTCTAGCCTCCTGAAGTGGAAACTGCGACGCAGGGCAATAGTAGCCTGGCATGGCTACCAGATTGAACACACTCGATGGTGGCGAAAGGGATTTTCCACTTTCTCTGGCCCTCTGTAACTTGTTACTATAGATCCCTAACAATCCTCTGTATGCAGCTTGGGTGGGAAGATTTCCCTCATCCTCCTTACTGGCCTGACATCTCTTGTATAGATTATCCCTTATTTAGATCATGGTAATCATATGTGCACACGACATTTTAGAAATCGCCATGCACTCTCAAAAGAGAATTGCAAGACTTTTTCATCTACCGACATGGGATTTACACATTACTCAGCCGCTGAAGACATGTTATTGATTGTGAGGAGAATTACGTAGTTTTATGAATAGATTGAATGTCTTTATAAGTTATGTGAGTGCAAATGCATCACTGAAAATATGAAAGAACCTTTTAATTGACCTGATATTTTAAAAGGGAAATGTGAAAAACGCTTCGCAAATACCGCTAACGATGAACATAAGTGGATATGGATATATCCGTGGGGATTAAAGCCTACTTAACAGAAGACGTTGGGGTGTTGATGGATTTAAATAATTCATCTGAAATAAGTTAATTAATAAGTGTGTGGTTTGTCTAAGTTTTATATTTCACAGATAATCTATTTCATTGCTGTAGAGAAAACATATCGTTACTTACAAGCATAGGTAAATTGCATACTGTGTGTCAACTATTGAAAATGAGGACTTACGTTTAAATTTTCATCTCTGAACAGTTTGAAGTTACTGATAACACTGACGGCCGTAAGCAAGGCCTCGAGAAAGGTGCTATTCACAGCGTTTTCATGTTGCGGCAAGGCAAATGCATTTCGTAGTTCAACTGATTTGGAAACGGAAAAAGATTTCGAAGTCTTGTATGTTTCTTATAGCGTTCTTCTACCATCTTCCATCAGTTGGTGTAGCTTTTCTGATTTTATTCCCAGTAGTTGAAGCGTCCTGCTTCTATATTATAACGACAAGAAACTTATAGTCGATGCTCTATATGGAAACATTACAAAAATGATATCCTATGGTCAGTCTATACTGGAACTCAGAGAGACTACGTCCCCGCGAAATATCAATGTAAAATTTTATTGGTAACATGACAGAATCTTCATAAACTTACCGTACCACTTGCAAAGATCCTTTCCTTCTTTACGCTTATGCCAATATTTAATATTTACGAATACTTTTGATAATATGGAGTATATAAAGAGTGCTTAGAATGATACACATTTATAAATAAACATTCAACAGGGTCATTATTGCCGTTTCTATCTTGATAAAGCAATACAGTAATTTATTTAGTGTAACGCGTTTCGGTAAACCTACCGGTATCACGGGATAAACTACAATGTAATAAAGATACAGCTAAACATATAGCTAACAAGAAAAGAAGAAATCCACCAGTCAGCTAACGTAAGCCGAGATGCTGACTGGTGGACCTATAAAAGGAGAAAAACAGAATTAATAGCTGCTGACCTCATTAATTGGATCCACGAGGGTTTGATTTCAAACTGGCTTGATTGTGCAATCATTTATTATTGCCTTTTATCATTCTGACTGTTTTGGCTTCATAAATGGCTATCTTTCTGAGGCCATTATCGTGTTTTAATATTGCCATAAGATTTCGATGGTTCATTTTTTTTTTGTGAGATATTTGGTAAATCCTTTTTCACACGATCTCTTAAGTTTTCCGAAACATTTGTTGAATAGCCTTTTTTCATCCCACATAAACCTTACCACATTCCATATATGTTAATTGATTAACATCGCAACTGTAGTCTTCGATTGTCTGGTTTAAAAGCCTAATTTCAATAATTGTTGGCTCTTTCATTCCCACGTTGCGAAAAACATCGGCAATTCTGTGTGCTTTTGGACCTTTCTGTGTGTTTCTTTGGTCTTCTTATCCATGGAGGCCGTTGTTGGATCGATCGATTGGGAAAATGGTTTTTAACTACCTCTTCTGTAAGCGGTAGCAATTTCTTTTTGTGATGCTTTCTGTCTGTAATTGCTTTTTTTGGTTAAGTGACTTGCAGAATCGATTTCTTATCGCTGCCTTCTCATGTGACTTAAGATGATCTGATGTGTAACCAATAATGTTAGCGGTCATACTCGGCTTCCTGAAAATATTCTCAACCCACAAATTACTCTGGTTTTCTGTATGCATACTGTCTTCATCTTTTAGAGTCATCTGTAGACGTCCTGCTGTTATAGTGATCGCGTATTACATCAATTTCCAAAGACGACAAATTGTTGGTGCCCGATAGGCGGTGCATCCGTGACACAAAACCTCCAGTTTATTAGGCCGTTTGTGACATCGAGAACTACGGTTTCGAAAATTATAACTGCTAAAGATAAAACATTTTTTTCCTAAACACCACAGTCGAAGTCGACTAAGGTGAAAGCTGAATGACAGAAAATGGGCATTATAGACGACTGTGACATCTAACAGAATGGATTACGATGTATTGTCCCTAGAATTTGATGAGTGCTATGTTTATTGCATTGAGAATATTAAAAATGTTATTTTGCAGAATTAAAGGCGCCATTGATTGATTGTTTCTTAAATAACAAAATTTACACTTCATATTATACAACTCTGAATATGATTCCGCGGCTAAATTTGCAAAATCCAAAATAGCAGATTCAATATGGTTATTTTAAATGTCGCTGGAGAACGCGTGTAATTTACGCTAGAAAATTCTCTAGCGACGTGGAATCACGTAACAGCAAACAATGAGGAGGAGGAAGTAGGCGAACGGAAGGGACGTCAGAGAAGGTGGAAAAAGAGCAGGCGAGGAAAGAAGATTTAGTAGAGATTGAGAAACGAAGGCCTGAGGAAGGAAGATCTGATGTCCGAAGGCACGAGCGGACAAAGAGAGTATGAAAGGTTGCATCCCTGAATTACATTAGTAAGTGAGTGAATAAGAACGAGGTTTCTATTCCCGACAAGTGCAGCAATGTTTCCTTAGCTGACAAACGCCAGAATAAGGCAAGTGAATTAAAAATTGTAAAAGCGTCGGAGTATGTTTTAACTTATCCTGGACCTTTTCGCTATTTAATGGATTCCACATTTCTATCGTTATCAAGTATTCATCTGGAATATGGGTGCGTTAAAAAGAGCGAGGAGAAAAGCCAAATAAAATTGGTATTACGTAAAATAAAAGGAATTCTGGATTTGAAGGCTTCTTTGCTCGAGCTCAGGGGAATATTAATATTTGCTAATTTCTCCTTGAAACGAATTTCTGCTCGGCTCCGCTTTGAATTATTCCATTTGTTATTTGATGTCGAGATAGCGAAGTGTTTCCTGGAATTTTTCGGTGGAGTGTTTCATCCTGACGCTAGGAATTTAGACTCTCGTTATTTTTCCTCCCACTGATGTGTCGTTTGTTTATTTTTGGTATTTGCAACTTGAATTTGCAAATTAAGTTGCTCAGTTTAAAAATTTTGCGGATAGAACTCGCCCATAATTGCATATTGGGGTTGGGAGAATTAATCAACTAATCTTATCCGGAAATATGAATTCCTGGATCTCTTTATTTCTTTACTTTACCTAGTGGACTGTGTTTAATTAAAGCGAATATCCATTTAAGGAAAAATTATCACATCTTCATATAAATTGATATTGATTGTTATTCTTTATTTTTAACACACTTTATCCTACTTGCTTTGTCTGTCTGTCTGTTTGGGTGGAATTTTGTAATCGATATTAAAGTTACTTCCTATTAATGGATTGACTTGAAATTTTGCACTTACTTACTTACTCCTGGTGACAATACATGAATCAATTAAAAAATCCACTAAATAATTGATCAATTAGTGGCAATTAATTAATTTAATTTATATATGAAGAATATCGTTTAAGACTTTACCAATAGATAGCGTTAAAGTGTGTTTTTAAAAAATTTTTTTTATCCTTACTTTACTGTTAGTCACGTTATATGGCGACCATCGTATGGGATCAATTTTTCAAAGGAGCAATGTCATTGATGGAAGAAATCTTGATTGGCGTCACAGGAACGTATTTATAATTAATTTTTATGTTTCCACTGCAAAACTTTGATGAGGTCTCTATCTCCAAGAGTATCGAATATGTATAATGTTGGATGTTATTATAATTGAGATTTATCCATATGTACTTAACTGTCTGACTTGTTTACATTAACACTGAGTGAGCATATTATTATGACCACCAGACATATTTATGCAAATGCGCGCACGGACGTCGCCACAATGTTGCTAGCGGGCCGGACCAATATAAAAAGGGAAGCTGAGTGTCGTCGACAACAGTACACGTGTTCCATTCTTCAACTATGGGTAAACGACGCGATTAACAGCCTTCGAACGCGGGATGATTGTAGGTGCTCGGAGCTATGGAGCTTGTATCAGCGAAACAGCAGCATTCGTGGGGTGCTCAAGAGCAGCCGTCGTTAAAGTATTTAAAGACTGGACGGTTAGCCGGAAGACGGGGTCTGAACGTTCGCGTTGTGATCGCCCGCGGATGGTTGATGATCGGACAGAACGGAGACTGTCACGACTGGTAAAGGATAACAGAAGGGCAACTGTGCATCAAATCACTGCTGACCTTAATCAGGGGTCCTCCAAAACGGTCTCTGAATGCACTGTCCGCCGCATACTGCATCGCATGGGATACGGAAGCCGAAGACCTGTCCGCACACCTTTGCTGTCTGCAGCCAACAAGCGGTAACGACTCCAATTCGCTCAGGAGCACAAGGACTGGACTACCGAGCAATGGAAACAAATCATGTGGTCTGACGAGTCACGATTTCAGTTACATCATGCAGACGGCCGCGTGAGAATCTGGCGGAAACAGCACGAAAGCATGAGTATAATCTTCAGGCCGGTGCGGGCAGTGTTATGGTCTGGGAAATGTTTTCTTGGGATGCGTTGGCTCCGTTAATACGTGTTGAACAACGTCTGGATGGCACAGCATACCTCCGTATCGTCGCCGATCAAGTCCACCCTGTCATGTTGATGGCGTACCCCAATGGAGATGGCTACCAGATGGGTTTATGCGTCCGCAACACCTAAAGCAGCTTAGATTTCTTTCATTCCCATACTCATACCTCTGCCAATGTCCAATCTCAGTTTGAGGAATAAGAAGATCAGGTTAAAGTCTTCCCTGGCTAGCGCAGTCACCGAATTTCAAGGGATCAAACTATTTCTGGTCCATTTTCGGAAATAAAGTTAGGAATAGATATCTCCCAACTGCATATTTCAGTTGAAACAGTTTCTACATGAAGAATGTAAAAAAAAAAATGCTATTAATGAAAGTTTCCTTACTTTCTCCAATATTTGTTTCAAACTCTGTGTTTGTTCCAGAAAATTGGGTAAAAAATTTCATATTAATTTCTTCAAAGTTTTAATTATGTTGTACCTTTTTTTTAACATTCCATAAGAGTGATGAAATTTCTTCTGAAAACTAACTTTGCAATTTGAGTTTGTTTCTCCTAAATCAGAATAAAATATGAACCTCTTATTCTATATTGAATTTCAATAAAATAGAAACACTTCTCTCTCTCTCTCTCAAAAAAAGTTATTGCATATCAATTTCCTTTAACATCTTTAGTTCCTTATTCATCTTATCACGTTTCATGTGAAATTTCATCTTTTTGAGGTCTTTCACTTCAATCACTGCTAAGAAAATCGATATTTCAGAGGATCAATATCCTCATAATCAATATAATTTCATGCTTTATTATATTTTATCCTTTTAAAAGACCGTAGTTAATGCTATTTGGCCAGTGCATTATTTTATTGTACAGCGTTATATCACCGCATTGTGGTTATATGACTGCTATCGATTGCTGCCGCATCAAACATAAATGAGATTTTAGCAGTTAGGCGATAATTACAAAGTACAGTATATGCAATCAAATATTATAAATTATTTACCGTTTCCTCTTTAATCAAGTTTATACATTAATTGCCTATTCATTCGTGTAGATGGATAGCCCTGTTAGAGGGGCGGCGTTTCGTCATTAATTAGCGAAGAAGCCTGAAAGCGGATGGCCTGTGGCGCAGCCTGCCTCTATACAAAGCCTTCCGGACTTCCGTGTTTGAGGAGACGAAACTCTCCATCAGCCGAACAAAATGAGGGGATTAAAGGAGACGAAGGGAATGGAAAACTCGACAAGAGAAATGACAAGAGAGAGGCGGGAGAGGTGAGGGGGGGGGGGGGGCAGAATGATCTTCATATTTTAAGCAGATAATTTTGCGTATCCTCGAAACCTTAATAAATAGGCCGTTCTCCAGAAAGATAAACCTTTATTAATGTAATAAAGTTCCTTTATACTCTTTCACTAATAAATCATTGTATATACACTACGTGGAAGAAAGTGATTTGATCCCCCTCCTTCATGAGCTTACTCACGACCGTCACATGGTCTGTGAGATTTAAAAACGGAAACGGGAGTTTACTCAACTAATTCAGAGGTTTTAAATGGCTATTAGGAGACGGCTTTCCTTTTCGACAAGAGCATAATAATAGGATGCTCCATAGGAAATATGAGTATACGATGCATTGCTGACACCCGACAAGTTCCAAAATTCAACCGTATCCTTTGTTATTAACTGACATTGCAGGAGGAATGAACATCGCCCCAGAAGACCCACGAAACTGCAATGGGGAGTGCGAAAAAACAGGACCCGTGATAAACGAATTTCCGATGGCCACCAATGCAAGTTACAATCAAGAATCTTCTTAAAGCACGCCTGTATTTGAATATTATGGATCGAACAGTCACCATAAACATTTTATCACAAGGAAGAATTCAGTTCAGCGCCTACGATGATGTAAGGAGCACAGGAATTGGATGCAGGATCAATAGCGGAGTGTTATGGAGTGACGAATCACGATTTACGCTTTTTAGGTTGGATGGACCTGTGTGGGCGTGGCGGTTACCTGGGCAACGTATGTTATGGAAGTCCACAGTTCCCATCGAGAATGATGGTGATGATATGGGGTAGTTTCAGGTGATTTGGCATGGGTTCGCTGATCGTAATACGTGGAAACAATGAATTCCGAGACATACTGGACAATTCAGTGCTCTCTATGTTGTGGCAGTTCTATGGAAAGGATGAATGTCTCTTCCAGGATGACAAAGCCACCGTCATGTTTCCAGGGTTACACGTCAATGACATGCTAAAAAAATCATCCGCAATGTACTGAGTATTTTCAATGCATACTTTCGTAAAGTTGATTAGCTTATTAGGAGTACTAAATGATACATAGCGCTTTATACACTACATTCGTGTCCAGAGGTTAAGCATAATCAATGTCAATATACTTATATATTCATAAACCAACTTCCAGAATGAAGTGAAATTTGGTATGTATGTGCAATGCCGCATTGCAAGTACAAAGAAGACAAAACTGTTTAATAAAAATAGAAGTTTATGAAAACAGAGAAAAGAACAAGGTTTTTATGCGCACGAAACATGGGGAAAAGCGTGCTAATATGGTAATTTCTAGACTTTGGAGACTGTTCCAAGATACAGGAAATATTGCATACCGACCAGTACAAGGTCGCCCAAGGTTTATAACAACTCTGCAGGACCGGTATTTGCAATTAACTGCAAGACGCCAGAGGATCCTACTTGCTAGGCAGATGTCTTAACTAGCCTGCAGCCGCCTCAGAAACAAGAGTTTCCAGACAAACAGTTTAACGGAGGCTCAAAGAAGCTGGTCTTTATGCCAGACGTCCGGCAGTTTTTGTCCCGCTCATCCCTGCGAGTGGTAGGGCCCGTTTAAACTGGAATCACTGGAGCAACGTGTTATTCACCGATGGGTCCAGATTCGGATTACAAAGCGATTCTCTTCAAACCACAATCTGGAGAGAACGTGAAACCCATTATAAACCCAACAACATCAAGGAAAAGGACCAGTATGATAGTGGTGGAGTTACTGTTTGGGGAGGCATAACCTAAACGGACGCACAAACCTCTACATCTTTGACAGAGGTATCGTTATTGCTCGGAGAAAGAGATGAAATACTGGAAGGTCATGTTTCAGATGCTTGGGTTCAGATTTACTTTCATGGACGATAATGCACGTTTCCGCAGAGCTCTGCTGGTGGAGGACGTTCTGCAAAGTGAGGACATCCAATGCATGGAATGGCCAGCGAGATCTCCAGATATGAACTCGATTGAGCGTGCGTGGGAAGCACTAAGGAGACGATTTACATCCCGCCAGCCTTCATCAATGACCATACCAGGTCTCAAAACTGTTCTTCGCCAGGAGTGGAACTTGTTGCCAACCGAGCTCTTGATAGCACGAAACGCAGGTTCACGGCTTGTGTCGCCTTAGGGGTGACCAAATTCCATTTAGTAAACATTCAGTTCTCTGGTGACTGTCCTGCTTCGAGTCTTCCGCTTTCCGTGCCTTTCACGAGAAGATCAATTTGGCGTTTATGGTCTATATTAAACGCAAAATCAAAGATAACAAAGATTTCTCCTGGCGTGGCTTGCAAGAGTGTGTAATGTGACCCTATGCTTTGCTCTTCTGTATGCATTGAACTTTGATCCCTTTGAATAAATCTGCATTTCTGAGATAATCCAATCGTGAATTGACATTGGTTTAACTGTCTAACTGATTTACATGATATTTACATACCAATGTTTGTCATTTTTCTGGATTTGAACGTGCAAATGTTATTTTTTACAAGAATCCTTAACTTTTGGACACGAGTGTAACAGGCCCTCTATGGATGTTATCATAATCTTATCTGAAGTTTACGGAGATATTATATTTCTTTTTCTATTTGATTGGCAAGACAAATCTAAACAAAATGATCTTCGATATAACTTGCAGACAATACTATAAGGTGTTAGGAGTAGTACAGTAGAAGAAAGTATCATGCACAGCGGAAATCTATAGCAAAGTTTGAACAAGCAGCCGTAGCATTCGCCTCCCTCATTCAGTACGTATAAAAAAAGACCAACATTTCCTTGAAGAACAAGATTCGACTCTTTCGGGCACTGATCCTGCCAGTCCTCTTGTATGTAAACCTTGCTCTAAACAGAGCTGAATAAACTTGATGTATTCCAAATTCGATGCCTACAGCAGATCTTGAGAATCTCACTTCGCAACCACACCACCAGCAATATCAACAAATTATTAGTGAGCAAATCCAGCAAAGTCTGATGAAATTGTTTGGCCAGGTGTATTGAATGGGCACAACTGACTAATACTTAAACGGCTTTGTAGCAAACGACTTATTCAATGGAGAATTTAGCGTATGCTCGGGAAAACATGAATTAAATAAGTGTAGAATCGATCTCAACCTTGGATCGTACGGCATGGAAAAGCGTCACTGCAAATGTTCGAAAATCCTGCAGCACTTACAACAGTGTATTAGTTGCGAAGCCTTCAGCTAGGGATTAAAGAATAAAAAAGAAGAACATGCGGATCGCAATGTTATGTTTATGTAATTTTCAGAGGCATTTATCTCCTTTCTTTCCTTCAGCAAAAGATAACGAAAAAGACGGAGAGCGAATCAAAGATTCAAACAGAAATTCACACCGTGTACTTCTACTGTTACGGGATACAGCATACAACGTTCGGTACCCATGAATAGAGGCAGAAAATAATGTAGATAACGAGTAATAAATATGAGCACGATGGACTCCTGGCTGTTGTGATCAGATTAGTAAAGTGAGTGAAAATTGATCAATAAAGAGGAGCTACGACTTTCAGCGGCAGTTTATTGCTTTAGATAGAATCTGGGAGCAATATTTTAATCCTCAGACCAAAATTCAATCAACGGAGTGCCAGGAACCTAATGAAGATCTTCAATAAAGGCTTGCCTTATCTTGAACCTTCAATGGATAAACTAATAATGAAGTTTTTTGAGGGGGTGGACAGGGTATTATCTTTGTAGATTATCTTTCAAAAGTTAGGTGTTCAAAAGAATATGAGTGCACGTATAAACTCTTCTAAAATAACTCTCTTGCAAAAAAGGTAGCTTGGATATACAGCTCATACAAAGTTTGTATATATACACCGCAAAGATTTTTTTTAACAGTAAATTTTAATATATTCGTAATTTTTAATAAAAATACTAAACTTCATTTCCCTCAACAGTATTTTCCAACAATTAAAATAATATTATAAAATTCGGTTTAGCAAGATCGCCAATATTAAAAAGTTGCAGAAATAACTATCTTTTTAAATAAACTTTTTTTTTAATTTCCGCTTGAAATTTCCATCTTCAGTGAAAGTTAGGAAAAACTTGGGAGAAGTCAGAATCGACTGAAACATGCAAATCTCATGTTTTCGTTTGCTCGCTCTCTTATCGTAATCTATGAATTTTGAATTTTAATGTGAAGCCCGTTTCGCTGTCCATTTTAATTAAAACTCGATCAATAAAAGCTTGCTTTCGGGTGAGCAGCTAGGCGAAGTCTACTTGGCATCGCCAAATGAAAATAACCACGTGAAAAACAGGATCCTTTCAACGGACTAATGAGGTGGGTGGAAAACGATCAACAAAGGGATTAAAACTGAAAGCCCTCGTTTCTCTCCCTTTCTCTTTCCCTTATCTCGCTCACAAACTTAGATGCAACAAGGCTGATAGCGTATATATTATATTGAACTGTTTTTATATAAAAAAAACATTATAGATTTAAGAATATCTTTATAAGAAAAAAAAATCAAATAATGCGTAGATTATGATACTCTGGGGAATTAAGCAAAACAAATGAAACGCTAATGGAAAAGAAGAATTAAAAATGACTTCTTTTCCCGAAAGAAGAGTCAGGGTAACAGGGTTCTTCTGAACGCAAATCACGTTAGAAAGAAAGTTTATCGTTAAACAGGATATTTTTGCATACAAACATAATTTCCTTTTCCATAAAAGTAACGACGAAACTTAATTGTTTAAAGAATACTAGATCCAGCCCCGTATTACAGGTCACTCACGCAATATCTATCAATTAGTTAATCAAATATTTTTGGTCCTGTATTTCCCATCTGGGAACGAAAGTAATATGGTTTGGTTGATAGTTGAATTTCATTTGTACTTAACTCTATTTTCAAATTTCACTTGAATTTTTGAAATCTATATTTGGATGCAATCTGCTCTAATAACTACCTTCATGTCTTGCGGCAACGGTGGAATTTTGAAACCGCATTATAATCTTCCGAGTTTTCCACAACCATTCCTTGCCACCACAATACTTCCCCAGAGTCAACACAACCTTTCTCGGTTTTGTGGTAGAGAACTATAATCAAGCAAAATAATAAAGTTGATGGAATTGTGGAAGAGAACTATAATGGTAGACCAAACGGTTGCGGTCCTCACGTTCAATCTGATGTCCTCCATAGTTGCGTAACGCGTTACCTTGAAGCCTATGCAGATCAGGGAAGAATTAAATTCACTCGGAGCAAGATCTGAAGAGTGCGTTGGTTGAGTGATGAATTCCCCGGCGAGAAATTGCTGGTTCGGTAAGTGAGAGACATAGGTGGAGGGTCCAGCTGCCGTACATGGCGATCAAGGTGCCCCCACAGATGTTCGATTGGATTGATGTCCGGCGAATTAGCGGGCCAAGGGAGCACTCGAAAGTCAGTAGAGTGTTCCTCGAACCAATCCAGAAGGAGACGTGCCTTGTGCCAGGGTGCATTGTGCATTGTCCTCGAACACACCATCACATTAGGGGAACATCGTGAGCATATACGGGTGCACCTGGTCCGCTACGATTGACAGATAGCCACAGGCATTCAAATTGCCCTCTAGACGAATCAGTGGACCTAACTGCTCCCAACAGAAGATCCCCCGCACAAGCCTGTTTCCGGCCCACAATAGCCTCCTGCAGTCTCTTTTCATGGTGTTCACGACGCACTCGCCATCGCCCGTAAATCTTATGGAGCAAAAACCTTGACTCGTCGGAGAAGGCGACCTTAGCCCACTCGTCTGTGGTCCAATGGCGGTGCTCACGTGTAAAGTCTAGGCGTCGTTGACGAAGACCCCAGTCAACATGGGTGCAGCAACCATGTGTCGACTGTTCAGGCCCATCCGTAGCAGGGTGCGTTCAATAACCACGTGCAGGGTATTGTCGGATACACGTCTGTTGGCACCACTGTTGAATCTGGTGGTCAGTTGATAGACTGTGGCTCTTCTGTCACCTTTTACGAGTCGTCGTAAGCGCCACTCACCCCGTTGGTTGATGGCTCGTGGCCCTTTGCAGTGTTGGCGTTGGGACGCGATTTCTGTCCCTGCTGTCCATTCTTTGTACACCTTCACTACAGCGGACCGTGAACAGTTCACAAATCGCGCCGTTTCGGAGATGGTGCCACCCTTGCTGCGATACCCTATTATCATCCCGTTGTGGATGTCCGTTAAATCCGGACGTTTACGCATCTTGAGGCTCGTGCACCTGCCATTTGATGCACCAGCTTTAAAGCTTTCTCAGCCTGTTATGCAAATTTTTCAATGTGTAATCGTCGTTGGGGCGAACCATGCATGTGCCTTGAAGGGGTGCTGGTCATATTTCATTGAAATGACAGTGTATACTGGAGATGGACTTCCAAACATGAAAATTTTTTTGACAACCTTGACAACATGATTGCCTTTAAGACACCTTGTGACAGCATGACTGTCTGGGTATCTGCGTAGCCCAATTGGTAGAGGCGTCGACCATGACAGTCGAGGTTCCTGATTCGAATCCAGGTCGCAGAATTTTTCCTTCCATTTTTCGATAGAAAAACTCTACGTGTTAATTGGGTACTTTAGTGTCGCCTTGCAGCAAAAATACTTTATATTCTTTTACGCGTGCTTTTTAAATAAAAAATTCCCGGTATTTATTTGACTGAGTAAATGTATGAACTAGTCCAAGTCTTTTCAAAGTTAGAGTATATACGAGCACAAGAGCTATTTTGATGAATTTACTTTACACCATTTACAATACAAGTGATGAGACGAAAACTTCATCTTTGACACACTCGCAAGGCTTTAGATCTTGATTGCTTGGTGGCCATCATACGAGCTCCATTTTCCCTTTGTTGAACGGCCAACCTAGCGTCGCAGATTTTGAACTTCCTTATGCCAGGGAGAGACAGCTTCATCTTGTAAAGCTTAAGAGCCATTATTAAAGAAGAAATTACCATTGAAAAAATAATTGAATTATTATAAAACAAATGTAAGCTATTACCTCATAAAAGCTCTAAATTTAAAACGTGAACTAAATGAAACTTAGAAAATAATACGAACAAAGTAATTAACTTTTATATTTGCCAATGAAACTACTCTTATGTTTAATAAAGTAATTGTCTTTGTCATATTCTTCAAAATTTTCAACTATTTCGAATGTGAGAATGCACTTTTTATTTATCTAGGGAGATTTATTTAGATGTCCCAATTCGTCCCTCCCCCTTTCACTCTCGCTTTCTCTCTTGTTCAGCGAAGAGAGAGGGTTAATTTGCCATTGACTCTGGCGTTACACCGATGCAATTTAATCCAATTTCCAAGCAAACGCCGCATGGGCTCGTTAATCTGGCAGCAGCAGCGCGCGCGCACGTCTCACGGTTTTCCCCTTATTAAAACGCTCGTCATCGAACTCCTGCGAACCGTGAACGGAAGGAGAAAAGTGTCATAAAAAGAAGCCGGATGACTGAACAGTAATGACGGTGAAATACGGGACCGATTTACTAAAAGACTTTGAAAGAGAAAAAAAAAAGTATCGTTTCTCGTCAGGTGAGCCGTGACGACCGAAGGCTCCTCTCGAGACCGGAGCATTCCCTATCTTTAAACCCCATCCGTTCCTCTTTACTACAACGACGTTTATCTATCTATCGCTCCCTTAAAAAGGCAAGGAACTGTTGCGGAGCTTATCGCGCAAGATTCATATTTTCCTTCTGTTCATTCCAAACCGCCAAGGTTCTATTTTTCCGATTTTAAATCGTTTTAAAAAATAAAAACAACTTCTTTGCAACGAACGGCATTATCCTTTTTTATATAGCTTCTTTTTTCCCCTCCGATTCAGTTATGGGCAAATGTCATATGAATTGCCATTTCACTTCTGGGAGCATTATAAGGGGTATGTCATTAAATGAGACCATCCAAAGGTTCCCATAGCATAACATATGGAAATAATCCGTTTATAACAATAATCTCTCATACTTTCGATAGATATTAATTGAACTTTTGTCGTTTCGTGCATAATATAAGCTTTGACTTAGAATATTACGAGGGCGTTTTGAAAAGTAATGCCTCCATGGCTGTAACTTTTTTATTTGTTAACCGATTTTCAAAATTCTTTTTGTATCTTATACTCACATGTGTCCTCTATGTAATGCATTATTCACTTTTTGACATATTCCCCATCCCTTTCCACGCATTGCGCCTTGGTGAACCCGTCGGAGAGGAATTCCGGAGTTGTCGTCGACACCAGGATTGAATGGCAGCGTTTACCTCGCCTTCAGAACCAACTCATATCCCTTAAGGGGCTCTTTCTTCTTTGGGAAGCGGTGAAAGTGGCAAGGTGCAAAGTCTTTCATCTTTGAACTTCAGTCATTCCTCTTTGAACTGTAGGCGCTGCAACGCCTTTTATGTGTGGTGATTCGTCTGCGGGCGGACGTTATCGTACTCCAGAAAAGGGTCCAAAGCTGCCATTCAATCCTGGTGTCAACAACAACTCCGGAATTCCTCTCCGACGGGTTCACCCAACTAGTCACGCGTTGGCGCAATGCGTGGAAAGGGATGGGGAATATGTCGAAATATGAATAGTGCATTACATAGAGGACAAATGTGAGTATAAGATAGAATTTTGAAAATCGGTTAACAAATAAAGAAGTTACAGCCATGGAGGCATTACTTTTCAAAACGCCCTCGTAGACTATGCCATTTTTGCAGGTATATTGAAGAGTGTAAGTCCCGTTCCCCCCTAAAAAAGGGAATGAGTTTGATTTAATAATGATAAACTGAAACGCCACGGAATGCAGACAAATTCGTGGAAGGTCATGTTCAATGTCTTTATCGCCTACGTTAATATCAAACGCTGCTTGTTATACACCTACTCTCATCGATCCAATCTAAACTCAGGAGTCGTCATTCTTCATCAAGAATTGTTTTTCCAAATTCTGAAGGGAAACATCCTAGCGCCCGACATACAGATCAGATTTGTCTCCCTTTAACTCCCACATTTTCGGAGATCTGAAGATGCAACTCCAGGGTCGTAGATTTCCCTGGAATAAAGAGGCCCGGGGCGTTGATCGGGAATGGTTCCACCAACAACCCACTATGTTCTATCGCATGAGGAATCCTTACTGTTATACAATACTTTATAAGCAACAGGGATTAGTTTTAAGATGCTTTAAATTTATATTGCTAAATTCTACTTAAATTGAAATAAAATAACGATATTAATGATACTAATTTACAGAATTAGAAAAGTATCTTTTAATGCTTATTTTCTGTTAAATATTTTGAATCGTTCGCATTTACTACAGTGATGAACATAAAACGAAGACCACCAAATAATCATGATCTCAAGCGCATCCTTTTCCTGGGGAAAAAATTTTTTACATGTGCAACATATCCGTTTCTTAAACATCTTTTCCTCTATATTATATACACAGACAACCGGAATTAGATTTTTACATTTTATGCCTTCCCGTTGTCGTTAAAAATTACTTTATCCCTTGGCCTCCTACTTGGCCACTGCTTATGCGCATCGTCGCGTATCGTAGATGTTAACCCGCCTCCACCCCACTTACTGTCATTAACGCAGATCTTCTGCGGGAACGGTTCAGTTCTACGATCATAGAACCTTTCTTGTTCATTACTTTGTACTATAAAACAGCAGCGGCGAAGTCATCGCGACTAACGGTCCCATCAAAGGCTCGTTTCGTCGTCGCAGCATCCCGGTTGCCATGGCAACGAAAGCGCCTTTCTTCAAACCAAACCGCAAAAGAACTCGAGGAGAAGAAAAACAAAGAAGAAAGAGAAGAAAAAACAACGGCAACAATAAGCAATAACCCAACGCAAGCAAGCTTTTCGGCGAACTTTAAACGGGGCATATAAAAAAGAATGGGCGATGTGTTAACGGCGGAATAAAAAGAGCGGCACGAGGTTCACCACGCAAGATTAAGAAATTAAGTAGGCCATCAAGAAAATGCAATGCTTCTTTAATGCACTGGAAATTAAAGGGAAGAGAAGACTTCAACACGAGTTTCTTCTCGATTTTAATTCAGTTAAGCACTTACTCAGACTTCAAAGTAAACTTTAGGGAGAAAAGCAAATTAACTTGCATTGCTTCTTTAAAAAATTACATCTGGTAAAATCCGTTCAATGGAGAGTATGAACGGTTGCTATAGAGGAATAGATGAGGTGAAACATTAAAATGTACAAAAATTTTACAACATACAGACCCTATGAAGTAAAAAATTCCTCATATTTTCCATAAAAGTTTGGCTGTTCAATATATATATAAATCTAAGATGGTCATTAAAGCGAATTGCAAAAATTCCCATTGAAAAAATAGCAACAATACTGTAATGAATACTTGCTTATTCTCTTTTATTATTGCATACATTAATACATTCTTGCATAAAATCCGCTCAAATGATACGAAATGCATTAATTAATTAACAATTTGACAACTCTGCTTGAAATAATACGGCTTGGTTGGATAATGGCTGATAAGGGGTTGAAAACTGCATTGAACCCAGTAGAACTAACAACCTGGAAAACTCTGAAGCGTGTAGCGCACGGGTTCTTGGGAAAGGGCAAGGACCCAACTACGCCGAGCTTCTGCATGCATTTTATGAATTGGGATGCAATATGTCACTAAAGATTCATTTCCTGCATTCCGGCTTGGTCTTTTTTCCTGTCAACCTTGGTGACGTTAGTGAAGAACAGGGTGAAAGGTTCCACCAATATATTTCATGGAGAGGCGGTGCCAGGAAAAATGGACCCCCAATATGCTGGCAGACTACTTCTTCCTTTGGGACCTTCCAGAAGCCAGATACAAAAGAAAGTCCTCGGAAAAAACAGATCTAATATGGTGAAAGCTGAATGTTTAACTGTTTGCCGCATTGAAATTACTTAACAGTGTTTTACGCAATGTGCACATCTTGTGAAATAGACGTAGAAACTAGAAATATTTACAGCTTTTTCCAATTGCTAAAAGTTGGTGCATGGCAGAAAAATTTTGTTTTCATTTTTGTTATCAGCATTAAAAATATTAAAAGAAACACCTAATTTGAGAATACCGTGAGAATTTTGGCTGTTGAACCAGTGTTATTTGTTTGTTCAACACGTTTCATCATCTGTTGTATCAATAATATTAAATGCAATGATATCATTCCATATTTATTAAAGAACTACTAAGTGAGCTAAATAAGGATCTTTCTATTTGGATTAGATTTAAAATCTATTTTCTACTATATTAGGGCATATAAGAATGGTTTACAGGCTTTTTATATACTACACAGAAGGAAAAAATAAAATTCCTAAGAGCTTCAGATGGCGCACTAGTTCTTTTCTTTAATATTTTTTTCCTAAAATACTTTGAAATGTTCAGTTATCCTATCATAAGGTAGCTCTAAAGATGAAAAAGTACTACGTAGAAGCGAAATCTGATTCTCATAATATAAGTTAATTGGAAAACAATCGTAAAACCGGTGTAAGGTTCTGCAATTTCATCAACTCATATATTTTCGGCAATGATTAAAGTGAATTCTTGTTTAAGCTATCTTCTTTAATATTCAGTTCATACTCCTAGGCAATCATGCTAAATTAGCATAATGTTTACTCAAGATATTATATTCTCTATATATTTTTATATATATAATTTGATTATTCGTGATTATATAAAATAAAATATTTACAATTCTGATTTAAAAATCTTACTTGAAATAGAGGCAGATGAACCGAAAAAAAGAGCTTCAAATCGCTATTTTAAATGACTGATTCGTACAGGAAAAATGTAAATTAATTAGACATTTTGTTCCTCGAAGATAAAAATGGAAACGGTAATTAATGAAATAAATTTTATTGTATTAACTATATAATTGTATAATTAGATTGTTTTTTAATTTCATGTCCTTAATATTTTTGAAAATGAGGAATTTTTGATTCGGTTTGAATTATGTGGAAATCGTCAGACATTTTAATTTTGAGAAGTGTGCATACATCGTTAAGCTGCCCTTTACTTCGAAACAAAGATATGCTGATTTATAGGATTATTTTAAAAATATTGCATGCCATCAGCTCACCTTTGAGAGGTATTACGCACAAAAATAGAGCACTATCGCTTTTGTCAGCAACTCGATGGTAAAATATGCATGAGGCAATTTCATGCTTAAACTTAACTTGCTAATTGAAGACAAGCTATTTGAAGCTTTCATTTCCAATGAATCGGCGTCAAGATCATACACTAAAGTAAATCAAGATGAACAGGAATTTCATCTACACAATAACCATAAAACTATTACTCTTTAAAATATTCCTTTTTTTAAATATTACATTATTCAGAAAATTTCATTTCAATGAGTAATGGTCCTCTACAAAAATGTTTTCAACTTACCTACGATAATTTTGATTTATTCTAGAATTCTACTTTATTTGGCTCCTAAATTTCTGCATTCCAATTACTAGAATCCGGTTTTACTTACTCATTAATCTTTGCTAACATTCCTAAATTTGCTAGCATTCCATTTAAAGCTTCTCACTTTTGTTGTTCGTAAATTCATTTGAAAAATGACTGCACCCATGACAGCGAGTGAAATATTTACGAACATATAAGAAGAAAATTTCAAAATTAATGAGATTTAGAAAGCATTTTCAGCTTATGAAATGGAAAAGGAATACTTTATGAATATGTTAATTTCTTAATCCAATCAGATTAATTTCGATTATTTAATATTATTGATTTCGACGTAATAATGTACGGTATACGCTTGTTAAAATTTACTTTCACAACATCAACCATAAACGAATCCGATATTAGCAAATTGTGATTGTTCATTTATCCAGGCGTAATTTGTTTATTTCAACGCACATACTTTAAAACTATATCCATTTATCGGACATGTACGCTTCTTACCAATGGTAAAGATTCATAAATACATTTATGGCAGAAAAAAAATTCCAAGTTAAATAGAAATAAATATTTAAAGATAGTCTGATAATATGCTGTTTTGCATCATAACATTAATGTTTCGCATTATCCTATTTAAATAGAATATAATCGATCAGTTTTATTGGAAGACCAGAATCATTTTTGATATTTTAAAATTACGCGTAGTTATTTAAGTTAGTTTAGTTGCGAAGCGCATGCCCCAAAAATATTTCGGTGCTAAATTAAAAAGGAAATAACGGTTTAATAATTTTTGTTCCTGGGCAGTAAGTGTTATTTTCTAATTGCTTATGCCTAAAAATATAAAAATGACTACAACCCTCACATTTTATTGTTGAAATTTACCATATTCCTAATGAGAAAATGGGCGATTTTCTTCAAATAAATTTAGACAAACCAATCTATGAATCAAAACTGAAATGTAATTATACAAAATTTCTACGCAACAAAATGACTGTTATCATTAAAAAATATATAAATTTAACAGAAAAAACATATAAATATATGAAGCTGGAATTTTAATGGTCGCAACAATTAATTTAAAACAAATACATGCAATGTAATAGACATATACTAGGTATAGTTGTACCGCAAGATTAGCAATGATTAAATTTAATTGTTATTTTACAAGATTTTATTTTATTAATTTATGTATTTACATTATTTTATTTATTCATTTAGTCTAGTTTATTTAATTAATTATTCGCTTTATTTATTTTATTTTATTTTTTGTATTTATTTATCATTTAATTAATGTATTCTTATATTAAATATATTATTTTATCTATTTATTTTTATTTATCCAATTCCATCATAATTTTTTCATTTTATTTACACATTAATTTTTATGGCTTTTTCATTGAAATGCCAAAATGTATAATGCTTAAACATTACAGCAATACTGCTCTTGATTCTCGTTCTATGCTTATAAGGAGATTCAACTTTGGAGTCAAAGTGTTTGGTTCATTTTTGGATTTTATGATCTATAACCATTAATAAAAATAGACCTATTAAATTAATCACACAATTTAAATAATTGTTTGAACTTATCTTATTTTAATCTTAACAGACAATTTTAAATATAAAACCGTAAATTCCGTGTGAAATTTTATAATATACGAATCCTTCTTTTAAAAATAACATGAATTTAACATAATCTTAGAAATAACAAATTTAACGTAATTTTAAATTAACATGCATTTAACATAATCGAAAATTAATAAAACCGTGTTTAATTTTCTTGAATGGGATTTGAATGGATTTTCAGCACTATATGTGTGATCTTCGTCTTCAACATCATCCCACCGTTAGCAGAATCCTTAAAAATTCCTGTTTAAATAATTATGTAGTCGAACCATAGTCTAAGAATGAACCTCGATAAGTGGACAGCCACGGGACGGGAAGAAAATATCCACGTTCAGCAGAGAGTTTTCTTTTTAAAAAAAGTACACTACTGAACGCTATTTGACTTAAACATTGTCTAATGTTTAATTTAACAATATATAATTATCAGTTATCACAAAACAAAAGAATATTCAACTTTTGTATTCACATTTGTTGATGGATTTATTTTCAGTCACTGATTCCACAAGTCTCCTGTCATCCATAGAGTAAATTAAGCTAACTAAATGCTATATTATAGAGAAAATTTATTATTCCTTAAATTCCCAATTTTGAACCGTATCTTTACATCATCAAGGTGTTATTGGAATATGTTACCCTCCCCCCTCCCCCCAATCTTTTGACAATCTTCAATCATATTACTTTTTCATAATGTGGAAGACCTCTTGGGTTAGTCAGGCTTCTTGCCTACTTCAGTTGATTTCATTTGGAATTTATTCTGGAAGGGTGAACCTCGTGATAGCATTGCTTCTGTCCCACCTGAACAAATATACACTTCACTGTTCGATTGTCAGATCACTGGGTTTCTTGTGTGTAACTTTTTTTTTTTTATTTAGTGACTAGCAAGGGTACCCGGCGTTGCTCGGGATAATTACACTTGTAGGTAAACCAGAACAATCTCAAAAAATTAAATTAAATTTTGCAATATCTTAAAAATAAACACATAAAAATTCTTAGAATTAATACAGTAAAAATTCTTAATGAAAATTCGAAAATTTTTAAAACCTCACAATGGATGGACCTTTCCAAGGATGTCTCTGCTAGTCTAAGTAATTTCTTACTCACGTAATCTTAATTTAGATGTACACTTGATGATGTTGCAATTTTACTCTTCTCTCGATGTCTTGAAGCAAAACTTGGCCTTTCTTCACTTTGTGTAGTCTAGCGGACGCTGATTCTTCTATTTACTTGCTTCCCATTTGCTCAATACAGCACGGAACTAAAGGAGTGCTTCCTCTGTAGTCTTTCCACTCTTTCTCAATAGTCTGCTATCTATCCATTATCTTCATTTACTGATCATTTTTAAAGATTTTCAAGAAATTGTTAAGTACTAAGAACTCTCTTTTCTAAGAAAAGCCTGAATAACAGGAATTCTATGCATTGTTACAAATTGAAACTTATCCATATTGCATCATCATTTTACGAGTATGTTCATTGTTATAATTCTTGGAAAGGATTGCTTTATCATTGCATCATCATTTTGTGCTCATTGTTATTGGTGAATTGCGCGTT